>CM076574.1:247333167-247671123 GCA_034641835.2 Pinus albicaulis | reverse complement strand
AACTGATAAATACACTAGTGATGAGTGGTGTGAATTAATTATTAATTAATTCACTAAAAATTAACTCATAAATCAACTAAAGAAAAAATCAGTTAACTGCAATGCATGGATAGTTCAGTGGAGACCAGTGTTAGAGGTGGGTGAAAGGGTGAGTCTACTATCAGTTGTGACTATTGGCTGTGCATGAGTTTTGCACACACATTTATGGAGATTTCCAATGAGGATTGCGCAGCTGGATCTAGTGGGATTCGAACTTGGATTTCATCATTAATCAACTTGGATTGCGCAGTAGAGGCAGGCAGACTTGTGGAGGAGATTTGAACCTGTGACTTGTTCACTTTCCATACTAGTTTTGTGTGTAGCATTGAGATAGTGTTGAGAGCTGTGAGAGCTTTGTGCTATGTATTGTTACATTTGCTCTATCATTATAATATACAGATAGTTGGGGGTTTTCAGCTATTTCTTTCCCCATTACATACTGTGTTGATATGTGTGCTTGATTATGTTTTAATGAGCGCATGCGACTGATTTCTATTTCCGCATATTGATGATCAATTGTAGAAGAGGTTATGTATTATGCATGAAGCTTAAATAGTGTGTAATCAGGATAATCTCGGTGAATAATTCAGCTATTATTCAAATTTCTACATGTCTTGCACATAATCTATATCAAAGAACTGCTCCATCTCTAGTATCCACATTACTGGATCCTTGCCATCAAACTTCCTAATATCAATATTAGGGATGTGGTTGGTCTTCAACCCAAATTTTGAGTCTCTAAAATCATGATTCACAATCCTTTTGTTTTCATCATGGGTTTCATGGACTACCTTGTCATCATTAAGAAGCCTTTCTTGTAGAAATTTTTTCAAATATTCCATGTCCACTTTTAAACCCTCCATGTTCCCTTTTAAAACCATCCATGTATCATTTTGATGTACCAAAGATTCCACTTCCAAGTCAAATCCTTTTGACTAGACCTAGGGGTTGTTTCATTTACCAAGGGCGCTCGTTAGTTGGCATTGATCTCAACAATTTCATGGTCATGGTCATGATCATGTGTGATGGATGTCCTATTGGTTGGTATTGATGTATTGACGAAAGGAGATGGATGTGTTGGAATTGATGCCAACCCTAGCAGTCATGCACTTATGTTAACCTCATGATGATGTAGGTTGATGGACCATGGTATGTGTTGGTATTCTTGATGGCACACTCATGTGATGGCATTCATGGCTCTTGAGTGATAGGTTGATGGTCATGGAGGAGTTGGCATGTGCTTGATGACATGTCATGATGGTTTGTTGATGCCGCTAAATTATTTTATTTATTTAAAAAAAAATCATACATGGATAAAATCACTCTCATAATCCTTGAAGACTTGAATTATTTCACAGAGGTTGTTACATGTTGATCATGAATATCTACATGTGTTAGAGATGGTTGTGGCACACTAGTTGGGTTGTCAACTAGGTATTCATATAGGTCTCCATGTCTATCCCTATGAGGATACTTGTTGAAGTGATGTTATGGGTTGATGATGGTGCTATAAATATTTTTTAAGTTTGATAGAGGTGTTGCAACTTTTGGTGAAGTCTAATGGAGAGTGGAGGACTTTTTAGCACACTTTCCAACCCCTGTTTGTTGGTCCTTCTAGGTCAACTTGGCAAAGCTGACACATAGGAGGCTTGTTTGATCCACTTACAGGAGGAATTAGAGGATATGTCGAGGCATGGAGGCATGCACAGGGATCTCGAAGAAGAGGATGAAATAATTGGTAGAGGTATTGAGTCAAGGATTGAATGTTTTACTCAATTCCAACCCTAGTCGCATGCATAGAGGCCTATGGGAGTGGTTTGGATGCTCTAGTTGCATGGAGGAAAGCTTTATTGGGGGAATTTTTTAGCTCCAGCTTTCTCTAAGATAGTTTCATGCATGTGATCTGAGGGATTTCAGAGAAAATATTTTCGTTCCTTGTGCTATTCAAGGAAATTATCTTGGAAATTCCCAAAGGCTTCCGTAACTGTTTGAAAAAGGTCAAGAATTGTTTGAAAAGGTCCTCCAAGGGTGTGAATGAATTTAGTGCACTAGTAGTGACTTTAGTGGATTTATTTGGTCCAAGTTATGCACTCTTGATCCTATCCCCAACCTCAAATTTGTCCTACATGTTTTATATTTGAGCATTGTGAGCTTTGTAATGGTTTATTATGGTAGATGTTGATGGTACGTGTGGAGAGAGGGAAAAATAATGAGACAATGCTACGTGCCTTGAGTAGATAATAGATGCTTCGACTATGAGTACTAGTTACCGAATAGCGAGAAAATTTGAAGCATAATTCCGTATAGATCATAATTGGATTTGTCAGTGTAGAGTTTGAGTTGGAGAGTTTCATATGTTGTTAGAGTCTATGTTGGTGATCCTCTCACACTATTTTTGGCAGGAGTTGCCGATGCATGTAGAATATAGCTATGTGTCTTATGATTTTATATGTACTAGGCAACATTTTATTGTTTTGAGGGTATGATATTTAGATTTGTGTCGACAAAGTTTTGTATTAGTGATCACATATTTTATGCATTTTTTTTATATTGATTTGATGATGGGATATTGTTGTTGACAACATATATGAAGAGATGAATTATTTTTTTAGAATAATGTCTTTGATTCGGTTTGAAAATAGATTAAAGGAGGTATGCATGGTAGCTAGGAGAAATTACATCATAGAGTTGGAGCAAGTGATAGCGAAGTTTCAAAGAAAGGAATAATTTTATCAATCCAATGTTAGTTGAGCGAGGATTGAATGATTGTGGTGGCCTTAAATGGATAGTAGTACATAGAGATCTCATAGAGAATAGAGTATCTGGGATGATCCGTAGGGTATTGAGTCTCCTATCCGATCAAATTTGTATACGAGATCGAGTCTCCATGATGATGGGAGTCATCACACTATATAGTAATACCAATTGCTTCACTATTATAAATTGAGAGTAGAGAAGCAATAGAAAGGGTGTTTTTTTCTCCCAAAAGGGTTTCCAACAAAAATCTTGTGTCTCATGTGGATTGTTGTGATGCGCATTGTTTACCATTTATGTTACTCACATGGTTTATGATTTAGCTTCTTATATGACTTATATGCATGAGATAGACTAATGTGTTGCTAGTTATATGCATGATTTAGTAAGTGAAGTAATAAATGGAAAATTGGTATCGCAGCGAGGCTCTTGGTTGCAGCTTGATCGCTAGAGAGTAGATCCTGGGGTTTGTTGGCTGAAATTTATTTTTTTTTCTTCTCGGAATGGCCATCCTCACTCGATGCAAATTACACTAGTATGGCACAAAAAACGTGAAATATCAATTATTATCTTGTGGAACCCTACACTTGGAGAATTTTATGTGAAGGTTGTGGTAAAGATCCAATCGCAGTATGAAGTTTTGCAAAGCAAGATGCACAAGGATGATGCATTATCTATAGAATATTCATAATGACTATATGAAGAGACTAGTGGGTTTAAAACGTGCCAAAGATATGCGGGACAAGCGATACGCCATATTTGGTGATGGTACCAAAACGATATTGAAATGAGAAGAAGAGAAACAAAAATAAGAACAAGAATAAGAACAAAAAATAAGAGCCTCGCATAAAAAATAATCTCAAACCACAAGATTCTCATTCTTCTAGTGCACACGTTTCAACAGTATGATGAGAATATATCATAAACTCATGCTTTTGAAGGTATAAAGATTGATTATTTCTTATTGAGTTATAATTTTGATTTAAATGTAGATCATGTTGAAGCATATAGTGAACATGATAATGTTATTAAAAGACTTATATATGATATTTCTAGACTAACATCTCGTATGCAAAGATCAAGAAAATTTGTTGCAGCATCTATGATGATCAGAGGAAAATATCAAATAAGATATTGTGATATTAAAATTTAAGATGGAATAATATGAAAGAGTTGAGGAATCCATGGGGGAAGCAAAGTTGTTGGAGTGGGGTCCCTTGGGTGTATCTTTGGGGTAATTTTGTATAAGTTTTGTTGAATGCGCTATGTGCAAAGAGTCAAAGGGGATTTAGGACGAGTCAAAGTCCCTTAATCATTGTAATGGGTTTAAAGTGAAAACCACGAGTCTCAAAACCATGGTTTTAGACCATGGTATTTGCACATCTATATAGTATAAATATGTAAGGATCTAGTCAAGTAAATATATCTTATGTCGATTATGTATGGTTGTTGTTAATGTTTTATCTATGGTCGGGTTTTTGGGTAGAAAGGCTCCTATTGGTCATATGCGCAGACCTAAGTCCCTGATGTGTGTAGACTTTGTCGACATGTGCGCAGTAAGGAATGAATGTATTGAATTGATAGATCACTTAATAAAGAAGACAATTTTGGTGAACCTAGACTCTTATGTGATGTTGCATTGATTATTTGTTATTTTATTTAAGATATGAATCTATTCCGTGTTGCATATTTACTTCGTTAATGGTTAATTGCATCTATGTGAGAATATCATTGAATTTAGATGAATAGATCTAATTAAAGTATACTTAATTATTTTGTGTCAAATATAGTGAAGTATTATGTGGTAATCTATGGAATGGTTTGATCTATTGATTGTGTATGCACGCATATGTTATATTATCTTCACTAGGTCCGATTAAGGCCACTACATCAAAATCTTCCTCACGGTGCGGAAACCCTGTTCCAGCACCTCACATACGGGCTTCGGTGAGACTTTGATCTCACAGTAAGCGCATCACTACCGAAAGGGCCAGTAGTTGGAGGGTTTTGTTGGTTGCGTGATGACTTCAAACTCGGGTTCAAGACCCCTCAAGAAAAAAAATGGTTCCATTGCCGGGACCATGATCATTTTGAGGGATATTTTATGTTTTGGCATCCGACATGTAACGAAATAAAATATTGGCTTGATAAGAAGATACTTGAATTTGTGATCCAAGAAAATAGAAGCTCTAAATTGTCCGCTCGAAGATTGGAGACAAAAGTATATCTTTACAGAGGTCCATGAAATTTTATTTGCTTCCTTTAAAATTGAGTTTCATGAGTGGTTGTCTCGACTTACTAAATTACGCACCTATGGAAAGGATGACGCGATAACTCAATGGACCCCCGCAGTTGGTACAACAAGCTAGAGAAGACTAGCAACAAGTTCACCCATGCGTAGATCAATGATCGATCATGTTATAGGAGGATTTGTGACTAAATTTTCGTTGATCAATTTGTATCTTATTCTTGTGCTCTCCGAATCTATGGATTAAAATTATATTGTGTGAACAGTGGTACTATGTGTATTCATATTGAGTGAATGTCCCGTAGAGGCCCAACTACACGCCGTGGAAGAAATTAAAGTGTATATCTAGAAGAAGGGTTTTATGTACAAATCATATCAAGGGTAAATCTAATGAAAGACAAAGAATCGTAGACTAGTAGCTCTGTGAATTCGTGAACTCGAAGAAGAAGTATCACAAGATCCGAATAGTCTTGGGTCATTGGCCATAATTCGTATCCCATCCACTCCACTTTTGAACTCATCTCTCTCTAACAAGCTATCCACTCCACCTCCACCTCCACCACTAGGTAGTGTGATTGCCGCCTCCATGAAGTTACCTACTTTCCTTGGTATTAGGAATGAAGATACATACCACTTTTGGTTTGTCGTTGACACTCTGTGGAAAATGTAGCAACTTAGTAATGACAATGTTAAGAAAGTGTAGTTGGCCACCGGTTTCCAAGATCACATGCTAGATTGGTACATAAGGTATGTAGTGACTAATCCTAATGCAACTAATGATAATCCCGTAGGCCACACTAAAATACCAATTCAAGAGGTCAAAATTGTCTACGCAATGTGTCACCGAGTTGAAGGAGATTCTCCAAGAATTGAACGAATCTATAGGATTCGAACCAAAGGTTGAAACACACTATTAGAAATGGAGGATTTATCGTTAATGACACAAAACAAAAAGAATGGTTTATTTCCATGTTTCTACCGCATATGCGCCAACCCCCGAGTCAGTAGAATATTGCCACGCATGTCGAGTCGTAGAGGTTACGATGAACCTAAAAGCTTCACCCGCGATCAGCCGCGCAGACGGGGACCCAGGAGATTGAAAAACAACTACAGGAAATGCATGTAGAAATATATAGTTTTGCAAGGATAAGGGAGAGGAGGAATGCGAAGATGTATGGTGTATACATCAGAAAGTTTTCAGGCATCGAAGGATCATGCCCTCTATATTAAATGATTATATGCAAGATGGAGAACTAAGCCCGCTAAAGAGTGAGGCTAGAACTCCTACATTATGGTGTGAAATTTGTTAAGATATGGGTATGCATGTGACAAACTATTTTTCAAGGATAGGTAAATATATGCATGAGCTTAAGCAACCTTTCAACAAATTTTTCTCATCGCCAAGACATGACGAGCATCATTGTCGAAGCTTCAATCCGATGATTGACTAAGCTTACCTATATAGAATGCACATTGAACCTACCTCACCATCATATCCATTTGGGCACGTGGTGAATTCCAAACTAGAGGACGAGGAAGAGGAGGGGGAGCTGGTCGAGGAAGGGGTTAACTCATCTCGTTATAATTGTGGAGATGCGGGTCATTATGCGTGTGACTATCCAAATCCAACACAACAATCTTGCGCAAATACCGTAGAAAATTTGATCATGTTATTAAAGATTGTCCTATTTTTTATTGAAAATATGAAAGAAAAGAAAATACAAAAATCCCACTTAGAATATTTAGATGGTAAGAGCTCGAGCTAGGCGATAAATAACCAAGTGTGAATGTTTTTCGTAGGGAGTGGTGCATCCATTGGTGAAGATAAAGGGAAGAATCATGATACTGATCTCTAGTTCTGAAAATAAACTAAAAAGAAGGAAGAGTTAAACTTACAGCACGAAAAAGAAACCTTTGTAGAAGCTGTTAGCCAGCTATAGAATTTTTTATACCAAATGTTGGCTAAAATTTTTTTTGAGCCTTCAAGGAACAAATTTTATCACTAAAAAGTGTTGGCTCTTGAAGACTCTTGAAGGCCTCCTGCCTCTGTCCTCAAATCTTCACTACTGTGCCTATTCCCCTTTCAGAATCCTGCCGATTCCCAAGAAAGAATACTGTTGCAAGACCCTTTTCCCCCTTTTCCCATTTTCCAAAGCTAACCTCATTTTATATCCCTCTATTTCCCATGAAAATCCCTCATTTTCATGTTTTTCCCATTCCCCCTTCATCAAAATCCCTTTTATAAGGTTTAAAGACTCCTTCTTTGCCTTATCCGAACCCCTCTAACCCTTTGAAAATCATTCAAAAACCATAAAAATCACATTTTTTATGGTGTGGACTTAAGCCCCCTCAGGCTAAGTCTTAAGTCCCTTCCTCCATAAACCCCGGTCGTATTATCCTCCATACACCCAAAGGTCCCGCAGTCGGGCGCCAAGCCGCTTCGTAAATAATATTTTAAAACCTTGGTTTATATTAAAAAAAATCGTCGGCTTTATTATTTTATAAAATTTCCGCCGGTTCAAATTTTAAATGGAGTCCATCTCTCCTGTGGTCCCCGCATTCCACTCACCATTCTAAAAACCGCTTGGTATCTATAGCACCGCCTTTGGGGCGAGGGTGGTTTTTTCCGATCGGTTGCTATTCCATATGCTGGCTGACACATGTCCTGGGCACTGTTCATAAAACCACCATCCATCGCGCGTTAACGTTCGGACGTGGACCCCGTGCGATATTGGCATCCACCGTCCAATCTGGGGCGGGCCATCCAACGGCTGTCGCTCACCAAAGATGCCCGACAGTTAACCGGGCTATGACGCGGCATCCAATTAATTTCCGTCGTCGATCTGATCTACAGATCGACGGTTCATATTTCATCGCCCACTTCCATCGCCCAGTCAACATTTCTCGTTTTGACTTTCCATTTTCCGCTCCTGACCATCGATCTCTGTGCGATCGACGACCCTGATTCAAAATTTTATTCCGCCTTCACTACACCTTCTCCCGATCAATCCTGATCATTGGATGATGCCATCCAATGGCCACACTTCCTCCACATGTCCTTTGCAGCAATAAACCTATATATGTAGGATTTTTTAATATTTGTTTGTATTTTGCAGGGTTTAAATGGTTTTCTCGCCATTTTTGAAGAAAATTCGAAGGCATAGGATGACGATATTCCTACCTTCGATTCGCCAAATAAAATCATCATAGGGTGTTAAAAACACGTTTTCATCAATCGTTCATGAAGCATTGATGCCACATAACCCTACGCAACCCTATATATTAGAAAAACTATGAATCGGGCACAGTAAGAGAGTATCAGTGACGAAGATCAAAATGAACTAGGACAGAGGATGGAAGACATATTTCTGGGGATCACGGCTAAGAATGTTTATCAAAAGCCTAATCCCCGATTTAAAACATAGTTTACAGAATATCTTAAGTGTTTTATCAACAGGAGCGCTTCCACCACCACATCTGAGGAAAATTGATTCCTCCCAGCTACTAAAATGCCACCTGTGCCTCAAAGTAATCAATCAGAGGCCAAAGTTATTGATTAAATGGAGATATTCGCCTCAGCACAACCAAAAAGTTACTTCTGTAGGCAAATTAATGACAAACATATGCAGAGTTACTTCGACACCACACTGAGCCTTAAAGGTCAATAAAATATCCCACCGAGCTTAATCTTTATGTAAAAAAAAATTAATACAGAAGACACCTATTGTAAGTTTCTTCATTGAGCCCCTCAAAGGCCAAGAAGCCATTAAATCTGTATTAATTGTAATTGGAGATCTTTTATCAGATCTCACCTCCTCATTCTTCTATATATACTTCTGCAGAAGATGAGTGACGGTTTGGTTGCAGAACTTTGAAATACACTTGAGCTTAAAATTCTGATTGTAAATAGTGTTCACTGGCCCTTGGAGCTCTGTTTGTGTTATATTAGTTAGGCTGGATAGTGAAGATGATTGTTGAACTGAAACATTGGACCTGAGTACTGTAACTGGTTTGACATCAATAAACAAGTTGTTTCTTGGGATCCTGGTCTATTCACTGGTGAAGTGCCCCTTTCTTTGTTATTGTTTTTCCTTCTACGTATGTCATATTGTTCACTATTCTCTGATAAAGAACAACATTTATAGAGTTAGGACCTACTATATATCAGTAACCTTCTCTGACTGAAAAGCTTTATCTCAATGTTTTCCTCCAATTTGTTTATTTAAGAACAATTTAATACAGTTTAAGCAGTTAGGAATGCTGGAGTTCCGTCATCCTACTGTTTTCTTTAAACATTGTTTCTTGAAAGTTATTTTCCTTATTTTCTTATTAAATTTA
Organism: Pinus albicaulis; assembly: GCA_034641835.2. Taxonomy (NCBI): domain Eukaryota; kingdom Viridiplantae; phylum Streptophyta; class Pinopsida; order Pinales; family Pinaceae; genus Pinus; species Pinus albicaulis. The sequence goes on along the minus strand of CM076574.1, from coordinate 247,661,744 downwards.
GACTAGAAAAGTGATGGTTTTCCCTGTTTCTAGCTTCTATTCTCCAAAAGCAGATTATGAAAGTTTCCCTTGGTGTTGACTAAAAGCAGACTAGGTTTAAAAGTACTTTATCTGATCTTAAGTTACAATTTTTCTTATCTTATATGTTTTCACACTTTTTGAAGGTAATTATGCAGATTACTGGATTATTTGTCAATTAAGCTGCTTTAATACAACTTGCCCAAGAAGTCAATGGTTAGCCCTGCACTTGGTTGGTTTTAAACAGTTACTTAAGAGGATTGTCTTGTTTGGACTGACTATAAATACTTTGTGAAATTATTATCAATTTCCACCTCTCCAACACTTTATTGTTCCCATTCCATAATTTTAAATCTCAATAATATTGTGATGTAGATGACTTGCCCCTTGGATCACTCTTGATGTTGTTGCTCAATTAAAGCCCTGTTATGACTCCATAGCCCAATGGACTAAAATCCAACGTTATATCTATCTTTTTAGCCTAGTTGTTCCATTCACTTGCAACTTCTCATCTTTGAAACTCTTTGCACTTAGGACTTTCCACCTCAAGAAATATTCATGCTCAACCATCCAAAAAACAAATAAAACCCTTGGCCTTCATAACTAGCCTAATATCATTACCCCAAATTTCAAAGACAAATCCATCTTTGCACTTATTGGAGAGATCCCTCTCCGGATTCAGGAGGGCTAGATCCTAGAATCCCAAAGTTGGTTGAAATAATGTTTCTTCTGCAGTTTTAGTCTCACCAATCTGCTAAAATTACATATTCCTAACATTTCTGGCGACTCCGCTGCGGAACTAATTCCCTTAAAAACTTCATAAAACTTTGAGAGTAAAAGCAGCCTTTATAAAACTTGTTTGAGTCAGTGACAAACTAGGTAAACCCTAGGATTCTCTTAAGACTTTATCTAACCTTGAAAGATCAGCTGGCTTAGCCATAAGAGTAAATTTTCCTTGTCTCATAACCGTAGCTAAGTTTTGAAACAGAGTTAGGATATTCTTAAAAACCATACAACTAAAAGATAACTCAGAAAAAACCTAAAAATACTTCAGATTGGTATCCAAATAAACATGGTGGTGGACCATAAAACCTTTTACCTCCTTACAAGCTAAAAACTTCCACTTGGCGACTCTACAATCCTTAATAGACCTTAAGACTCCACTGGGAAGAACCCTTATCATTATAATATCCTTCAAACTCAGTTAGAGGACTGTAGGATTAAAATTCGTGTAAATAGATTAGTTAACCTCTCAAAGATTGTCATACCTGGTTGAACTTTTCTTGTTTATTTGGGTCTGAAAAACACAACATAGTGGCTCCTAGAAAGATTCATACTAGAGCCTATCCTGGCCCTGATCCACCTGAGATAGTTGATAACCCAGAAAGTATTCTTAGGAAGTCTCCTAGGATTAAATTGTCAATTGTTTTCAGATCACCCTTGAGAGCTAATTCAGTTCCTGAAAATCATTCAACTCTGCAACAATCACAAGTTGACTTAGTGAATCCTTTTAGAACTAGGTCTCTTGGTGATTTAGGTCAGTTAGATTCTGAGCTTTCACTTTCTTCTCCCGAAACAAGTGAACATCTTGGTTGCAGAGAAATAGCACCTCTTGATTTACATTTCCTTTACAACCTAGGTGCCTCTCATCCAAGATCAGCTCATCAATCTATTTCTGGTCCATCCACTTCTGCTCACCCTACATCCACTGTTCAAGCCACTCCACTTCAGCCCACTTTCCCTTTTGTTAATCCACCTTTTGTAAATCTACCCCCACCACATATCATGGCAACATGGTATGCTCCCTTAGTCCTTCCTGCACCATTAGTCAATCTTCCATAGGACTATCAGTCCAAAATTCCATTGTATGATGCTAGTAATGTTACAACTGCATCACAACATGTGGATAAGATGAATGACTACTTTGACAAAAATGAAATTGATGATGATTCTATCAAGCTTAGGTTATTTGCTCAGAGTTTTGGGGGAGAAGTAAGAAAATGGTTTAAAGGTCTAGACCCCCATAGTATTAATGATCTCCAAGCCTTCCATCAAACATTCTTAAACAAATGGGAAGTAAAGAAGAATCCTCTCCAAGTCCTTTCTGATTACAAGAACCTCCATAGAAACACTGGGGAAAGTGTGCAAGCTTATTGCACTAGATTCAATAGTGTGTATAATGCACTTTCCCCGGAACTAAAACCTCCACAAGGCTCAGCTTTAAACAAGTTTCCTGAAGGATTTGACTCTGACATGACCTATCAGTTGAGAGAGAGAGACTTTGCAACTCTTGAAGATATGCAAAGAGGTGCTCTTTCTGTGGAAGTCAACTTAATGGAGAAGAGAGCCAGAATGAAAACTGAAAAGAGAGTGTCCTTTAGAGAGGAATCCACACCTTCTACTTCCAACTCAAAGATGGAGAAAATGATGGAGGAGATGATGAAAGAGATGAGCATAATTAAGAGAGCACAAGCAAGCCAAAACCAAACTGCTCCTCAAAGTAGAAATCAGAACCAGAATCAGAATTTTAGAAGGAACCCACCTCCAAACAGACCTCGGGAATATGATCAACAGATCACTCCTCCCTTTCATCAAAACTATGTAAGTGAGGTTGAGGAAACAGATGAAGTAGCAGAGGAGGATAATATCAACATGATGGGGATAGACAATGATGACTTTGAGATTCATTATGATAGAAAACAAGGTCTATACACACCTTATGATGACAGAAGAGATGATGATAAAAATTATTATCTAGACATGGAAAATGTCATCATACAATCTCAAAAAAAATATGACCTTAGGAGCAAAACCAGTCAACGGACCCCCAACAACAAAACCTCTAACAAATCTTCACAAAACAACACTACAACCAAGCCTAGAGTTGTCAAAAAAAAGGATAAAACAGTGGCTGTAAATTCTGGTAAAGAAAAAGACACTCAAAACAATGAAAAACAGAGTGCAGACATTAGTAGTACTAACACTTCAGCTAGTACTCCTGTGAAAACAATTTTTTCAAATATAAATAGGACAAATCAGCAAGCTGATATTGTTGATAGAGTGAAAGCTAATAAGGCTGAGACCAGCACTTTAAAGAGTCAAATTCCTTTCAGCCTGGAGTAGGAAATTTCCAAAATCAAAATCTCTGTTCCCCTGACAGAGTTAGTTGCCCAAAATGTATATAGGACCCAAATTTTGAAGGCTTTAAGAATAGAAGAAAATGAGGACTCAGTCAATCTTAATGATGACCAGCCAGAGCTGATTTTTGGACCTAAGATTGAAGGTAGATATCAAGAGGGACCTGTTCCTCCCTTTTATGTGAGCTTAAACGTTCATGAAAAAATTTTGCACAACGCTATGCATGATTCCGGGGCTTCTCATAATTTAATGCCAAAAGTTGTAATGGAGAGCCTTGGTTTAGAAATCACCGAACCTTACAAATATCTTTACTCCTTTGACTCCAGCAGAGTGAAATTTTTAGGATTAATCAAAGACCTCTGTGTTAACTTGGCCCAGATTCCAGCCAAATGCTTAGTCATGGATATTGTTGTGGCCGATGTGCCCCCAAAATATGGAATGTTGTTATCAAGATCTTGGGGGGCTAAGTTACAAGGGACTATGCAAATGGACATGACCTATGCAACTATCCCTGTTTTCAATCAAACTAAAAGAATTTATAGGGAGTCCCATATGCAATTCACAGTTACAAGTCAAGACAGACCACAAAACTCTCCCCTGTATTCTGTAAACACAGGCCTTGATTCTTTTATTATGTTTAATGATGAAACACTTACTGAACAAGTCACTATAATAGAATTAATGGCTAATAGGGAGGAAGAGGAACACAACGCAGAAGTGTCAAAACAGTTTGCTGCATTAAAAAACAGTAGCAAACCAAATAGAGGTCTTGAGCTTCAAGTTAGGTGTCCATTACTTTCGAACATTCACAATCAAGAAACAACCCTCAAATAAACGAAAATCTTGGGGAATCAAAACAAATACAACTAAGTGTTGAGATTCCACAACAACCCTTGAGCATGTTAGTTGAAGAGGACAGTAACCAGGATAAAACCAAAAACATTCCTCTGTGGAGTATGTATTTTGATGGGTCATGCACTAAGAACAATGCTGATGCAGGTGTCTGGATTAATAACACTGAAAACAACCACACATAAAACATTTCCTGCAAATTAAACTTTCATTGTTCCAATAACATAGCAGAATATGAATCCCTTCTCTTAGGCTTACACCTATTGAAAAAGTTAGGAGCCAGAAGAATCAATGTGTATGGGGATTCAGAGTTAGTCATTAGGCAAGTCAATGGGGAATATAACACAAATCATCCCAGACTTAGAGCCTACCGAAACGATGTCATGGACCTTTTGAAAACATTCGAGGAATCCAAATTGTCTTTTGTCCCAAGAAAAAGGAATATTGCGGCCCACAATTTAGCCTTTGCAGCTAGAACATGCTTAACGCCATATAGCACCAAAGACTGCACAACCCACATAAAATTTAGACCAGCTATGCATGATAATGAGAAATATTGGCAGGTGTTTGACAATGACAAACAAATAAACGACTTCATGCAATTCAGAAATGAATTCGAACTATACAGTTCGGACTCAAACTATGAAACAGACTACAATGAAGAAAATTTTCTTAGTGAAGAAGAGTCATCTCCTGAGCTTGTCAATATTAATATTCTGGCTAGAAAACTAAAAAATAACAAAACAGAATTGAATGCAGAGTTAGAAACTCTGCATTCTAAAGATGAAAGTTTGCCAAGAGGTCTGGCACCTTTAGAAGAGTTGTTTGATTTTAACGATGTGGCAAATAAACCAAGACTGGAATCTGTAGAGAGTGAAGTGGAAGAGTGCAATATAGGCAGTAAAATTAAACCTATGATGATTAAACTGTCTAAGACTTTACCAGCTCACATTAAACTCAAATACATAGAGTTGTTTAAAGAATTTTCTGATGTTTTTGCATGGAGTTATGAAGATCTTAAATCCTATGACACTGAAATAATACAGCACAAAATTCCCCTCAAAGAAAACCAAAAACCATTCAAACAGAAAATGTGCAGAATAAACCATGTTCAATTGTCTTTGGTTCAGAAGTAGATCATGAAAATGTATGAAGTTGGTATTATTGTCCCTATTAGATATTCTGAATGGGTGTCTAATCTGGTGTTAGTTAGGAAGAAAACTGGAGAGATCAGGCTTTGTATAGACTTTAGAGACTTAAAAAAAGATTCATTAAAAGACAACTACCCTTTACCCAAGATGTATCATATTTTACAAAGGGTGGTAGGGTCTAGAAGAATTTCTTTGCTTGATGGCTATTCAGGGTACAATCATATCATAGTTCACCCTGCTCATCAATTAAAGACAACCTTTACTACACCATGGGGCACTTTCATGTATGTGAAAATGCCTTTTGGTCTAATGAATGCTGGAGAAACTTTTCAAAGAGCCATGGACATAGCATTCTCGGAAGAACTGGGTTTCTTCATCATTATATACCTTGATGATGTCATTGTGTTTTCAAAAACAGATGAAGAGCACTTAGAACATTTGAGAAAAGTTTTCGAGAAATGCAGAAAGTTTGGAATATCTTTAAACCCTAAGAAGACACTTTTCGGTCTCCAAGAAGGTAAACTTCTTGGGCACATTATTTCTGAGGAGGGTATAAAGATAGATCCAAAGAGGATTGAGGCCATATTGAAAATCTCCCATCCTCGGAACATCAAAGAGTTGCAATCTTTCATTGGAAATATTAACTTTTTGAGAAGGTTCATCCCCAACTTGGCTGAGCTCCTTAGGAATATCACAAACATGTTGAAAAAGGAGCAAGGGGTAAAATGGACCTTGGAAGCAAAGAAGTCTTTTGAGCTGGTAAAACAAGCGTTAACCAAAACACCGGTTCTTATAAGTCCTGATTTTTTAAATGATTTTTATATTTTTTCATTTGCATCAGAACATACCATAGCTGCTGTCCTTCTACAGAAAAATACACAAGGATAAGAGTAGCCTATTGCATTCTTTAGCAAGGCATTGAGGGATGCCCCTCTAAATTATAACATTATGGAGAAGCAAGCTTTTGCTTTGGTTAAAGCTTTGAAATACTTCAGTGTATACATTATTCACTCACACATCATTTCCTTTGTCCCAAACTCAGTTGTGAAAGACATTATAACACAGGACCCAGATGGTAAGAGAGGTAAGTGGATTGCTATTATCCTTGAATATGATTTAGAGATAAAACCCAATAAACTCATCAAAGGCCAAGGTCTAGCTATATTAATGGCTGAATCCAATTTTGAAGTTCTTGATATTAATATGATTAATGCTTTAGATGATCAAGAGGAAGTCTCAACTCCCATTGTTGAAAACCATTTTATGAATTCCCCTTGGTATGCTGATATTGTTTATGTTTTGTTTAATTTGAATACACCTCCTGGTTTGACAAAAACAAACGCAAGATTCCTCAAATTGAAAGCTGTAAACTATTTCATTATAGATAGATGTCTTTATTGGAAAAATGCAAGTGGTGTATTGCTTAAATGTTTGCCTGAGTTTGATGCAGAGAAGGTTAAATACCAGCTCCATGAAGGAGAGTGTGGAGGTCATTTATACTGGAAGACAACAACCAACAAAATTTTGAGGGCTGGTTTCTATTGGCCTACTCTTTTTCCTGATATACACAAGATGATCATAGCCTGTCACAAATGTCAACTTTTTGAAGGCAAAAGAAAACTGCTACCCCTACCTCTGCATCCTATTAATGTTGAAGCCCCATTTCAACAGTGGGGACTTGACTTCATTGGAGAAATCCATCCCCCATCTTCTGCCCAACATAGATGGATTCTCACTGTCACAGACTACTTCACTAAATGGATAGAAGCCATTCCTTGTAGGAAATCCAATGAATATATTATTATACAATTCATTGAGACTAACATTCTCTCCAGATTTGGCTGTCCTACCAAGATCATCACTAATAATGCAGCAGCATTTGGATCAAAGAAGATGGTTGAGTTCTGTCACAGATATCAGATAACATTGGGGCATTCCACGGCCTATTACCCTCAAGGTAATGGACTTGCAGAATCCTCAAACAAAATTTTAGTGAACATAATCAAGAAACTATTGGAGGACAACAAAAAGTCTTGGCACACAAAGTTGGTCCATGCACTTTGGGCTGACAAATTGACTTTGAAGAAATCTATTGGCATGTCACCTTTTCAGCTTGTGTATGGTACTGATGCAATTTTTCCAAACAGCCTTGGTGTTCCAATAATGAATTTGATTCAAGAGTTACAAACTAAAGAAAATGACATGATCAAAAGAATAAATCAGACCATTCATCTTCAGCAAACTAGAGAGGAGGTTTACAATAAAGCATTACAGAAGCGAGACAGTATCAAAAAGCTTTTTGACAGAAGAACAAAGGCCAGCAATTTCAAAATTGGGGAAAAAGTTTTAAAGTGGGACTCAAGAAGGGAAGACAAGGGCAAGCATGGAAAATTTGACAACTTATGGCCTGGCCCTTACTCTATTCATTCAGTTTCTGGTAACAATGCCTATTTTTTACGAGAGTTGAATGGAGCATAATTGTTTGGAGGTCCTGTCAATGGCAAGATGCTTAAGCATTACTTCTCTTGATCCATGTTATGCTCCAAAATCCTTTTTATCTTTTTTCCACTATAAATATTTCATCCACCATTGCATTCAAAGTTATAAAAATCAAAAATACAAAAATAGGGAAAAGAAAGAAAAGAGGACAGACTGTGAAAATAAGAAAGGTATAGCCCCATACCAAAAAAGAAAAACAAATTCTAAAAGTGTGCAAGATCAAATGCCACTCCTAAAGAACACACTTTTAGTTAGTCAAACATCCTAATCTTGAATAATTATCTTTAAATTTTCTGCTGATAGGATAGTGAATTCGATTTGGCAAACTGTTTAAATCTTGGCTTATCAGTAGATAGATTAGGATAGAAATTAAAGGTTCAAACAAGATCAAAATCTGAACCTCAGTTTTCAAAGAGAAAATGACTCAAATTTGCTTGATTTTCTGAGTCAAATAAGATGTAAATCTGGTTCTAATTAGCTCAAAATCTGAACCAGAGAACAAATAAGGAAGAGCTCAAAGCAAAAGTTAAGACAGAGCTGTAAAAAAGATGAAGGAAGTGCTTTGAATTTTCAGATCTTAAGCCTTCCATTTTTGTTTTAAATTTTCTGCAAAATAAATGTCTATGTGTAGCTTGTTTTCATGCCATAGATCACAGCAAGTCAAACATCTTGACCTGACTATTTTTAAATTTATGTTTTAGAATTTAGAGAATAAAAATCTGTTGGACAGTTTAATCCCAATAGATAGTAGAATAGGTAGAGAAGCATCTGAACTCAACTGTTTAATCTGAGTTCAGAGAGAAATAAGGAGTAGAGTTAGATTATTTTTATGCTTTAAAAAGAATAAAATGTTTCAAAAAGAGTTTTCCAATCCAAGTGCACTCTAATGAAGAAAAAATGCTAGATCAATAGGATTGGGTAGGTAGAAAGTTTGTATTGATGAAGGTCCATTGTTTTCATGACTGCTAATATGTTTTCAGAGAATATCATCCCAGCAAAGGAAGGGCAGCCCAATGGATGAGGCACAGGTCAGCCTCCTAGAGAACATAATGGATGTGGCACAGGTCAGCCTCCCAGAGAGTGCAAGTCTGAAGTTCTTGATGCCTTCAAGAAGGCATCATCCCCAAGTGGAGCCACTGTTAGCCAGCTATAAAATTTGTTATACCAAATGCTAGCTAAAAACTTTTTTGAGCCTTCAAGGAAAAAATTTTATTACTAAAAAGTGTTGGCTCTTGAAGACTCTTAAAGGTCTCCTGCCTCTATCCTCAAATCTTCACTACTGTGCCTATTCCACTTTCAGAATCCTACTGATTCCCAAGAAAGAATACTGTTGCAAGACCCTTTTCCCCCTTTTCCCCTTTTCCAAAGCTAACCTCATTTTCTATCCCTCTATTTCCCATGAAAATCCCTCATTTTCATGTTTTTCCCATTCCCCCTTCATCAAAATCCCTTTTATAAGGTTTAAAGACTCCTTCTTTGCCTTATCCGAACCCCTCTAACCCTTTGAAAATCATTCAAAAACCATAAAAATCACATTTTTTATGGTGTGGACTTAAGCCCCCTCGGGCTAAGTTTTAAGCCCCTTCCTCCATACACCCAAAGGTCCCGTAGTCGGTCACCAAGCCGCTTCGTAAATAATATTTTAAAACCTTGGTTTATATTAAAAAAAAATCGTCGGCTTTATTATTTTATAAAATTTCCGCCGGTTCCAATTTTAAATCATTCTGCACCGTCGATCTGATTTGAAGATGGGACGGTGCGGAGTCCATCTCTCCTATGGTCCCCACATTCCACTCACAATTCTGAAAACCGTGTGGTATCTATCGCACTGCCTTTGGGGCGAGGCTAGTTTTTTCCGATCGGTAGCGATTCCATACGTTGGCCGACACACGTCCTTGGCACTGTTCATAAAACCGCCGTCCATCGCGCGTTAACGTTCGGACGTGGACCCCATGGGATATTAGCATCCACCGTCCGATCTGGGGCAGGCCATCCAATAGCTATCACTCACAGAAGATTCCCGACAGTTAATCGGGCTACAACGCAGTATCCAATTAATTTCCGCCGTCGATTTGATCTGCAGATCGATGGTTCATATTTCATCGCCCACTTCCGTCGCCCAGTCAACATTTCTCATTTTGACTTTCCATTTTCCGCTCCCGACCGTCGATCTCTGCGCGATCGATGGCCCTGATTCAAAATTTTCTTCCGCCTTCACTACGCCTTCTCCCGATCAATCCTGACCGTTGGATGATGCCATCCAATGGCCACACTTCCTCCACATGTCGTCCGCACCAATAAACCTATATATGCAGGATTTTTTAATATTTGTTTGTATTTTGCAGGGTTTAAATGGTTTTCTCGCCATTTTTGAAGAAAATTTGAAGGCAGACGATGAAGATATTCCTGCCTTCGATTCACCAAAGAAAATCATCACAGGGTGTTAAAAACACGTTTTCATCAATCGTTCATGAAGCATTGATGCCACATAACCCTGTGCAGCCCTGTATATCAGAAAAACCATGAATCGGGCATAGTTAGAGAGTATCAGTGACGAAGATCAAAATGAACCAGGACAGAGGATGGAAGACATATTTCTGGGGATCACGGTTAAGAATGTTTATCAAAAGCCTAATCCCTGATTTAAAACACAGTTTAAAGAAGATCTTAAGTGTTTTATCAATAGGAGCGCTTCCACTGCCACATCTGAGGCAAATTGATTCCTCCCAACTACTAAAATGCCACCTATGCCTCAAAGTACTCAATCAGAGGCCGAAGTTATTGATTAAATGGAGATATTCACCTCAGCGCAGCTAGAAAGTTACTTCTACAGGAAAATTAATGACAAACATCTGCAGAGTTACTTCGACACCACACTGAGCCTTAAAGGTCAACAAAAGCTCCCATCGAGCTTAATCTTTATGTAAAAAACATTTAATACAGAAGACACCTATTGTAAGTTTCTTCATTGAGCCCCTCAAAGGCCGAGAAGCCATTAAATCTGTATTAATTGTAATTGGAGATCTTTTATCAGATCTCACCTCCTCATTCTTCTATATATACTTCTACAGAAGATGAGTGAGGGGTTGGTTGCAGAACTTTGAAATACACTTGAGCTTAAACTTCTGATTGTAAATAGTGTTCACTAGCCCTTGGAGCTCTGTTTGTGTTAGATTAGTTAGGCTAGATAGTGAAGATGATTGCTGAACTGAAACATTGGACCTGAGTACTGTAACTGGTTTGACATCAATAAACAAGCTATTTCTTGGGATCCTGGTCTATATCACTGGTGAAGTGCCCCTTTCTTTGTTATTGTTTTTCCTTCCATGTATGTCATATTTTTCACTATTCTATGATAAAGAACAACATTTATAGAGTTAGGACCTACTGTATATCAGTAACCTTCTCTAACTGAAAAGCTTTATCTCACTGTTTTCCTCCAATTTTTTTATTTAAGAACGATTTAATACAATTTAAGCAGTTAGGAATGTTGGAGTTCCCTTGTCCTACTGTTTGGTTTAAACATTGTTTCTTGAAAGTTATTTTCCTTATTTTCTTATTAAAGTTAGACTAGAAAAGTGATGTTTTTCCCTGTTTCTAGCTTCTATTCTCCAAAAGCAGATTCTGAAAGTTTCCCTTGGTGTTGACTGAAAGCAGACTAGGTTTAAAAGTACTTTATCTGATCTTAAGTTAAACTTTGTCTTCTCTTATATGTTTTCACACTTTTTGAATGTAACTATGCGGATTACTAGATTGTTTGTCAATTAAGCTGCTTTAATACAACTTGCCCAAGAATTCAATGGTTATCCCTGCACTTGGTTGGTTTTAAACAGTTACTTAAGAGGCTTTTCTTGTTTGGACTGACTATAAATCCTTTGTGAAATTATTATTAGTTTCCACCTCTCCAACAATTTATTGTTCCCATTCCATCATTTTAAATGTCAATAATCTTATGATGTAGATGAATTTCCCCTTGGATCACTCTTGATGTTGTTGCTCAATTAAAGCCCTGTTATGACTCCATAGCCCAATGGACTAAAAACCAGCGTTATATCTATCTTTTTAGCCTATTTGTTGCATTCACTTGCAACTTCTCACCTTTGAAACTCTTTGCACTTAGGACTTTCCACCTCAAGCAGTATTCATGCTCAACCATCCAAAAAACAAAAAAAACCCTTGGCCTTCATAACTAGCCTAATATCATTACCCCAAATTTCAAATACAAATCCATCTTTGCACTTATTGGAGAGATCCCTCTTCGGATTCAGGAGGGCTATATCCTAGAATCCCAAAGTTGGTTGAAATAATGTTGCTTCTACAGTTTTAGTCTCACCAATCTGCTAAAATTACAGATTCCTAACAGAATCCAAAAAGGGTTTCACAGAAGGAAGCGCATCAACATCAAGCAAACCTATGGACGTGGTTGGAGTAGATGAAGAGATAAATCCTTTTCTACAAGCTTGTATCAAATTTTTGCTCAATAAGAAGGAAGTTGAGAACCTCCAATGTGTTGATAGAAAACTGCGTGGAGAAATAACAGCCCCAGATGGAGTAGAAGGCTATTAATAAGTTCTATAAGAATAAAAGAAGAACTAGATGGGATATGCGCTTGATTGCTTAGACTGGTGCATATGAGATGGATCAGGTCATTCTCGATCTAGGATTTGATGCGAATGTTTTACCAAAACAGAATTGGTAATGAATGGGAGAACCTAAGTTGGAATGGTCCACGATCTAGCCACACATGGAAAATCAAAAAAATATTATTCCCTTAGGAAGACTTTCACAGGTTGTCGTATATATTGAAGGAGTAAAGGTGCTCATAGAATTTGAAGTCATACAGATTGTGGATGATACTGATCCTCATCTTGCACTGTTGGGTTTATATTGGGCTATTTACATGGATGGAATCATCAATATTAAGTGCAAAAGTATGGTATTTGAGAATAATCGAACTAGAGTTGTAGTTCCCCTAGACCCTGCAGAAGGCAAAAGATATACAAAACCGATGCACATAGATGACGATGTTGATCATATCTATAAGTTGACTATGCGAGATGTGTTGGGGTCCTGTGATTTATCAGATTGGCATACTAAATGACAAGGCAACATCAAAACCAGTCTTTAGAGCTCTAGGACCTAGCCTTCCTAGTCTCAGAGAGGGATCTCTCAATTGTTTGCAAAGATGTAAGCTTGTTTGCTTTTAGGAGTTGATTTTAGGCTAGTTATGAAGCATGAGTTTGTTTGATTGTTTGGTTGGGCATGATGATCTAGGTAGCATAGATAGAAAAGGGAAATATCTAAGTCATTGGGCAATGGATTCAAGTGGAAATTGTAACAAGTTTGTAAGCAGATCAGGGGTATCAAAGGGAAAATCTAACTTGGCTATTGGATCTACAAAGTCTTTCAGGTGAAATGAAATGAACATTAAAGGTTTAAAATGAAAAGTATAACTAAGGGAAATTAAGAATCCATAATTATATGTAATTCTCAACAAAGGGACTTAAAACATTGTTTGAACATGAAGAGGAATTCCATAGATAGTGCTAACCATAAATTCTAGAAATCACACTTCAACAAATAAAAATTCCAAGACAAAATTTTCAAGTAAAATCTAGGAGTTGAGGAACGCTCTATTTCATCCAAAGATTTCACTTTCAAGGATAAGAAAACATTCAAGATTCACAAATCACTGCATTCATAGAAGAGGGAACTCCTAGAAATCTTTGATTACAACTATAAAGACCTTCAAAACAATTATTTGAGTAAGTACAAAGGGTATGATCAAAACAAACCTCTTTGGCAAACTTTGGACAATGGTACTTTGAAGGGAGACTTCAAAAATAATTTTTAAGTAGTAGCAAGTAAGAAGGGAAAACCATAAATCATTCTTGAGGCCAACTGTATTGAACTATTTAGGAAGTAAACAAGCAGAAGGGTTCTAGAGAGAAATTAAGAATTCTCTAGAATTCCTCAGCAAAGGAAAACATAAAATTGTGAAGAGTAAAGAGGTCTAAGGTGGTTCTAGGAGACATTTCTTAGCCTAAAATTTTTACTCTACTGTAGTAAGAAATGATGAAACAGAATGGAAAATAGGAAAAAACATTAATAGATTAGAATAATTCACCAACAGCCAAGCTCAGGGATCCAATGACAGAGCTTTCTCCATCAACAAACAAGTCAAAACATCCACAGGTTCCAAAACATCAATTTTCTTTCAACTTTAGCAGAGCTATGTATTACTTCAAAAGAGTCACCAAATGCCAACTTTACAATGAGTTATAATGCAGTATTTATGCTGCAAATGAGGAGTTGAAATTGATTTGGGGTTCAAAATTTTATTAACTACATAGTAAATGCATTTTAAGCCTTGAAAACCATGCAAGGCATAAGGCAGAAATAGGTGCAATTACTTCTCTGTTTTAGTAACTCTATCTTAACTTCTGATAGAAAGATAGGAGAAAAGATTGAATTTCACGGATTATTCTTATATTTACAATAACTGTCCTGACATATTAAAATATCTTCTTAGTGTAATAGCTGTTAATTTTCCCTTTGAGACAGAAGGTAGGCTATAGGTGGCGACTAGATCTTTTGGAGAAATAACTGCCTCCTATTGATGTATTCGAGGCCTTTTAGCCTAGTTTTCCTTCATTTCATTACTAAGCTATTTTTAAGGCTTGATCTGCTTTTTTCCTTTATAACTCATCATGTTGTCTTTATCTATAATATGCATGGTTTAAGTCTTTTAATCTTTCATGCTTTTGACTTAACCTTTGAACTTTAATCTCTCTGATACTCTTCATTAATCTTCATTGTTTCTTCCATTTTTCTGGTGTACAGGTGGCTTTCTGCGCTGGAGGATTTTGAATGAATGGTTGATGCTCATGACACATCGCCTTAAACATGGAATAAACCCTTTCTTATCCCTTTTCTGCATTGTTTTGAGCCTTCGAGGATCGTCATCCTCGACTCTTTGTCACTTTACTTGACTGTGGGAGAGCCTGCACGTTTGGCCGCCATTAATCCTGCAATTTGAAACATAAAATTTTTATAAAAAATAGTGCTTGTGGATTTGACTACTAACAGAGGCTCATGGAGGGGTTACAAAGTGATGCGGATCAAGGGGTTTTTGCAGGGAAGGGTTCTGTGAATAAAACTAGGAAGAAACAAAGGAAATATTTGAATTTGGGCGTGAGTAGAGGCAAGGTAGTTTTGGGCAAAACCAGTGGTTTTCAAATAAGCAAAGGGTGGTAAGTGGTAATGGGTTTATCAAGCGCGATACGGTTCATTGCTTGACACATGGCTTCTGCAAAACTGACAGTTTCGCGCGGAAGTTTCACGTTGGGGAGATTTGGTGAAATGGAGCGCGAAACGATGCGACAACCATTAGATCTTCAGGCCGAAGATCTAAGGTTGTGGATAAGCGCGAGGGGTGATAAGATGAGTGAGGAAACATATGGTGGGGCCGTTGGATTATAGTGATAAAGGGTTATTATCAAGGTGGGGGCGATTTATATAAAAGGAAAGAGGTGGAAGTGGGAAGGAGTGAAGGAGAGATGATGTCCGTCGGATCTGGAGAAGATTGACGGCTGAGATCAACTGCGAGAGGACCGGGGGGTATGGAGGAAAATCTCAGGGTGTGCCTCCGTAGTAAATCTTAGCTGTAGATATGAGATTTTCCATAGTCAAAAGAGTCAACTGTGGGGGCACTGGGGAGTATGGGACTGTTGGGAAAAATACTGAGAGGGGGGGGTGAATCAGTATTTAGTGCAGACAATAAAAATTTGATATTTTCTTTCTTAAAAACCCATACGCTACTTTCCTGAATTAAACTCACGTATATACGCGGATATCCTTTACAGAACTCGCGTATATCCAGTGAATTAATTATGCATTTAATTCATGACTTAGATCATTGCATTACTCATTTATCAGATGTTCAGAAAATAGTAAACAGGTGCAGAAAGAATAGAGTAATCATCACACAAGTAATCACACATGAACACCAGGATTTTTAGGTGGAAACCCAATTCGGGAGAAAATCACCGCTGTTGTCATCTCAGTCTTCAAACTTTATTATTAAGAAAACTTCTTACAACATGTACTGGCACAGACTCATACCAGCACGCAGGCACCCACCTGCAGAAGGCTACAACCTTCTCTCGTTTAACAGCCTCTCCTGGAAGGGAGCAACAACCCCCTGCTCTAGTTTACCAGCCTCTCCTAGAAGGGAGCTACTACCCCCTGATATTAACACCAGCCTCTCCTGGCAGAAGGTTTCTACTTTCAGACTGAATGTTTCAACCCTCAGATCCACTGCAGACCACGTTTCATCAATTTTCAAACTGGATCAAACAGCTTCAACACAATCCTTCACTTATCAGCAAACATCCTTTGCCCATTGCATCACAGAACAGTCAAACCACTGTAACCAGAATATCAGAGATAACCCAGACTTTAGAATAGATATGCAGAATCTCAATTAGCTTTGAGCAACCATCAGTTCAAATTTCATATGCGCTTTTCTTCAAACAGACTCGCGTATATACGCGCTTTTAATAAAGACAACCCACGTATACATCTGTGCACTTTTCAGAAAAACCCTAACAGTCCATACGCTCCTTTCAGTCCATACGCTCCTTTCTTTAAACAGCGGAAACAGTCCACGTATGTATATCCTTTCATGAAACGAACATGCGCCTAGATCTACTAAGAATAAACTTTGCGAAACCTGATCGGATCATGGACTTACCCGAGATTTCTTGATAGATTTGCGCCAGGTCTTCAATACTTCTTTTTAGATCATCCTAGAGATTCATCATTTCCAGATCTAGAGATTCTGAACCTTCATCATATTCATGGGTGCATCACAGATTCAGATCTATCGATTAAGAACAGAGTTCAATCATACAGATAAACTTCAGAGTGAAGTATTCATTTAAAGCCCAGACACATACACACCCTTGCACACAGATTTTCTTCTCCTTATATAGGTTTATCCTTTTTCAATACCATGAGCCAAAACCACATCACTTCCGATGGTATTCCTGGATGGGATCAAATAGACAACCCAGCACTCAATACAATGGGTCAATACCATGGTAGTAACCCCTGGTTTTACATATTTAGAGCGCAATTGACCATACGCGACTTGTCATGTACTTTTCTGCGTACACATGCGACTTCCCTTTACTCAACTCGCATATGCCTTGTGATATACACTTTTCATCATTGTTCTGGCCCATTCTGGAAATTATTTCTTCTGCACCTTCATCATTAACAAGCTCATCAAGTCAAGAACAACTTCATCAAGTAGGTTGCCATCATCTTCATCAAGTGGGTTGCCATCAAGGACAACACTCTGCATCATATTGCCAACAATCTCCCCCTTTGGACTTGATGGCAACCACGATGGTGTTTGATCACCACAACAGATACATTGATTATAATCATTACACAATAACCATGTTACTCTCCCCTTATTCAAACATCATGTCACTATGTCACTCTCCCCCTTTGACATCAAGGGCAAAGGGCGGATCAAAACCAACACAAATTTTTTCTCCTCATGTAGAAAGAAGAGCGTTGTAGATATGATGGACACTGAAGTTACCATGCTCCCCCTGAGTTCATGCTGAAAGTTCAAACATATTTTTCAATGAAGTACATGACTCTATGACCAAAGACTCATACTTACATTAAATATCCAACCAAGTGGATTTACATATGAGACTCAAATACCCAACCAAGTGGGCTTACACATTTGATCAAGTCCTTACATGACTGAATATTACAATTTTACATCATAGGTCTTAAACATGACCTTTTCATCAAATTACAAATATGACCTATTATGACCAATACCAAAAGGATCTCAAGAGAGAGATCATATTACAGAACCATCATAATGCCAACAATGTATTATACTCAGCAAGGCTAATGCTCCCCCTAAAAATGTGCATCCAAGCATCTTTTCTATATGACCAAAGCTCCCCCTTTGCTTGTGCATCCTGAACACTTTCAACAGCAAATCATCAAGGCATCTTCACCCAAAATCAGAGAATGAAATAGAAATATAAGAGCTGAAATACCACCAGTGACTCCAAACAGCATCAGAGATACCAAACAGCACTGCAGCTGTGCTGAAAAATTATGACCCCAAACAAAATTTGCCATCAACCAACCATACGCGGCTTTCTGTGTTTAAACTCCCATATATACGCGACTGTCTTTCAGGAAACCTGCGTATCCAATTTAATCTTCTGAATTTAATCAGATCTGATCTTCTAAGAGGCAGAGACAACACCCAACTTATGTCTGAGATATTTGAACACTTCCCTGGGCAGAGGTTTGGTAAATATATTAGCAATTTGTTCCTTGGAGGGAACATACTCCAACTTCACCTTTTGTTCAAGCACTTGTTCACGTAGGAAGTGATACTTGATGGGAATGTACTTGATCTTCGAATGCATAACAGGATTCTTTGAGATACTGATGGCACTTGTATTATCACACATAATGGAGATAGGAGGTGAACATTTGATTTGAAAATATTGCAAGGTTTGCATCATCCAAAGGAGTTGAGTGCAACAATATGCGGCAGCCACATATTCTACTTCTGTTGTAGATAAAGCAATAGAATTTATCTTCTTGCTGAACCAAGATACTAATTGGGGCCCCATATAGAATGCACCACCACTAGTGCTTTTTTGATCATCAACATTTCCAGCCCAATCTGCATCAGTGTAAGCATGAAGAGTAAGATCAACATTCTTTGGATACCATAGTCCAAAATCTTGAGTTCCTTGTAGATATTTGAATATTCTTTTGACAGCCTGAAGGTGAGACTCTTTTGGATTAGCTTGGAATCGTCCAACAATCCCAACTGCATGCATAATGTCTGGTCTAGTCCCGGTGAGATAAAGTAGACTTCCTATCATTGATCTGTATTCTGGTTGATTCACCGTGGGAGAATCATCATGAGAACTGAGATTGCATCCGGTTATCATTGGTGTACTTACAGGTTTGCATTCTTCCATGCCATACTTCTTCAGAATTTGCTTAAGATATTTTGCTTGTGATAGGAATACACCATCTGTAGTTTGATGCACTTGCAAGCCAAGAAAGAATGTTAGTTCCCCAAGTAAGGACATTTCAAATTCATGCTGCATGACAGAAGCAAATTTCTGACTCATAGATTCTTCATTACTCCCAAAAATGATATCATCAACATAAAACACCACAATCAATAGTTTATTATTTTCAATTTTTGTGTATAAGTTGCTATCAACAGACCCCTTTGAAAATCCTTGTTGATGAAGATATTTGTCAAGACGATAATACCATGCCCTTGGAGCTTGTTTGAGACCATATAGAGCCTTTTGAGTCTACAAACAAGATTTTCATCATTTCCCAAAATGAATCCTTCTGGTTGTTCTATATAAACTTCTTCTTCTAGATCACCATTGAGGAATGCAGATTTGACATCCATTTGATAAAATTTGATTTGTTGAAAACTTGAAAAAGCAAGAAACATTCTTATGCCTTCAAGTCTAGCTACAGGAGCAAAATTTTCTTCAAAGTCTATACCTTCTTGTTGAGTATACCCTTTGCAAACCAGTCTAGCTTTGTTTCTTATAACGTCCCCATTCTCATTTAACTTGTTCTTGAATATCCATTTGGTTCTAATGACATTTTTGTCATGTGGTCTTGGTACCAATTCCCAAGTGTGATTCTTTTCAATTTGATCAAGCTCTTCATTCATTGCTTGAATCCAACATTCATCTTTGCTAGCTTGATTGACATTGTGTGGTTCAATTGTGGATAGAA
This sequence comes from Pinus albicaulis, assembly GCA_034641835.2. Lineage (NCBI taxonomy): Eukaryota > Viridiplantae > Streptophyta > Pinopsida > Pinales > Pinaceae > Pinus > Pinus albicaulis. The sequence goes on along the minus strand of CM076574.1, from coordinate 247,642,254 downwards.
AGGCCAGATAGCTAGAATATCCCACAAGAGTCCTTCTTGTTTGTACACCTGATTCCTTGTCTCCCAAAATTTGAGATTTAGGATGATTCTTTTGAACATATCTGGATGGAGCCTTTCCAGATAAATCATCTTCAGGTTCTTCATTGGATCCACTATCTATATCATTTCTGTTTGATGTAGAAGGACAAAATTCACCATCATCTTCTTCTGTTGTTTGTCTTTCTTCTTTAGGGGCTGCAGGAGACTCATCAATAACAACATCAATACATTCAACAATCTTTCAAAGCCTTTTATTGTAACATTTGTGTGCTCTGCTCGTAGATGAGTAACCAAGAAGTATTCCTTCATATGATCTAGGTTCACACTTGCCAAGTTTTTCATCATTATTTTTGATAAAGCATTTACTTCCAAAAACTCTAAAATGCTTCACAGAGGGAGAATTACCATACCAGAGTTCATATGGAGTTTTGTCACTATTTACCCGAACATGTGCCTTGTTGAGAATGTTTACTGCTGTATGTGCTGCTTCTCCCCAGAAAGTGTCAGGTGTTCTAGAATCATCAAGCATAGCTCTAGCCATTTGTTGAACTGTTCTATTCATTCTTTCTGCTACACCATTTTGTTGTGGAGTGCCAGCTACAAAGAACTGTCTTTTTATGCCATGTTGTTCACAAAATTCAAGGAATTAATTTGATGTATATTCTCCTCCTCGATCAGATCTAAGACACTTCAATTTTAGATCTTATTCATTCTCCACCAGTGCTTTGAAGATCTGAAATTTTTCAAATGCTTCATCTTTGTGTTTAATCAACCCAATCCAACACATTCTAGAGAAATCATCAATAAATAAGATATAGTATTCTTCACCACGTGGTGACTTTTTCCTCATAGGTCCACATATGTCAGTATGAATGAGTTCAAGAGGCCTACTTGATAAACCTTCCTTGGCATTAAAATGTACTCTGGTCTGTTTACCAAATTGGCAAGATTTGCATATGATACTCTCTGGTAGAGTAATATTGGGAAGACCACGAACAACTTTAAGTCTGCTTGTTTTGTTGATTTGAGAGAAGCTCAGATGCCCCAACCTTCTATGCCATAGCCAGTTTTCTGAAGATTTACTCAAGTAGCATTGTTCTTTGTAGTTCTTCAATACATATAGGTTGCTCAGATTTCTTTTTCCTTTTCTGATTGTTTTACCTGTATCAAGATCACAAACCACACATTCTTTTGAACTAAAGACAACTTCAGTTCCTTGATCACACATTTGACTTACACTCAACAGGTTATGCCTTAATCCATCCACATACATGACATCATTAGCCTTCACCTTTTCTTTTAGAAACACAAACCCTTTTCCTTTAATTACATCAGGAGTATCATTTCCAAAAGTAACTTTCTTTTCCTTTTCTAGAGCACTATATGCAAGAAGTAGGTGTTTGTCACCTGTCATGTGTCTTGAACATCCACTATCAATGTACCATTTATTTTCTTCACCTTCTGCAAATAACGCTATGCCACAATTTTCAACCTGTAGTTCCTTCTTTTTCCATACTTTGGAACTTGAAGGAAAATGCTCTTTTGGCTGAATTTTGCTCCTGCATTCAGATTCTTCATGCCCAAAGTTATTGCAATATGCACATTCAACTTCCTTTAGAAGAGGAGAAAAGTTGTTATAGGTATTCTTCTTTGTTTCAACATCAATCCTTTTCTTTCTTTCTTCTCTAGTCATGATGGTTTTATATGCAACACATTGAACAGCTTTATGACCAAAATTGTGACATGAGAAACATTGTCCATTGAAGAAGAAATTTCTGCGATCATGAAATCTTCTACTTGAATTTACCTGTTGATTGGTGTGTCTTTGAGAAATATTCCTGTTAGTGTTCTTTGAATTGAGATGATCATGCTTTACCTGTAATGAATCTTGCTGAGTGGCAGAATGTAGTAGACCAGTTGTAGCTGCTTTTAGATAATTTGGAGCTGAATTCTGAGAAGATTCTTCGGTATATCCAAGACCCGTCTTTATAAGAGGAGAACGTTGTACCTTGATAATCTCATCTAAGGTTTCAGATCCTTTAGTAAATCTAAGATTCAGAGTCTTTACTTTCTCAAATTCTTTTCTTTGACTTACCACTTCACATTCTAATTTCTCAATGTGTTTCTTCGCTTCTTCAACCTGTTTTTCCAGAGTCTCTATGGTTATTTTCTTTTCTTCTAAGAGAATTTTACATTCTTCTAAGCGAATTTTGAGTTGATTGTTTTCTTCAAGAAAATCATTGTCCTCTAGAGCATCCACAAAAGTATCCTTTTCATCTTTCGATTCAAATGCCATGAGAAGTCTAAGATCTTGTTCACATTCTTCTTCACTATCAGAGTACCCATCACTGTCTTCATGAGTGTAGTAACTTTTCCTAGTGCTAGACCGGTGCTTATTCCTTTTTGCTACTTCCTTCCCTTTTACAGATGTTTCTTTATAAGGACACTTAGCAGCATAATGACCAACTCTTCCACAATCAAAATATTTGAAAGGAAGCTTACCTCTGAACCGTCCTGTGCCAAGTTGAAGTTTCTTTACAAAATTTACCTCATCTTCTTCTGAGATATATCCTGATCCTTCTGCTTCTTGTACTTCTTTCCCTTTTGTAGAAGCTCTAAAGACGGCTTCTTTGACTTCAGATGATCCTCCTCTTCTCATTTCATAAGCAGTTAGTATGCCATGGAGTTGTACGACAGTAAGATTTTGAAGATCCTGTTTTTCTTCAAGAGCAGAAACTTTTGACTCAAATTTTGCCGTTAGAGATCTTAAGATTTTCTCAACCAAAGTAGATTCTGCTATTGTTTCTCCCATGTTTCTCATACGATTTACAATATCATCAAGACGTAAAAATAAACAAGCAACACTCTCATCATTATGCATCTTCAAATTTTCATATTCAATTCTGAGAGTTTGGATTTTTGCACTTTTTACCTTTGCATCTCCTTCATAACTTAGGATGATTTTGTCCCATATTTCCTTTGCTGTATTCAGCTACATAACCTTGACAAATTCTGATTCAGTTAGACTTCCCAATAGTGCATTGACCACCTTTGCATTTGTTTCATAAATCTTCTTTTCCGTCGGATCCATTGGTACTACGGCTGGATATTGATATCCTTGTTCAACAATGGCCCATACATCTGCTCCCATATACTGAAGATAGGATATCATCCTTATTTTCCAGAAGATTAAATTGCTTCCATTAAATAGTGGAGGCTTGATAGATGTTGTTCCATCTTGATTGCTCATCTTGCTTGATCTTCCTTCTAGCGGCTAAGCTTTTTCAGAAGGACTTGCTCTGATACCAATTGTTGGGAAAAATAATGAGAGGGGGGGGTGAATCAGTATTTAGTGCAGAAAATAAAACTTTGATATTTTCTTTCTTAAAAACCCATACGCTACTTTCTTGAATTAAACTCGCGTATATACGCGGATATCCTTTACAGAACTCGCGTATATCCAGTGAATTAATTATGCATTTAATTCATGACTTAGATCATTGCATTAATTATAGATGTTCGGAAAACAGTAAACAGGTGCAGAAAGAACAGAGTAATCATCACACAAGTAATCACACATGAACACCAGGATTTTTAGGTGGAAATCCAATTCATCACACAAGCCAATTTTTAGGTAATCATCACACAAGTCATCTCAGTCTTCAAACTTTATTATTAAGAAAACTTCTTACAACATTTACTGGCGCAGACTCATACCAGCACGCAGGCACCCACCTGGAGAAGGCTACAACCTTCTCTCGTTTACCAGCCTCTCCTGGAAGGGAGTAACAACCCCCTGCTCTAGTTTACCAGCCTCTCCTGGAAGGGAGCTACTACCCCCTGATATTAAAACCAGTCTCTCCTGGCAGAAGGTTTCTACTTTCAGACTGAAGGTTTCAATCCTCAGATCCACTGCAGACCACGTTTCATCAATTTTCAAACTGGATCAAACAACTTCAACACAATCATTCACTTATCAACAAACATCCTTTGCCCATTGCATCACAGAACAGTCAAACCACTGTAACCAGAATATCAGAGATAACCCAGACTTTAGAATAGATATGCAGAATCTCAATCAGCTTTGAGCAACCATCAGTTCAAATTTCATACGCGCTTTTCTTCAAACAGACTCGCGTATATACGCGCTTTTAATAAATACAACCCGTGTATACATCTGTGCACTTTTCAGAAAAACCCTAACAGTCCATACGCTCCTTTGTTTAAACAGATCCACGTATATATGCGCTTTTCATGAAACGAACATGCGTATAGATATATAAAAGATAAACTTTGCAGAACAGATCAGATCTATGGACTTACCCAGATTTCTTTAATAAATTTGCACCAGGTCTTCAATACTTCTTTTCAGATCATCCTAGAGATTCATCATTTCCAGATCTAGAGATTTTGAACCTTCATCATATTCATGGGTGCATCACAGATTCAGATCTATCGATTAAGAACAGAGTTCAACCATACAGATAAACTTCAGAGTGAAGTATTCATTTAAATCCCAAACACTTGCACACCCTTGCACAATGAATTTCTTCTCCTTATATAGGTTTATCCTTTTTCAATACCATGAGCCAAAACCACATCACTTCCGATGGTATTCCTGGACGGGATCAAATAGACAACCCAGCGCTCAACACAATGGGTCAATACCATGGTAGTAACCCCTGGTTTTACACATTTAGAGCACAATTGACCATACAAGACTTGTCACGTACTTTTCCGCGTACATACGCGACTTCCCTTTACTAAACTCACGTATGCCTTGTGACATACACTTCTCATCATTGTTCTGGCCCATTCTGGAAATTCTTTCTTCTGCACCTTCATCATTAACAAGCTCATCAAGTCAAGAACAACTTCATCAAGTAGGTTGCCATCATCTTCATCAAGTGGGTTGCCATCAAGGACAACACTCTGCATCATATTGCCAACAGGGCCACTTTGGTCGGATGCCCCTGTAGTCAACCTGAGCCGTTGATCTGGGAGAAATGGACGGTGAAGATTTGATCGTAGAAAGGAAAAAATGAGTGAACGGGTGGAGGAATGGCGAAAAGGTGAAACTGCACCAACCGTTGGATCTGGGGGAGCTAGATCAATGGTCCCAAATGCATCGACTAGAGGCTTTGATAAAGACGATCAGGGGGAAGAAATGACAATGCGATGGAATATGGAGCGTTGGATCAGAAAAGATCAACGGTGGAGATTGATTTTGGCAGATCGGCAATCAGCAGAGCAGAGTTCAAGAATGAGGATTTTCAGAATTGCGATGTGCGATGCGCCGATGCGATGAAGTGCCGACAGAGCACAGATCGTCTGATCTGGGGGAGATCGATGGTGGATATTTCATCGGGGGATCAGCATATCGGCAGAGTAAAGGGTTTGGGAATAAAGGAACTGGGATCGCCGATGTGCGATGGCCAATGGAAGAAGCAGGTGCGATGGATGGAGGACCGTTGGATCGAGATCGAGAACAACGGTGGAGTTTTACTCGAGGGATCGCATCGGCAGGGGGAAAAGAGAATGGGAACGAGGAAATGCCGATGGGCTAATGGGCCGAGCGCTCGGTCATGGAGCGGGGTCGTATGACGGAAAAGGGGGCTCGAGACTTAAGCCGAAAGGTGCTTAAGCCCTAGTGTTTAAAATGATTGGAATAGGCCAAAAGAAGGCTTTTTCAAGGGTTTTTAAGGGGTTCCAATAGGCAATAAAAGTTATTTTAAAACTGAATAAAGGGGATTTATAGGGTTTTGAAGGGATTTTGGATGAAATGAAGGATGAATGAGGGATTTTCAGAAGGATGATAATGGAAAATAAAAATAGTGTTCTTTATACCAGTAGGCATTCTTTGAGGGTTTTGAGTGAAGAGATCATTGAGGTGGATTTTTTAAGGATAAGGAGCATGGTAAGACTTTCAGGAAATCATAGATTTGCTAGAATTTGTTTTTAGAAATCTGATTTTCTCAACTTTAGTCATCTTTGGATAAAGTCAAAATTATTGATGACTAACAGTGGCTCCACTTCGGGAGGACAACTGTCTTTTTAGGTGTCTAGAACCTCAGAAAACAAATCTTTGAGTTTCAGTAAACTAGTGCCTTATCCATTCGGTATATTTCTTCTTTTCTTGCTGATATTTCTCTGAAAAAGACAACTTTTATCAATCTGTAACATGTAATCTCTTTTAAAACAACATCTCTACCTACCCAAGCTTACGTGTCCTAGCATTTCTTCTTCTTCTTTGAGTGCATTTGAACTAGCAAACTCTTTGACATTTTATTTTTGAAAATATAAATAATCTACCTAATCCTATCCTTATTTCTTCCATGAGTTCAGATTAAACAGTTAAACTCATAAATTTTCTACCTAAACTACTATCTGTCAGGATTAAGTTGTCTGACAGATTTTATTCTCTATATTCTAAAACGGAAAATTTAAACACAGTCAAACCAGGATTAAACTATCTGATTTGCTGTAAGACTATGGCATAAAAAAAAGCTGCACATAGACTAAAATTTACAGAAAATTAAAACAAAATTTTGAAGGCTTAAGATCTGAAAATTACAAGCATCCTTCTTTCTTTCCATGACTCAGATTTTGATCTGTTTTGAGTCATCCTTTTGCTTTTCTCTTGGATCAGATTTCAAGCATGTTTGAACCATTTTTTCTTCTATCCTAATCTATTCTACTAATAAGCCAAGATTAAACAGTTTGGAAAATCTCTTTCATTAACCTATCAGCAGTAAATTGAAATTTATCTAGTCATGATTAGGTTGTATGACTAAATAGTAGTGTCTTCTTTTGGTAGTGGCATTTAGGCTTGTACACTTTCATATTTTTCTCTTTTTGGTATGGGGTTGTACCTTTCTTCTTTTCATCTGCCCTCTTTTCTCTTTTCTATTGTTTTTTGTATTTTTTCATTTTTCTCATGCAATGTTATGTACAATGGATGAAAAAATTTGAAGCTAAGACTCTTGATAGAAGTAGTGCTTGAGAATCCTGTCATTGATAGGACCTCCAAACATATTTTCTCCATTCAACTCTTGTAGAAAGAATGCATTATGACCCTTGATAGAATGAATGATGTAGGGCCCTTTCCATAGATTCTCAAATTTATCATGTTTTTCCTTTTCTTCCCTTCTAGAATCCCACTTTAGAACTATATTTCCAACTTGGAAATCATTTTGCTTTAGCCCTTTGTCAAAATAATTTTTTGATGTCTTCTTGGACTGTTTCTTTTCTCTTATATACTTCCTCTCTGGACTGGTGTAAATGAATGGTTTGATTTATCCTTCTCTGCATATCATTTTCCTTAGATTGTACTTCTTGAAGGAGTTTCATGACTAGAACTCCTAGAGAGGTTGGGAATATTGCATCCATTCCATAAAGTGGCTAATAGGGGGACATATTTATTTACTTTTTGGTGGTTAATATATTGGCCCATAAAGCATGAATAAGCTTACTATGCCATGATTTCTGATTCTGCTCCAACAGTTTTTTGATAATATTGACAAGGAATTTTCTGGAGGATTCAGCTAATCCATTTCCTTGAGGATAGTAGGCAGTGGAATGACCCAAGGTGATATGGTATTTATAGCAGAAGTCAACCATTCTTTTAGACTTGAAAGTAGTAGCATTATCTGTGATAATTTTTCTAAGGCAACCAAATCTGGATAGTATGTTAGTTTCAAGAAAATTGATAATGATAGAGTCAGTAGCATTCCTAGAAGGTATGGCTTCTATCCATTTGGTAAAATAATCAGTGGCAGTGAGGATCCACTTATGTTGGGCCGAAGAAGATGGGTGGATTTCCCCAATGAATTCGAAGCCCCATTGTTGAAAGGGAGTCTCAACACTAATGGGATGTAAAGGTAAAGGTAGGAGTTTTCTCTTGCCATCAAAAATTTGACACTTATGGAAAGACATGACAAGTTTCTGAGTGTCTGGGAAAAGGGTGGGAAAATAGTAACCAAATCTAAGGATTTTATTTGCTGTAGTCTTCCAGTAAAGATGTCCTCCACATTCTCCCTCATGCAGTTCATGCATGATTTTTCCTGCATCAATCTCAGGAAAACATTTAAGCAATATTCCAACAACATTTTTCCAATATAAAACCCCATCTAATATGAAATAATTTAAAGCCTTCTGTTTTGAAAATCTAGCTTTAGTTTTAGATAGAGGAGGGGTATTTAGATAAAGTAGCACATATATGATATCAACATACCAAGGTGAATTCACAAAATTTTCTTCAATAAATGGAGCTGTGAATTCTTTAGTTTCTTCCAAAACATCAACCATATTCATATCTAGTGCTTGAAAGTTTGACTCAGCCATGAGTTTTGCTAATCCCTTCCCTTTGATTAGTTTGGTGGGCCTGATTTCTAATTCATATTATAAAATAACAACAATCCATTTTCCCCTTTTACCATCAAGGTCTTGATTTAGAATATCCTTGACAACCGTGTGTGGGACAAAAGTAATGATATGAGAATGCAAAATATAAACTCTAAAGTCTTTCAATGCTTTCACCGGGGCTAAGGCTTGTTTTTCCATGATGTTATACTTGAGTGGAGCATCTCTTAAGGCCCTACTGAAAAAGGATATTTGTTGTTCTTGCCCCATGATATTATTTTGCAGTAATACTATAGCTATTGTGTGTTCTAAAGCAAAAGAAAAGATATAGAAATATTTGGTAAAATCAGGACTAATAAGAACTGGTGTTTGGGTTAGAGCTTGTTTTACCAATTCAAATGATTGTTTAGCTTGTATTGTCCATTTAACACCTATTTATTTCTTAAGAATGTTTGTAATATTTCTTAATAGCTCAACAAGGTTGGGGATGAATCTCCTGAAAAATTTTATCTTCCCAATGAAAGATTGTAATTCTTTGAGGTTTCTAGGATGGTTGATTTTCAATATGCCATCAATACTTTTAGGGTCTACTTTGATTCCCTCTTCAGAGATTATGTGGCCAAGAATATTTCCTTATTGGAGACCAAAGAGTGTCTTTTTGGGATTCAAAGATAAGCCATATTTCCTACATTACTCAAAAACTTTCTTTAAATGAATCAAATGTTCTTCATCAGTTTTGGAGAAAACAATAATGTCATCAAGGTAAATGATTATAAAATAGCCTATGTCTTCTGAGAAGGCCATGTCCATGGCCCTTTGGAAGGTGGCCCCTGCATTCATTAAACCAAATGGCATTTTGACATACATGAATGTACCCCAAGGTGTAGTAAAAGAACTTTTATGTTGATCACTTGGGAGTAATAATACCTGATTGTAACCTGAGAACCCATCCAACAGTGAAATTCTTTTAGACCCAACCACCCTTTGTAGCATACGATCCATTTTTGACAAGGGATAGTTATATTTAAGGGAGGCTCTATTTAGATTCCTAAAATCAATGCAGAGCCTGATTTCCCTAGTCTTTTTCCTGACAGATACTAAGTTGGAAACCCATTGTGAATATATGAGGGGAACTATAATCCCAGCATCATACATTTTTTTGATTTCTTTCTCGATTAAAGGCAATAAAACAGGGTTTATCCTTCTAAGTTTTTGTTTGAACGGTTTATGATTTTCCTTAAGAGGAATTTTGTGTTGAATCATGATGGTATCATATGATTTTATATCCTTGTATACCCATGCAAACACATCTCCAAATTCTTTGAAAAGTTCTATGTATTGCAGCTTGATATGGGTTGGGAGAGTGCTAGATAACTTGATCATTTTGGGTTCTGCTAGGCTGCCTATGTTATGTTTTTCTACATTTGTTTCTATAGGCTCCATTCTTGGTTCTTTGGCCACACCATTGAAATAAAAAAGGTGCTCTAATGGTGTAAGGCCTCTTGGAATTGTATCATTTTTATATTGTAAAACTTTCAGGTCCTTTTGGTCTGTATTGTCAACTCTTTCTGCCTTAAAAAGATGTTCGAATTGATTTATATTAGCAGAAAATGGCAGTTTTGTTTTAGGGATTTGTTCTTGGTTTAGATAGCTTTCTTCAGGATTGATGTTTGGTGTTGGTAAAGAAAAATCATTTCTTGATTGTAGGAAATCATCTATGTGTTTGTCATCTTCAAACACTTGCCAATAGTCTTCATTGTCAGGTACTGCAGGTTTGTTTTTTATCTTTATATTAAATTGTTCATTTATCTGTGGTATTTGGCAATTACTAGCAGCAAATGCAAGTTCGTTTGCTAGATGATTTTGAGCTCTTGGGATGAAAATGAGTTCATATTTTTCGAAATTTTTTAGGAGATCAAGGGTAGCATTTTGATATTCTCTGAGTCTTGGGTTCTTAGTTGAATATTCCCCTTTAACTTGTCTAATTATTAGCTCGAAATCTCCTTGGACTGATATTTTCTTGGCTTCTAAATCTTTGAGAAAATGTAGGCCAAGGAGGAGGGCTTCATATTCAAAAATGTTTTTTGTGCATGGAAAATCAAGTTTATAGGAATATTCTTGGTTTGTATTGTGTATCCATACACCTGCCCTTGCACTTGTTCTGCTAGAAGAGCCTTCAAAGCTCATTCTCCAAGGTGTTTCTATCTCATTTTCATTTTTTTTATGCTTCTGAAGTTTGGGCTGTCTTGTATTTGAATGGAGGACGCATTTGATTGTTCTGGTGGACTAACTTCTTCTTTGTTTCCTTTTTCCTGTTGACTGATTTCATCTTCATTAATTAAGATAAAGGAATTTAAGTTTGAATGGATGGAATACATAGGAGTATTGTTTTGCCTATCTATGTTGCTCACCATGTATTTCATATGAGACTCTCTGTATAATATTCTATTTTGGCTAAACACTGGGATGGTGGCATAAGACATGTCCATTTGAAGGCTCCCTTGAAGTTTGACTCCCCATGATCTAGATAAAAGCATGCCATACTTAGGGGGAATGTTAGCTACCACTATGTCCATGACTAAACCTTTAGCAGGAATCTGTGCCAAATTTACACATAAATCTTTGATTAGGCCCAAGCATTTGACCCTGCTTGAATCGAAGGAATATAGGTCTTTATATGGTTTACTAGTTTCCAAGCCTAAGCTTTCCATTAATACTTTGGGCATAAGGTTATGTGAAGCTCCAGAGTCTAACCTGGCATTTTGTAAGATCTTATCATGTATATTCAGGCTAACATAGAAGGGAGGGATAGCCCCTTCTTGGTATATTCCTTCAACTTCAGGACCAAATAATAATTTTGGTTTATCATCTGTCAAGTTTAAAGTATCAATGTCACTGCCTATATTCAAAGCTTTCAAAACTTTATTTTTATATACATCCTGAGTTACTAGTTCAGCTAAGGGTATGGTGATTTTGATCTTGGAAATTTCCCCTTCAAGGCTGAAAGGAACTATTGTTCTTAACATATTTACATCTGTTTTGTCATTTACAACTCTTTCAGCAATCCTGATTTGCTGAACTTTATTTGGACTGCTATTTGGGACAGATTTGTTAGGGCCACTAGCTGAAGTAATAGGGTAGCTTTGTTCAACACTTTGCTGACTGTTTTTGTCTTTATTTAGATCATTTTTCTTGGCCATAGTGTTGGTATTACTGGCTGTCTTCTTAGGCTGATTTTCTGAAGTTTTCCTAACAACAATACTAGTGTTTTTGTCATTGGAAATCTCTGGGCTCCCTTTGCTTCTAAGATTATATTGCTTGTGTACCTCCATGATTTCATTTTCAAACCCCAATCTGTAATCTTCAGAATCTTCATGGTTGTTTTCAATTTTTTCTGAGGAGAAGAATCCTTGTTCTTCTTCAATGAGAAAAACATTTGTCTCACTGTCAGATCCTATCAAGTTTACATGATTTTCTTCCAACCTTTCAACTTCCCTTTCTTCTTCTTGATCAACATAGTTTTGTTGAAAGGGAAGCCTAATTTGTTGTCATTGTCTCTTTGCCTATCTAGATTAGGGTCTCTTATGAGATTTGAGTTTTTATTCTTGTTTTCGGGGTTGTTTTGGTTTTCTCTAGGAGTCACTCTATCATTCAGATTTATCTTTTCAAGCATCCTCTCCATTACCCTTACTAGGTTGTCAATTTTGGTATCGGATGATGAGGTTGATGCCATTGTTTCATCCTTGTATGTAACTTTTTTTTCTACTTTCAACATAGCCCTTTTCTCAATCATATTTTCTTCTACACCTAAGGCTCCCCTTTGCATATCTTCTAAAGTTAAGGGGTCTTTTTCTCTTAGTTGGTATGCCAATTTAGGATCAAAACCCTCTGGGAATTTAGCTAAGGCTAAGCCTAATGGAGGTTTCATGTCTGGGGGAAGTGCATTATAAACACTATTGAATCTAGTGCAATAATCTTGGACACTTTCCCCAATGTTTATTTTGAGGTTGGTATATTTTGAAAGGATTTGGAGAGGTTTATTCCTAATTTCCCATTTGTTTATGAATGTTTGATATAAAGAAGGGAGATCATTTATGCTGTGAGGAGTTAAGCATTTAAACCATTTTTTGGCTTCTCCTCCTAAACTTTGGGCAAATATTCTCATCCTAATGGTCTCTTCTTCTATTTCCATGTAATCCAAAGCATCATTCATTTTATCTACATGTTGTTGGGTAGTAGTAGGTTCATTTCTGGTGAAATGGGGAATTTTGGATTGGTAATCATTGGGTAAGGGAACCAGAGGTAGTGGTAACACAAGTGGAGCATACCATGCTACCATGATAGGAAATAATGGGGGATTTACAAGAGGTGGATTTACAAGAGGGAAAGTGGGCTGAAATGGAGTGTTTTGAACAATGGATGTGTGGATAGGAGTAGAAGAAACACTTGGGTCAACAAATTGATGATGATCAGATCTGTTATGGAAGCAGCTTAAATGATGGAGAAGCTGAGAATCAGGTGGAGTAGAAGGTGAAGCTTCTCTGCTAAAGCCCTGTTGAAAATATGTGGTTTCAAAATCAGCTTGGTTTAAATCACTTTGAGACTTATTTCTAAATAGGTTCTTTGTGTGAGGTAAGTCAAAGTGAGGATCTTTCAAGACTGTGAGACCTTTAGAAACAGATCTTGTTCTTAGGATGGTTCTGTCAGTAGTTGGTATTCCAGATCTAGAATTTTGCCACAAAATCCTTTATGGATTATCAACTATGGTGGGAGGATTAGGATTTGGATGGGATCTAGAATTGACCCTATGTCAAGCCAGATTTCAGTTTCCAAAATTAAGAGAAGCTGAGGTTTTTAGGATTGTTTTTCAAGATTTTTCCTCTCACGGTGATTTCTACAATAGGGGTCTAGGTTTCTAAAATTCCTCAAGACTGGTTAACACAATTTTAAGGAAATATGGAGATCTAGAGGGTTAATAGGGCTACTGGGGCTAGTGGATTCTCCAGGTGGAAATTTTTACCTTTTCTAAAGGTAAAATGTTTTATGGTCCACCACCAATGGTTTATTTAAAAACCAATCTGAAATGTTTTGGGTTTTTCTGAGTTTTTATGTGGTTCTATGGTTGTGAGAGTGGCCTATACCTGATTCAATACTTAGCTAAGGTGATGAAACAAAAAAAGTCTACTATATGGCTTCTCAACTGATCTTCTGTAGTAATTGAAGGACTAAAGATCCTATAATAGCTTGCTAAGCAACTATAAACATAAAGGTCCCACCGTGATCGCAAAAATGTTGGGGTCCTGTGATTTAGCAGATTGGCATACTAAATGACAAGGCAACATAAAAACCAGTCTTTAGAGCTCTAGGACCTAGCCTTCCTAGTCTCAGAGAGGGATCTCTCAATTGTTTGCAAATATGTAAGCTTGTTTGCTTTCAAGAGTTTATTTTAGGCTAGTTATGAAGCATGAGTTTGTTTGATTGTTTGGTTGGGCATGATGATCTAGACAGCATAGATAGAAAATTGAAATCTCTAATTCATTGGGCAATGGAGTCAAGTGGAAATTGTAACAAGTTTGTAAACAGATCAGGGGCATCAGAGGGAAAATCTAACTTGGCTATTGGATCTACAAAGTCTTTCAGGTGAAATGAAATGAACATTAAAGGTTTAGAATGAAAAGTAGAACTAAGGGCAATTAAGAATCCTTAATTATATGTACTTCTCAACAAAGGGACTTAAAACATTATTTGAACATGAAGAGGCATTCCATAAACAAGGCTAACCATAAATTCTAGAAATCACTGTTACACCATTTTTTTGGTCATCTAACCCATTATCATTAGATGAACCCAAGTACATCATGTAAGACTAATTTTACCCTAAGTAAAATTGCTTTCACCATGTAAAATAACATTTTTCTATATTTCCTGGTCATATTTAACCCAAAACAAGAAAATTAATTAAATAAATCATTATTTATTTAATTACTTCCTAGGAATAAGTTATTTAAATCATTATTTAATAATATTCCTAGTTAAATTTGACTAAATCATTTTTAAATAATTAAATAAATCCTTATTTATTTAATTATATTCCCACCATCTCCCTAAAATAATAAATAAATCATTTATTTATTTATTTTTTATAAATAAAGGAATTGACCCAAGTCAAAAGACCTTTTCCCTCCAACAAATATAATAAAATATTCCTAAAGGGTAGTTCTAGAATGTGATTAATAATATTTTATTCATGCAACAAGTTCTAGATAACCCTAATATTTTGTTATAAATAGGAGGGTTTTCCCCATTCATTAGTCACCTCCATTGCATTAGATCACTCTGGATCTACTCTTGGTCACCATTTTCCATTTTTGCTTTATGAGCTCCCATTGAGTTCTCTGTTTGTCTGGGTTTTCCACACCAATAAGAGAGAGGAATTTTAGATCTGAAACACTGAGGACTTTCAAGAACCCATCCCATTGAGGAGAACCGGAAAACACCTTTCTTGTTTTCCTCTCAGGTGCCCCCTTTTAATATAATACAAAAATTCTTTCAAATACATTGTTCTTGTCTTGTCTATTGGATGCATGGAGCCATATTTTACTTTATCTGCTTAATATCTTTTATGCTTAGATCTAGATTTGTACAACATTATTTGGATCATCTAATTGCAGATTTAAAGATGTTTGGCAGCCATAATCGATGTTAGGGCTATTTGTTATGCGTAGCTAAAGTGATCTTTTACGACGAAAGATTCATACTAACAATTGGTGACTCCACACGGGTTTTATTTTGCGACCGCTGTCGTTTTATCTATTCCTGCATATCCAGCTGTTTCAGACCCTATGGTTTCTCTTTAGTTTTCTATTTTTCCTATTTTTATGGCGTTTTTCACCTCTAAAACCCTCAAACATTCAAATTTTTAACTTCTGTGTGTTTTTGGCCTTATTGTGCAGGTGACAGACATCAGTCGTAGTTGAGACGACAATTTTTTCTGAAATCTGCCGCCGAGAGACCTGGATTTGCAGGTCACACTTATCGGCCCAAAAACTGTGACCTGGCCTTGAGGTCGCACTTTTCTGCCCCAAACCTGCAACCTGGACTGAAAACAGGTCAGAACCTGCGACCTGCACCTTTTTCTACAATTTTCTAGAACTTTTTCTGGGTTTGTCTGAAGCTTCTGTCAGGGTTTTCCAGCCTCTGTCTCCGCCCGTTTAGACCTATTTCTGATCTGTTTCACTCAACTAAGTGGGAATCTTGCCCCTTAGGGCTCTAGTACCCTCCACTTTTTGTGGGAGAGTTTTTGTTGTTTCAGAAGTCTGAATTTCCAGAGTTTCAACCTTATTTCTTTCATATCTGATCCCTCATTTTCAGATCCCTTTAGATCATCTCTTATCCCTTTCAAATCACCTCATATAGCTTTGTTTGGGTTCATTTCTAGGACCACCTCCTTGTCCCTTCTATTTTTAGCTGATCTCCTCCTTTTCAGTAGCAACCTTGCCTCTACGTCTTTGTTATTATCTGCACCTCTTTCCAACAGATTTCTCCTTTAGATCCCCGTCCCTCCTGACCTTAGATCTATTGGTCTCTTTTTAGCGTGCTTTGCTTAGTTTTTTCCCTCTTATCGACTAGTTTTGAGAGACCCGCCTTCTTGGGTTAGCTTGATGCATTGTTAGCTGTTAATTTTCTGTTCTTTTCCGTCTTATTTACTGCAGATTTATTTTCAGTTACGTAGCACACTTTTTATTTTACTCTCAAAACATCTGGGTTTAAACAATTAAAATTAACACATGCCACACACTGAACCTAAGTGAAGAAGAGCCTGGTTAACACTGCCTGGCAAAGCCTTTAAAATCAATTGACATTGCACCTCTTTGCCCTTGTTTCGACACTGATCTCACTTGATTTTACCCCTCCCAGCCCCTGTTGGTTTTCTTCTTCCCATCATCATTGCACCTCCAAGGCGTTTGTCATAGAGACTTCTTGGCCTTCACCCTCAGTTTCCAGTTGGTCGACTTCCTCCTTCCCGTCGTCATCGAGTAATTCCTCCCCCGAGTCTGCACTCCGACTCTTCCTCTGATTGTTCGAGTTCTCCCCCTACTCCCGGTTCCCCCCTTGTTACCTTCACCATGTCTAGTTCAGGACCTAGCCCTAACCCCAGTTCTACTGCTGAGTCCGTTTCCAATGGACCCCCTATGGGACCTACCTCGACTGCCCCATTACTTCCTTATATGGCTGGCCTCAGTCTCCCTGACTTCAACCAGCTGATTAATGATCCCATCTGCCATGATGTCAGTTGGCCTGCTATTCCAACCAAGCTCCCCTCCGACATTCCCAAGTTCGAAGGCCTTGCTAGTGAAGATCCCTTTAACCATATTCGATCTTTCCACATGTGTTGTTCTGCCAATTCCATCAGCGATGGCTCCATCCGTCTTCGATTGTTCCAACGCACGCTTACCAATGAAGCTTCTAAATGGTATGTTGATCAAGCCACCTCTTCCCATACCACCTTTGCGACCATTTCCCAAGCCTTTTTATCTTATTTCCAGCTCCCTCTCTAATACGACACTGGTACTGAACTCTTAACTTCTTTTCATCAATCCTCGTCGACCTGCCTTTCTGCTCATGTCCAGGAATGGCGACGATGGCAGAGCTTGTGTCGCACTCCCCCCTTCGAAGATCGGGTCTACATGGACTGGTTCCTTTGCTCTCTCTTACCTCCCATTGGCAAAGATGTCGCATCCCATTTTCCCCAAACCGAAGAAGCTGCCATCCAAATAGCCTTGAAATATGACCTTATCTATGCTCAATCTAGTTATGTTTATACCATCCTTCCTGACCTCCCCAAGCTCGGTGGCACTAATGCCTCGGGGGTATCTCACTCTGCCAACGGTATCGTTGGAACCCTATCGCATACCCCTGCCCAACCTCTTCTGGGCTATGGTTTCCCTCAAGGAGGGGCCAGCCCCTCAGGCACTTTCCCCCCTCAAGGTAGCATGTATTCAGGATACGACATGCCTCCTCCTTTTTCCCACACTCCTGCTTACCTCAATGTTACCCATCCTAGCCCTTATCCGTACCCACAACCTAGTGTCCCAACTCCTCCAGCATTTGGACCTCCCACTCCCTTTCCTTCTCCACCCCCGCAACCACACTTACTACCCCCTCTAGGGCAAGTCTTTGCACAGCAGGGGGAAAATAATCTTCTTCCTTCTCAAAGTGAGAGGAAAGGAACTCAATCCGCTTCTGGTAATCGTGGATCCAATCCTTCCATTACTGACTCTACCACTGCCAACCAGCCTAAGCCGGACAGGCCACTTCGCACCAATAAGCCTTGTTCGTGTTGTGGTGTTTATGGTCATTACAATCACGATTGTCCCTTATTACCCCAAATGCAGCAGATATGGGAATCTCAGGCCACCGTGCAGGGACAACACTCCTCCCCTACTATCCCTCCCACCCCAGCTACTTCTCAACCCGCTGTGTTTACTGATCCTTTCCCTCAACAAGGATTCATGGCCACTCAACCACCTCATGCCCCAGTAACCACTCAACCTTCCCCTTCTGGTTCCTCTGATTACCAGATTCTCATGATGGCCTCTGACCCACCTCTCACCGTCGACCTCAACCTTCAAACTCGGTCCCGTCAATATTCCACGCCTCCCGTTCCATCTGTCTCCGAGTCTCCATCTTTGGGTTCTACAGAGCCTCTATCGACACCCAATGGTACCTTGCCACTCCCTCCGCCTAAAGATGAGGTTAATCCCAAGACTCCTAAGGGACCATTACGCCGAAATTCTACCTCTGGTCGGGCTACCCATTCATACAGCATAGTAGATGATCTGGCACAATCTCCTGCTACCATTTCAACACTAGAACTCCTCCAGTCGTGTCCTTCTCAAAAGAAGGCTCTACTATCTATCGTGGGTGTTGTAGATCCTACTGATGACCAATTGATTGTTTGAGACGCCCGTCAGTCAGACCATCCCCCTCTTCCTCCTTCGGTTGCTTTCCAAATCCCAGTCAAAATCCGAAATGCCAATGTTTCTCGGTGTATCATTGATGAGGGGGCATCTACCTATGTAATGTCCGCTTCGGTTTGGAAACAACTCGGATCCCCTGAGCTGGCCCCTTCCACAATCACCCTTCGTGCATGGGATGGCCATGCCTCCCAGCCCATTAGCCTATTCCGTAATTTTCCTATCACCCTTGTAGGCAAGACTGTTTGTGTCGACATTGAAGTTATCGACGCCCCTCTTGACTACAACATTCTTTTGGGCCGTAGTTACACCTACGCCATGTCTGTCGTCCCATCTGCAGTCCACCGCAAGATGTTCTTTCCTCATAATGGAAAGATTGTCACCATTGACCAGTTAACCTACCATGAACCAAAATCTCAGACCTCCCCTGAGTCCACCATCTCTATTGTCACCAATAAACCAACTGTTGATTCTTTGACCAGTGTTTCCCCTAGCGTCTACAAAGAATCCTCTTTTCTTGGAGCTTTTCCTGGTCCTCCCCCTCCTCCTATCTCTGACCCCAGTTTAGCGAATGTTTGCATGATGCAATCGTCTCAGGTTGGCCTTCCACAACCTGCTTCGACTAGGCAGCAACCTCAATCTCGCCCACCGCATCCTGCTCCTAGCCATTTCCTTCACTCGACCGAACCTTTTTTTCCTGGTCCTTTCCACCCACCTCACACTCAGGAACCTCCCTACCCTCTTGAGTCGGTTCCCTCAGGTCTCCACCATATGGGAGCCGTCCCTCCTGGTCATTACCCCGCCGGTCAGATACCTTTCCTTGGTCCCCCCCCGGCGTCTATTCTATTCCCGTCATGCCCACCCTTTCCCTCCCTAATTTAACCTTGGGAATACCAGTATGGTATCTTACTCCTCTAGCCGAGACCCCATCGGGCCACCCCAAACCATAGATTGCTGTGACACCAGTGCAATCGATTCCCTTCGCTCCTTCCACCACTACAATGCCCCTATCCCCTCCACAGGACCCTCCTCATGCTGCGACAGCTACAGGAAATAAAAGAGAAACTCACAAGGGGGCATCAAAAGACAAGGCCACCACACCCGACCCTACCCCTCCCCCACCCGCCAAGCCCTGTGCCTTGTGTGATGGTATCGATCATCCCACCCATACCTGTCTTGAGTTACCCTGTATCCAACCCATGGTTAAAATCGCGTTCCCTGAATCTACCGTCCCTGAAACCTCTGTTTCTTCCTCCTCTGTAGCCAAGAACCCAAAGACTCTTCGCACCAACAAACCTTGTGCTCTGTGTGGTTCCCATGGCCATTATTCTCACCATTGTCCTCACCTCACGCATTATCGAGCCTCTTTAGAGGTCATTCGTGAGTACGAACTTCAACAAAATCAATCTTCCTCTCCCATCCTTTCTCAATATGAGTTAGGTCTACTCGAGGATCCCCTTGCTACCATTGACATTCCTCCCCCTGATGTTGAGATGTCAGAACCTGCTACCCCCCTCCTATACCTATCATCATCCGCACGACCCTCGGAGTACATTCCCTCTAAATCCACTCCATCTGTTTTGCTTGATTCTCCTTCAGCCACATTCTCGGGCTCTTCATGCTTTGACCATCTTTTTACCTGTTCTTCTGTCATTCCCCGTGATGACCCGTATCTGCGCCTCTCTTCCCATACTGATGATTTAGGTAGCTTTGCAGTGTCATGTGGTTTCCTTGACCTTTCCATTTCCTCCCATAATCACAATCATCCCATCCGTATCTATGATGTTCTTCGCAGCCTGAGTTCCCGCTCTCCATCCCATAGTTCTCATTCCATCTCCCTCTCGTCGATCTATGAGTCCTATACTTCCTACCCGGACTGCGCCCTCCCATAGTCGTCATTGGATGTCTACCCTCTACTCACGCTGCCATCCTTCTTCTCATCCCTCCCATTTCTTGTCTTGTGACACTATTCCACCAGCCCTCTCGTCCACACATTATCTTGGCTATGCCGATGGGGCAAGTCGTTATTCCCGAAATCTCGCTTCGGCAACATGGGCCATATTTACCCCCTTGCATACCCTGGTTCTTGCAAATGGGGTCTGCATTGGTAATGCCATCAATAATCAAACTGAATATGATGCAGTACGTGGTCTCTTAGCCGATGCCCTCTCTCATCACATCCTCCATCTGCACGTTCATTTAGATTCCCTGCTTCTTGTCTTACAACTTAATGGTGTCTATCGTGTGCATAACCCTATCCTGTTTAGACAATATTTACGAGTGAAACTTTTGATACGTGAATTTAGATTCATTACTTTCAACCATATCCCTCGACGCCAAAATCACTACGTAGATCAAATCGTGAATCATGTTCTAGACTAGAATTTATCACACACAAGACAATAACATTTCACGTCATCAACAAAATGTACATAAATCATATATATCATATAACATGTGTTTTTAGAGTCTATCTGATCTAAAACATATGACATTCCCATAGCATGGTACAAAAAACAAAACTACAAAAATGGGGGGCACCACTTGCCCCTACATAAACACTGGGGGGCACCACCTGCCCTACATCTAATCACTCTCTGGAGGATCCCGAGCCAACGGATCTGCTCCCACAGCTCGTAGATCATGCACAGTCTGACCGGCCATCTCCATGCGTCGCATGATACCTCGCCATTCCGAGGGTAGCCCGATACATAACTCTATGTCCTAGTCATCTAAATCCTGCCAACCACGCTCCGACACACCAGTCAGTAGCCCCTCACATCTATGATGGATGTCCTCCAATAGAGTGGCCATATCCTCATTCTGTGTTGTCCTTGATCCAATTGCACCTGTAGCTCCTGCTGCTGCTGGTCATCCCATATATCCGACCGGTTTTACCAGAGATATATCTGCATTCCAAAAAATATAAAGATTAGTACCATGAATACTAGTCACAAACTCTAAAATGCACATAACAGATTAGTTACTTGTTACTTACCGTCAGGCCCCCACACTCGACCAGGTGGAAGCAGCAAGTCTAGATCTCCCCAATAACTCATCCCACTATAGGGATAGTCATCTATGTATAATGGAATCTGATCCCAATGGGCGAAGAACTCTGGTCGGAACACCCGTCCGATCGCCCCTCCCCCTCCTCTACACAGTAATCGTCCCCACCGACGCATCCGGGGCTCTCTCAGACCTCCATCAGGTAACTGTATACAAGGTCGTAAGTTTAGAATCTTCTCGAAGAAGAAAGAACACAAAACCATCCCATAGGCACAATCATGATTCACTTGCCGCTTACATAGCGACAGTTGTCGTTTCACCGACACCAACATCATCTGGGCCCACCCATAGTAGGTCCCCCCCAACACACTCTCTACAATCATCATGTGCCCTCCAGTGATGTGATGGAATGCCTGGCTGACCAAGATCCACAACACTGCTGTGGCCACTGCTTGGGTCTCCAACCTCTCTAGATCCCCAATGGATATCCGAGTCCCTTTGACTCGAACACCTGGTCGACAATTTCGCTCAAAAAACTCCATAAATTTACGCCCCCGTGGTAACACTGGCTGCGTATTTCCCACCATCCCTAATGGTGGGAACTAGTCAAGAAATATAGATCTTGGACTATCAGCTCAATCCTGTGCCCCTGCACTATAAATGCCTCATGATCTGGATCCCAATAACTGATAATCTGGGCCAACAAGGGCTCTCAAGCCCTCATCAAAGGGTTCTCCAGAAATTTCAGAACCCCATACCTAGCTAGTGCACGACGGACACCCTGATCCGCTTGGATTTCCGTTCGTAATGTACTAAGTCTCTCTCTCTCCACTTGATCCGTATATCTACCATATTTGCACAAAACCATCAGTTGTACTACTCATACTTCAAAGAAACGTATTAACTTACACCAAAAATCGAATCTTATCCCACAACAGCACCGGGAACTCCCACATCTACCGCATTCTGTACTTTTGCAAATCTTGGGCCAAGTCAATTCTGTTAGGGCTAAAATTGCGTGTCTCCAGCCAGCCTTTTTGCCCCAAAAAGTGCGACCCAACCGTAATGAGGAAGTAGGGACAGTTTCTGGAATTTTAAACCCTAATCTAAAATTTCAATCCATCAAAAACAAAGCTTAGGATTAGGCCTCTTACCTGCAACTGACGAATTGCAATTCCACCGGTCGGTTTGTACGCTACGATCGCCGCAAGATTTAGGGCCTTCTCTCCTCTCCACATTCACCACAGCTCCACAAGCAAATGAATGATTTTGGAGGGAAAACACCTTAATAAGAAAACCTCGCTTTTTATTTCGCCCGCCGCGACCAAACCGTAGCCCCGTTTTGACACCATCCACACTGTCTGGTGCACCCTCACCCAAGAAACTCAAATGGCATCTCGCTGACATGTTTAATATCACCGTGACACATTTTGTCCAAAGTAAAGGCCCACAACTTTCAAAATCGAATTTTCACCACAACACTTGTATTTGGGGCACCACTCGCCTACTCGTCTTCGTCGTGTTGATTTTCTAAAGAGCTACCTACGTGGATTTATGTTTTATGGTCCCCCATTGGACCCTTACTATGAGGCGCACCACTAGCGCCTTGTTTTTAGAGTATCCGAGTCGAGTCATCGATTCATGGAGCCGTTATCCCGAATCCCTTTATAATCGCTACAACTGAACATCCTTCATTGCTTGGTCCCTCTCTCGTGTTGCACATTATGGCCTTCAGTACCATTGTCCCCTCTCCCTCATGATATTGTGTCAGTCACTTCCAAGCCATTTATTTCCTTTATGCTCTAACAAGGGAAGTCGTCCACCCACTACTCAGTATCCACCATTTCATCATCATCATTAGTGTTCATCTCCGTCGTCGTTTTTATTGTTTTCCCTCGTGCCTTGAAGGAGGTTCCCTATTGCCTCAACCATGGCGACCTACTTCCGTCAACATTAGCTCATTTACTCCACAAGCCGTGTCTGTGGGGCAGTGTACCTTGCCCGAGCTCTTCTCGCATGATCGTGATTCATACACTTGATGGCTCCAGTGATGCCGCAGAAGCACAGTGATTCCCTACGTAGATGTCTCAACCCTCTGCGAGGGGTGGGCTTGTAGCTCCCCACATGCCCTGATGACTTTCATTTCGCCTTGATGCAGCCTCGGCCCTTACCCTGGCTGATAGGCCTTAACCGCTTGCAGCGCCTCTTCGATTTGCATGTATCAGTCAGATTTTGCGAGCCCTTCCCCATGTGTAGGGGGCATTTTGGTGTCTTTGTATCTCATGTACTAAAATATTCTTGTATAAGTCTTGACGATTATTCTAGGCATCAAATGTATGTGGGATTCATCATTTTAGTTATCTGGCTCATATTTAGGCCAGCACATGCTTCCTTATTACGTTCTGTGGTTTTCCAGGCGCCTTCTTCTTTGTACTCTTGTCTCGGCGGGCATAGGTATGACTTCCATGCCACCTTTAACACTAGTACCACTTCATCAACTAGAGACTTGTTGCACCTGTAAGTCTCGTCTCCTCCGGGTTTAGTCCTTTAGCACATTAGACTACCTTACATTTCTCTCTCTCACTCCCCTCTTGATGCCTAGTGATTGAGTTCTTACAATGTACTTCGGTCATACAATTTTCTCCTAACAATCGTATGTTGGGGGGCAATCTGTTACACCATTTTTTTGGTCAGCAAACCCATTATCATTAGATGAACCCAAGTACACCATGTAAGACCAATTTTACCCTAAGTAAAATTGCTTTCACCATGTAAAATAACATTTGTCTATATTTCCTAGTAATATTTAACCCAAAACAAGGAAATTAATTCAATAAATCATTATTTATTTGATTATTTCCTGGGAATAAGTTATTTAAATCATTATTTAAGTAATATTCCTAGTTAAATTTGACTAAATCATTTTTAAATAATTAAATAAACCATTATTTATTTAATTATATTCCCATCATTTCCCTAAAATAATAAATAAATCATTTATTTATTTATTGTTTATAAATAAAGGAATTGACCCAAGTCAAAAGATCTTTCTCCAACAAATAGAATAAACATTCCTAGTTGTGTGTTCTAGAATTTGTTACCAATATTTTATTCATGCAACAAGTTCTAGATAACCCTAATATTTTGTTATAAATAGAAGGGTTTTCCCCATTCATTAGTCACCTCCATTGCATTAGATCACTCTGGATCTACTCTTGGTCACCATTTTCCATTTTTACATTGTGAGCTCCCATTGAGTTCTATGTTTGTTTGGGTTTTCTACACCAATAAGAGAGAGGAATTTTAGATCTGAAACAATGAGGACTTTCAAGAACCCATCCCATTGAGGAGAACCAGAAAACACCTTTCTCATTTTCCTCTCAGGTGCCCCCTTCTTAATATAATACAAAAATTCTTTCAAATACATTGTTCTTGCCTTGTATATTAAATGCATAGAGCCATATTTTACTTTATCTGCTTAATATCTTTTATGCTTAGATATGGATTTGTGCAGTATTATTTGGATCATCTAATTGCAGATTTAAAGATGTTTGGAAGCCATAATCGATGTTCGCATGTTTTAGCATAAAGGGGTGAGCTGGGTGATCTTTTACGATGAAAAATTCACTAACAATCACACTTCAAAGAAATAACAATTCCAAGACAAACTTTTCAAGTAAAATCTTAGGCTCGAGGAACGCTCTATTTCATCCAAAGATTTCACTTTCAAGGATAAGAAAACATTCAAGATTCACAAATAACTGCATTCATAGAAGAGGGAACTCATAAACATCTTTGATTACAGATATAAAGACCTTCAAAACAATTATTTGAGTAAGTACAAAGGGTATGATCAAAACAGACCTCTTTGGCAAACTTTGGACAATGGTACTTTGAAGGGAGACTTCAGAAACATTTTTTAAGTAGCAGCAAGTAAGTAAGGAAAACCATAAATCATTCTTGAGGCCAACTGTATTGAACTATTTAGGAAGTACACAAGCATAAGGGTTCTAAAGAGCAATTAAAAATTCTCTAAAATGCCTTAGCAGAGGAAAACATAAAACACTGAAGAGTAAAGAGGTCTAAGGTGCTTCTAAGAGACATTTCTTAGCCTAAACGTTTTACTCTACTGTAGTAAGAAATAATGAAACAGAATGGAAAATAGGAGAAAACATTAACATATTAGAATACTTCACCAATAGCCAAGCTTAGGGATCCAATGACAGAGCTTTCTCCATCAACAAATAGATCAAAAACATCTACAGGTTCTAGAACATCAATTTCCTTTCAAGTTTAGCAGAGCTATGTATTACTTCAAAAGAGTCATCAAATGTCAACTTTACAAAGAGTTCAAATGCAGTATTTATGCTAAAAAATGAGAAGGTGGAATTGATTTAGGGTTCAAAATTTTATTAACTGTAGAGTAAATTCATTTCAAGCCTTGAAACCCATGCAAGGCATAAGGCAGAAATAGGTGCAACTATTTCTCTGTTTGAATAACTCTATCTTAACTTCTGATAGAAAGATAGGAGAAAATATTGACTTTCACAGCTTATTCTTATCTTTACAATAACTGTCCTGACAGATTAAAATATCTTCTTAATGTAATAATTGTTAATTTTCCCTTTGAGACAGAAGGTAGGCTATAGGTGGTGACTAGATCTTTTGGAGAAATAATTGCTTCCTGTTGATGTATTCGAGGTCTTTTAGCCTAGTTTTCCTTTATTTCATTGCTAAACTATTTTGTTTAAGGCCTGATCTACTTTTTGCCTTCAAAACTCATCATACTGTCTTTATCTATAATCTGCATGGTTTATGTCTTTTAATCTTTCATGCTTTTGACTTAACCTTTGAACTTTAATCTCTCTAATACTCTTCATTATTCTTCACTGTTTCTTCCGTTTTGCTAGTGTATAGGTGGCTTTCTGCGCTGGAGGGTTTTGAATGAATGGTCGATGCTCATGACACATCACCTTAAACATGGAATAAACCCTTTCATATCCCTTTTTTGCATTATTTTGAGCCTTCGAGGATCGTCATCCTCAGCTCTTTGTCACTTTACTTGACTGTGGGAGAGCCTGCACATTTGGCCGGTTTTAAACCTACAATTTGAAACATAAAACATTTATAAAAACTTGTGCTTTTGGATTTGACTGCCAACAGAGGCTCGAGGAGGGGTTATAGAGCGATGCGGAGGAAGGGGTTTTTACAGGGAAGGGTTCTGTGAATAAAACCAGGAAGAAACAGAGGAAATATTTGAATTTGGGCGCGAGTAGAGGCAAGGTGGTTTTGGGTGAAACCAGTAGTTTTCGCATAAGAAAAGGGTGGTAAGCGATAATGGGTTTATCGAGCACGATACAGTTCATTTCTTGACACATGGCTTCTGCAAAACCGACAGTTTCATGCAGAAGTTGCACGTTCGAGAGATTTGGTGAAATGGAGTGTGAAACGATGCAACAGCCGTTATATCCTCAGGCCGAAGATCTAAAGTTGTGGATGAGCGCGAGGGGAGATAAGATGAGCGAGGAAACATATGGTGGAGTCGTTGGATTATAGTGATAAAGGGTGATTATCAAGGTGGGGGTGATTTATATAAAGGGAAAGAGTTGGAAGTGGGAAGGAGTGAAGGAGAGATGATGGCCATTGGATCTGGAGAAGATCGACGACTGAGATCAACTGCGGGAGGACCGGGGAGTACGGAGGAAAATATCGGGGTGTGCCTCCGCAGTAAATCTTAGCCGTATATCTGAGATTTTCCATAGTCAAAAGAGTCAAATGTGGGGGCACTGGGGAGTATGGGCCACTTTGGTCAGATGCCCCCACAGTGAACATGAGTCATGTATCTGGGAGAAATGGACAATGAGGATTTGATCGCATAAAGGCAAAAATGAGTGAACAGGTGGAGGAATGGAGAAAAGGTGAAACTGCACCAACCATTGGATCTGGGGGATCTAGATCAACAGTCCCAAATGCATCGGCTGGAGGCTTTGATAAATATGATCAGGGGGAAGAAATGACAATGCGATGGAATATGGAGCGTTGGATCAGAAAAGATCAACGGTGGAGATTGATTTTGGCAGATCGGCAATCGATGGAGTAGAGTTCAGGAAGGAGGATTTTTCAGAACTCTGATGTGCGATGCGCCGATGCGATGAAGTGCTGACGGAGCACAGAATGTCTAATCTGGGGGAGATCAACGGTGGATATTTCATCAGGGGATCGACATATCGGCAAAGTAAAGGGTCTGGGAACAAAGGAACTGGGATCGCTGATGTGTGATGGCCAATGGAAGAAGCAGGTGCGATGGACAGAGGACTGTTGGATCGAGATCGAGATCAACGGTGGATTTTTACTCAGGGGATTGCATCGGCGGGGGGAAAGAGAATGGGAACGAGGAAATGCCAAAATGCTGATGGGCCGATGGGCCGAGCACTCGATCATGAAGCGGGGTCGTATGGTGGAAAAGGGGGCTTGGTACTTAAGGCAAAAGGTGCTTAATCCCTAGTGTTTAAAATGATCGGAATAGGCCAAAAGAAGGCTTTTTCAAGGCTTTTTAAGGGGTTTCGATAGGCAAGAAAAGGTATTTTAAAACTGAATAAAGGGGATTTATAGGGTTTTGAAGGGATTTTGGACAAAATGAAGGATGAATGAGGGATTTTCAGAAGGATGATGATGGAAAATAAAAATAGTGTTCTTTATACTAGCATGCATTCTTTGAGGGTTTTGAGTGAAGAGATAAATGAGGTGGATTTTTGAAGAATAAGGAGCATGGTAAGACTTTCAAGAACTCACATATTTGCTAGAATTTGTTTCTAGAAATATGAGTTTCTCAACTTTAGTCATATTTGGATAAAGTCAAAATTATTGATGACTAACAAGATGAATATCAGATCCACCTGAGAGCCGATGGAAGATTCAACTAGGAGAAGGATAGTTCCTACTTTTCAGATTCAGATGAAGAACAGCAGAACTAACAGAACCGTCTACATGAAGTATTTGCACTGTGGTACAATCAAATGACAAGAGATCTTCGATGCATATCCTCATAGGTACGAGAATTGCCTTATTATGATGGTCTGGATAATGTTAAAAAAAAATTAGAAGAACTTTAAAATATTGTTCCAGAAGCGCAAATATTCCATGCACTTGATATATTACTACACTCAACCCCAACATGATGGTGGGAGACACACAAGGAATACTTGGGTAACTGGGAAGAATGCACGCGAATGAGGCATCTGCGATTTGAGCTTCCAAATACCAGAATGGAAGAGACCTATTCCAGAAAATATGATCCTTGCAAACATTTGGCTAATTGGATTGAAGCATGGGGTGCAGAGCTGAGACCAGAGTGGGTCATATATTTATCAACACTTTGGGGAAGATGCCTACGGATTGGTACGTGGAAACTAAGTTGCGACGAGGAACCAATGAATGGAATGCACTCACATAAATTTTTATTTTGACCTTTATTTTTTAAAGTGGGTTCGAATGCTTTGGCAAAGAAATGCAGGATATTCA
The DNA here is from genome assembly GCA_034641835.2 of Pinus albicaulis. NCBI lineage: Eukaryota > Viridiplantae > Streptophyta > Pinopsida > Pinales > Pinaceae > Pinus > Pinus albicaulis. Next base: position 247,613,347 of record CM076574.1, on the reverse strand, counting down.
GGAGGTCATATTTGACAACACAAAACCGAAGGTGGAGCACGCCTTGCCAACATGAGATGCACAGATGAAGGACATTGTTAATTGTCGAAATCTATCAGTTGAAGATAATGAGGAAGATCCAAGGAACATTACGATCCATGAATATGAAGGACAATTCAAGTTTCTGGGCCTACGATTGAGTCACTCAATGTAACTAAGCCTATGAATATTTTAAAAGCTAACATTGGCTCAAAAGAAAAACTAAAACTAGGAAAGATAGGGGATTACTGGGATGATGATATGGTGGGAAAGGTTGCCGAGATGTTCAGTAAATATCACGACATGTTTCCTACAAAATTTTCTAAGTTGAAGGGGACAATAGGAGATCTTGGGGTGATGAAGATCACTTTGAAACTGGACGTGCAACCTGTGAAGCAACACCCATATAGGTTGAACCAAAAATATAAGAAGAAATTCAAAGAGGAATTGGAGAAAATGGTTGCTAAATGAATCATAGAACCAATGGAGGAATCAAATTATGTGAGCCCTATGGTGTTGCAGGATAAGAAAACCAAAGGAGAAAATAAGGATTTGCATGGATTTGCACAAATTGAATGATGCTTGCATACATTACCTATTCCCAACCCCATTTTATGATGATATCCTGGAAAATGTAGGAGGATAGGAGGCCTATTCATTTACAAACGGTTTCTCTAGATACCACTAGATCATAATCACGCTGGAAGATAGCAGTAAGACAACCTTTGCGACAGAATGGGGATCCTTTCATTATACAATCATGCCATTCGTTCTTAAGAATGTGCTAGGTATCTTATCATGCGTGGTAGTAGCTACATTCAATGAATCCATCCATAAGTTATTAAAAGCCTACTTTGATGACTAGACTGTCTTTTGATTTTTGAAGAAGCATGTCTGAAGTCTGCGCCTAATGCTGGATACTTGTCGAAAATATAAAATCTCGCTCAATCTGAAAAAGTCCATATTTTGAGTGCCATTCAGGATCTTTCTTGGTCATATCTTTTATCAACAAGGATTGATGGTCGACCCATCCAAGATCTTTTTTATTGTTAACCTAGAAGTTCCTACAAATGTGAAACAACTGTACTCAATTTTGGGGCATACAGGGTATTACTGGGAGTTAATTCAAGGCTACGCGCTGATCACTACACCCATGAAGATTTTTTTAAAGAAATATGCCTCATTTTTTTGGGACAAAGAATGCCAAAAGAGTTTTGAATTTCTTAAGGAGAATATGGTCACTGCGGCCATATTGATCTTTCTAGATTGGATGAAGATATTCCTTGTACATGTTGATGCCTCCTGCATTGTGCTAGGAGCTATTTTAGTGCAGCCAGGAGCTGGGGAGATTAACCAACCTATTGAATTTGCAAGTAGGAATATATCAAGCGCAGAGCATAATTACTCGACCACATAGAGGGAAGGATTGGCTATGGTCTATGCGTTGCATAAATTCTGCCACTATATGATGGGAGGTCATTTTAAGATGTTTACTGACCACACTTGTATGAAATACCTGGTCCATAAGCTTGTGTTGTGGGGAAATATTTGAAGATGGTTGTTGTTATTTCAGGAGTATGACTTTGAAGTAATTGTGAAACCTGGGAGACCGAATGCTGGGCCAGATCATCTGTCGTGCATTGAAAGTGGAGAAGAGCCAACTAGCTTGGAACATGGTTTACTAGATGTGCATTTTTTTTCTATAAAGGTGGTTGATGATCATTTTGCAGATATTATTCATTTCTTGACCACTAAAAGTGTTCCCATGGAATACATGTTGCAATAGAAGAAAGAGATGGTCACGCGGGTAGTTTAATTTACTCTAATTTACAATCAGCTGTAAAATATGGGTGCGGATGAAATCCTGTGGAGGTATGTGTTGGAATTTGAAAGAAGGGAAATATTAGTTGAGGTTCGTGGAGGGGTTGTCAGAGGTCAGTATGCATGGAAAGCCACAGTGCAGAATATTTTACGAGCTATTTTATGGTGGCCCATGGTGCACAATGATGCACATGTGTATTGTCACATTTATGATGTATCCCAATGGACAGGGAAGTCGTCATGCAGAGATGAGATGTCAGTGCACCCACAAATTGCGTTGCAAGATTTTGACAAATGGGCCATTGATTTTGTTGGACCTATTGACCCTTTAGGAAAGAAGACAGGTGCGCGTTGCATAATCACTACGATAGACTATGTAAGCAGATGGCTGAGGCTAAGCATGTGAAGGATTGTAGTGTAGACACAGCTGCACACTTCATCTTTGAGAACATCTTGACTCTGTTTACATGCCCTAAGATTTTGATGAGCGACCGAGGTACACACTTTGTCAATGAAACTATTGAAAATTTGACAGAATAATTCTAGATTCATCATCAAAAGAGTACTCCATATCACCCACAGGCGAATGGTGCAGTAGAAGCTTTTAATAAGATATTGGAGATTGCACTCACTAAGAACTGAAATGCTAATCAAAATGATTGGGATGTGTGCATACCTACAGTTCTTTGGGCATATAGACCAACGTGCAAGAAGTTGACAAGGAAGATACCATTTAGGATGGTGTGTGGGTGGGAAATTGTTATGCCAATGGAGTACATTGTTCCAATTTTACACATTTCCGCATTCACTAATATGGCAGAGCAGGATATTATCAAACAGCGATTTTCATAGTTGGTCATGTTGGAAGAGGATCGATTCTTTGCAGGTTCCCATCAACAGGTGCAAAAGATGCGCAAAAAGTCTTGGCATGACAAGCATATTAGACAGAAGGTATTTAAAAAAGAGGATTTTGGTTTTGTTGTATAACAACAAGTTTGCGTGCCACCCAGGGAAGTTCAAAATTCATTGGCTCGGTCTATATATTGTTAAGGAGATTATAGACGGAAGTGTGGTATGCATGGCCATGTTAAGAAGAGAAAACATTCCTAGGTATGTTAATGGAACTCAATTGACCCATACAGGGATGACCGTCTCCCTGCACGCACCTAATGAGTATATGGCCAGAAATATGGATTTGTACAACAAGGATGGAATATGCATAAAAAAGTGCGACGAGCATGCAGTAGCTACGTGCAGAGGTTGACTGCATTACATATGCACCAGAATATAGCCATCGGAATCGTAAATCTTGACAAGGAAACCTTCTTAGCATTTGGAGCAATGGCTAAATTTCATTTAATGATGATATTATGTCAGATATGGAGTTTTTTTCGCATTTATGGTCTACATTAATACACAAAATACCGTTTAAGGTGAACTTATGCTATAAATATGACTGAAGGGGTCACATTAGTTCCCTTTGATTTCTATGCTATTTTTGCGAGTTGTGCTCTTGTATTTCTCAAGATGGTAAGAAGCTTATGTGTGGTCTTGATCCGATATTTGAGGAGAGTTGTGCCACAAAGGTTTGATTCCACCAAGCATGGCTGCCACCAAGCCTACCCCCTCTGTGATGATAGCTGAAGAAACCCTTTCACAGGTTTTTGAGACCCCTGCACCAACCCAAACCAAGAAGGGGTAGTCCTAGGGGTTCCGAACGTTGCCACGTTAGAATATGTCAAAGTCATGCTCAATTGCTGGAGAGAGCCAGAGGAGGCCTATGGTGTGTTAGTAATCTGTAATTAGCAAGATTGGAAAATTCCAATCACAAAAACAACATTATTTCAACCACTTTGGGATTCTAGGATCTAGCCCTCCTAAATCTGGAGAGGGATCTCTCCAATAAGTGCAAAGATGGATTTGTCTTTGAAGTTTTATGGTAATGATGTTAGGCTAGTTATGAAGGCCAAGGGTTTTGTTTTGTTTCGGATGGTTGAGCATAATTATTATTTGAGGAGAAAGTTCTAAGTGCAAAAAAGTTTCAAAGGTGAGAAGTTGCAAGCAAATAGAACAACTTTGGCTAGAAAGATAGATATAACGTTGGTTTTTAGTCCATTTGGCTATGGAGTTATATCAGGGCTTTAATTGAACAACAAATGTTGAAAATGGCAACAAGAACAGTGAAGGAGGCCTCCTGAAACATCTTTCCTGATCCTAGTTGGAGAGTGATCACCTAAACTAGGTGGGGACCACACATGTGATTTTTGTCAAAAAGTCTATTTTTAGACTATGTCTATTTTTAGACATATGGAGCATGGTCTAGAAGTTGCGGGATGCTATTCTTGGATGATTGGTCAAGTTGGTAAAAATAGATGGACATCTATTTTTAGACATACAGGTCGAAGTCTATTTTTAGACTGCCTGTCTAAAAATAGAACAGTCGAATATTATTAGCTCTTAATAATATTTGGACTATAAACATTATCTTATTCTCTTGGATCACTTCAGTTTGATGCCTGGATGTGGCACATGCAGCTGACAGAAGGAAATACGCTTTTCCTAGGGTTTAAGTGAAGCTATTGGATGATGACTTTAGTTAGAACTCATGTGACAGAGTTTGGTGGAGTTGATTGAGGAAGTTAGTGGAGTTGTATTCAGTTTAACTAATATAAACATAGTTGAGCTTTTTGTATCCAAGTTAACTAATAGATACAATTAGTGGGAGTGGTGTGAATTAATTATTAATTAATTCACTAATTATAAACTCATAATCAACTAAAGAATACATCAGTTAACTTCAGTGCATGGACAGTTTCAGTGGAGACTAGTGCAGAAATAGGTGAAAGAGCAGGTTAACTATCAGTTGTCACTATACTATTGCTATTTGCAACACATATATGGGTGGAATAACCCATAAGGATTGCGCTGTTCAGGCTGGGTGGTTTATCTATATAAAGAGGCCATCCCATAGCATTGAAAGATGCAGTTGAGGTTGGCTATCAAGTGGCTAAAGGTTGGAGCATGAGTTTTGCTAGATCTAGCTTGATAGTGTGTAGCATGGGAGGTAGTGCATGAGAGCTTGCAAAGAGCTTTGTACTATGATTGTTACATGATATCCATGACATGTATAATATACAAATAGTTGGGGGTTTTCAGCTTTAAGCTTTCCCATTACATACTGTGTTCATATGTGTGAATTTTTATGGCTTTAATGTGTGCATGCAATTCATTTTATTTCCGCATGTAATGATCAATGGTAGAAGAGATTATGTATTAGGCATGAAGCTAAAATAGTGTGTGATCAGGAGAATCTCGGTGAATAACTCATCCATTATTCAAATTTCTACAACAACATCAAGAGTGATCCAAGGGGAAAGTCATCTATATCACAAGATTATTGAGATTGAAATGATGGAATGGAAACAATAAAGTGTTGGACGGGTGGAAACTGATAATAATTTCACCAAGGATTTATAGTCAGTCCAAACAAGAAAAGCCTCTTAAGTAACTGTTTAAAACCAACCAAGAACAGGGCTAACCATAGACTTCTTGGGCAAGTTTTTATTAAAGTAGCTTAATTGGAAAACAATCCAGTAATCCGCATAATTACCTTCAGAAAGTATGAAAACATATAAGAAAAACAAAGTGTAACCTAAGATCAGATAAGGTACTTTTAAACCTGGTTTGCTTTCAGTCAGCACCAATGGAAACCTTCAGAATCTGCCTTTGGAGAATAGAAACTAGAAACAGGGAAAACCATCACTTTTCTAGTCTAACTTTAATAATAAAATAATGAAAATAACTTTCAAGAACAATGTTTAGATCAAACAGTAGGACGAGGCTGTTTAAACTGTATTAAATCATTCTTAAGTAAACAAATTGGAGGAAAACATTGGGATAAATCTTATCAGTCAGAGAAGGGTACTGGTAAACAGTAAATCCTAACTCTATAAATGCTATTCTTTATCAGAGAATAGTGGAAAATATGACATACGAAAAACAATAACAAAGAAAAGGGGCACTTCACCAGTGATATAGACTAGGATCCCAAGAAACAGCTTTTTATTGATGTCAAACCAGTTACAGTCTTCAAGTCCAATGTTTTAGTTCGGCAATCATATTCACTTTTCAGCCTAACTAATCTAATCACAAACAGAGCTTCAAGGACCAGTGAACAATATTTACAAGTAGAAGTATCAAGCTCAAATATATTTCAAAATTCAACAACCAACTCTTTTCTCATCTTCTCCAGTAGTATTTATAGAAGAATGAGAAGGTAGGATCTAATAAAATATCTCCCAAGATAATTAATACAGATTAATGACTTCTCGGCCTTTGTGGGGCTCAACAAAGAAGTTTACAGATGTTTTATGTCTGTAGTAATTGTTTTACATTTAAGATTAAGCTCGATGTGAGCTCTTATTGACTTTTGAGGCTCTCTGTCATGTTAAAGTAACTCTAGTGAGATTTTGTCATTAATTTTATTTGCAGAATTAACTCTCTGGCTACACTGAGGCAAATATCTGATCTTGATCAATAACTTTAGTCTCTGTTTGAATGCTTTGAGGCACAAGTGGCACTGTGGTAGCTGGGAGGAATCAATTTGCCTTAGATGTGGTAGTGGAGACTTTCCTGTCTGATAAAAAACTCATGATTTTCTTTTAACTGTGTCTTAATTGGGAGGATTAGGCTTTTTATAATCAATCTTAGCCATAATCCCCCATAAATTTGTCTTCAATCTTCCATTCTGGTGCGTTCTGTCTTCAACACTGATACTCTTTGATTTTGGATTCATTTACTATGTTCTGTTGATGGGCAGGCCGCGCAGGGCTCATATGGAATCAATGCCTCATGAAACATTGACGAGACGTGGAACTTGAGCCCTGCGAATGGTTTCCTTTGATTAATCAAAGGCATGGGAATCATCATTCCCAGCCTTCGTCTTTCTCTTCAATATGACGGAAAAACATTCAAACACCTGCACAATACAGAACTATATTATAAAATCCTGTGTTTTTGGGTTTTACTGCGGCAGAGGTTGTAGGGAGGGAGCATGGCCGTTGGATGGCATCATCCAATGGAGAAGATTTATTAGAGGAGGTCAAAAGGAGAGTGGAGGAAGAAAATAAGTGAGATCCGTTGATCGCGCAGAGATCGACGGTTGGGGATAATCAGGAGAAATCACAATGTAAATGGTCACATTACGAGGATATGGCGAAATGCAAAGAAATAAGGTTTTAAACCTTTGGCAGAAGAAGAAATGAATGAAAAATCAAAGTGGGCTTCGGGAGGAATATAGCCGGACTTCAAAACTTTTGATAAAACCAAGCTGTATAACCATTTCGGGTCACAAAAGGGACTTGCTGACGTCAGGTTGTTTATGACCCAAAATTTTTATGAATTCCACCCTATAAAGCTCCCCGAGTCCGTTTTGGGGCCTGCTGACGTTCGCCCGAGTGTGACCCAAAATATTTATGAATTCTGCCCTATAGAGCTCCCCGGGTCCGGATTTCACGACCATGCGAGCAACCAAACAAGACCTGCTCAAATCCGTTGCTGCCGCGTGGATGCTAACTAGGCATTGGGACCACCGGTTCTGTGGGACTGCTGACTGCTATTGTGGCTGTGGGGACCAGGGCGACTGATTGTGGGTCGTCGATCTACATATCAGATCGACGACGGAGATGTTTTGATAAATGCGTCATACCTTAGTTTATCCCCTGAGATTCTTTTGAGCGCGATCACCGTCTAATGAGCCGGCCTCAGATCCGACGGCATACATCAATATCGTGCTAAACCCATAGTCGATATTTAACGCGTGGGGAGGGTGGGTTTTCAAAACTGCTTAAGGCCACGTGTCGGCCTGTGGCATTGATCGCGATCAAATGGGAAAAACAGCTTATCCCGCAAAGGCGGTGCGATCAAACTGCTCTGGTTTTTGAACATTAAGTGACCGTCGGGACCACTGGGGCAATTGATTTGTGGGTCGTCGATCTGCAGATTAGATTGACGGTGGGGAGCGAATTAAGCTTTGCACTGATGGAAACCTTTATGATATATGAAAACCCAAAAAATTAATATAAACAAATGTTTTATTGCTTCGGGGGCGGAATATATATTTATAATACGGCTTGGCGCCCGTCTGCGAGGCCATGGTCTATATGAAATGCAATATGATCGGGGGATATAATATACAGGTCTAATCGGCATCATAGTTTTTCTTTAATGCACAAACAAATGTGCTCCGTGAGTTTCTCTGACACGATAAGCGCTTAGGACCTTAGCACTTGGTTCTAGCACTGGGGCACATGGAGGGGAAATGGTTTGGCTTTAGCCCAAAGGGGCTTAAACCCATAGTCAAAATACTTGTTTTTTAGGACATTTTCAAGATGTTTAGATAGATCTTGAGGGTTTCGATATAGTTCAAAAATGAGTTTTAAACATGGAAAATGATTTTCATGAACGGAAGAAGGTGCATCATGAAAAATAGGGGATTTTTATGGAGGAAAAGGGGGAGAAAATTGAAGGTTATTTTTCTTTATGGAGGAAAGGGAAAAATGGTGATTTTGCAGCAGTTTCTTCTCATGAAATTAGCAGAATTCCAGAGTGTAAAATGGGCATAGTAGGGAAGATTTTGGATAGAGGCATGAGGGCTTCAAGAGTCTTCAAGAGATAACACTTTTTTGCAAGAAAATTTGTTCCTTGAAGGCTCCAAAAAATGATTTAGCCACCTTTTGGTATAATAAATTTTATAGGTGGCTAACAGTGGCTCCACTTGGGGATGGTGCCTTCTTGAAGGCATCAAGAACTTTCAAACTTGCATTCTCTGGGAGGCTGATCAGTGCCTCATCCATTGGGTTGCCTTTCTTTCCTTGAATGCTCTTCTTTTGCTCTGAAAACATATTAGCAGCCATAAAAACAATGGATCTTTCATCAACAAGCTTTCTACCTACCCAATCCTACAAATCTAACATTTTTTCTTCATTAGAGTGCACTTGAATTGGAAAACTCTTTTACAACATTTTATTATTTTGAAAGCAGGAAATCTAATCTATTTCTACTCCTTATTTCTCCATGGACTCAAATTAAACAGTTGAGCCCATATGATTCTCTACCTAATCTACTATCTGTCGGGATTAAACTGTCCAACAGATTTTTAATCTCTACATCCTACAACAGAAATTTAAAAGCATACAAGTTAGGATTAAATAGTCTAACTTGTTGCTGATATATGGCATAAAAACAAGCTGCACATAGATCTTATTTTACAAAAAATTAAAACAAAATGGAAGGCTTAGGATCTGAACTTTCAAAGCATTTCCTTCATCTTTTTTATAGCTCTGTTTTGACTTTTGTTTTGAGCTGTCTTTCCTTTGTCATCTGGTTCAGATTTTTAGCTAATTGGAACCAGATTTACATCTTTTTGACTCAGAAATTGAAATAGATTTGAGTCATTCTCTTTGGAAACTTAGGTTCAGATTTTGAGCTTGTTTGAACCTTTAATTTCTATCCTAAACTATCTACTGATAAGCCAAGATTAAACAGTTTGGAAAATCGAATTCACTATCCTATCAGCAGAAAATTTAAAACTAATTAGTCAAGATTAGGTTGTTTTACTAACTAGAAGTGTGTTCTTTAGGAGTGGCATTTAAACTTGCACACTTTCAGATTTGTTTCTCTTTTTGGTATGGGGCTGTACCTTTCTTGTTTTTACAATATGTCGTCTTTTCTTTCTTTCTTTCTTTTTGTATTTTTGATTTTTATAACTTTGAATGCAATGATGGGTGAAGTATTTATAATGAGAAAAAGATAAAAAGGCTTTCAGAACATAACATGGATCAAGAGAAGTAATGCTTAAGCATCCCGCCATTGACAGAACCCCCAAACAATTCTGCTCCATTCAACTCTTGCAAGAAATAGGCATTATTACCAGTAGCTGAATGGATGGAGTAAGGGCCAAGCCATAAGTTGTCAAATTTTCCATGATTTCCCTTTTCTTCCCTCCTTGAGTCCCACTTCAAAAAATTTTCCCCAATATTGAAATTGTTGGCCTTTGTTCTTTTGTCGAAAAGATTTTTAATGCTATCATGCTTCTGCAATGCTTTGTTATAAACCTCCTCTCTGGTTTGCTGAAGATGAATAGTCTGATTTATTCTTCTGATCATGTCATTACCTTTAGTTTGCAACTCTTGAATCAACTTCATCACTGGTACACCAAGGCTGTTTGGAAAAATTGCATGAGTACCATACACAAGCTGGAAAGGTGACATACCAATAGATTTCTTCAAAGTCAATCTGTCAGCCCAAAGTGCATGAACTAGCTTTGTGTGCCAAGAATTTTTGTCATCCTCCAACAGTTTCTTGATTATGTTCACTAAATTCTTGTTTGAGGACTCTACAATTCCATTACCTTGAGGGTAATAGGCCGTGGAATGCCCCAATTTTATCTGATATCTGTGACATAATTCAACCATCTTCTTTGATCCAAATGTTGTTGCATTATCAGTGATGATCTTGGTAGGACAGCCAAATCTAGAGAGAATGTTAATCTCCGTGAATTTTATAATAACAGAATCATTGGCCTGCCTACAAGGTATGGCTTCTATCCACTTAGTGAAATAGTCTATGGTAGTGAGAATCCATCTATGTTGAGCAGAAGATGGTGGATGGATTTCTCCTATGAAGTCAAGTCCCCACTGTTGAAAAGGGGATTCAACAGTGATTGGATGCAGAGGTAGGGGTAGCAGTTTTCTTTTGCCTTCAAAATGTTGACATTTATGACAGGCAATGATCATCTTGTGTATATCAGGAAGGAGAGTAGGCCAATAGAAACCAGCCCTCAAAATTTTGTTGGCTTTTGTCTTCCAGTATAAATGACCTCCACACTCTCCTTCATGGAACTCGTGCTTAACCTTCTCTGCATAAAAATCAGGCAAACATTTAAGCAATACACCACTTACATTTTTCCAATAAAGACATCTATCTATAATGCAATATTTTAGAGCTTTTAACTTTAGGAATCTTGCCTTTGTTTTTTTCAAACCAGGAGGTGTATTTAAATTAAGAAAAACATAAATAATATCAGCATACCAAGAGGAATTCATAAAATGATCTTCAACAATGGGAGTTGAGATTCCTTCTTATTTATCCAAAGCATCAATCATATTTATATCAAGAACCTCAAAATTGGATTTAGCCATTAATCTAGCTAGACCTTGGCCTTTGATGAGTTTATTGGGCTTTATCTCTAAATCATATTCAAGAATAACAACAATCCACTTACCTCTCTTACCATTTGGGTCCTGTGTTACAATGTCTTTAACAACTGAGTTTGGGACAAAGGCAATGATGTGTGAGTGAAGGATGTATACTCTGAAGTCTTTCAAAGCTTTAACCAAAGCAAAAGCTTGCTTCTCCATAATGTTATACTTCAGAGGGGAATCCCTCAATGCCTTGCTAAAGAATGAAATAGTCTGCTCTTGTACTTGTGGATTTTTCTGTAAAAGGACAGCAGCTATGGTATGTTCTGATGCAAACAAAAAAATATAAAAATCTTTTGAAAAATCAGGGCTTATTAGAACTGGTGTTTTGGTTAACGCTTGTTTCGCCAGTTCAAAGGACTTCTTTGCTTCCAAGGTCCATTTTACCCCTTGATCCTTCTTCAACATGTTTGTAATGTTCTTGAGGAGCTCAGCCAATTTGGGGATGAACCTTCTCAAGAAGTTAATCCTTCCAATGAAAGATTGCAACTCCTTAATGTTTCGAGGATGAGAGATTTGAAATATGGCCTCAATCCTTTTGGTATCTATCTTAATACCCTCTTTTGAAATGATGTGCCCAAGAAGTTTACCTTCTTGGAGACCGAATAGTGTTTTCTTGGGGTTTAAAGATATTCCAAAATTTTTTCATTTCTCGAAAACTTTTCTTAAATGTGCTAAGTGCTCTTCATCTGTTTTTGAAAACACAGTAACATCATCAAGGTATATAACGATGAAGTAGCCTATCTCTTCTGAGAATGCTATGTCCACGGCTCTCTGAAAATTTTCTCCAGCATTCATTAGACCAAAGGGCATTTTCACATACATGAAAGTGCCCCACGGTGTAGTAAAGGTTGTCTTTAACTGATCATCAGGGTGAACTAAGATCTGATTGTACCCTGAGTAGCCATCAAGCAAAGAAATTCTTCTAGACCCTACCACCCTTTGCAAGATATGATCCATCTTAGGTAAAGGATAGTTGTCTTTTAACGAAGCTTTGTTTAAGTCTCTAAAGTCTATACAAAGCCCGATCTCTCCAGTTTTCTTCCTAACTGACACCAGATTAGACACCCACTCAGAATATCTAATAGGGACAATAATACCATCATCGTACATTTTCATGATCTCCTTCTGAACCAAAGGAAACTGAACAAGGTTTATTCTACGCAATTTTTGTTTGAATGGTTTTTGGTTTTCTTTGAGAGGTATTTTGTGCTATATTATTTCAGTGTCATAGGATTTAAGATCTTCGTAACTCCACGCAAAAACATCAGAAAATTCTTTGAAAAGCTCCATGTATTTGAGTTTAATGTGAGTTGTTAAAGTCTTAGACAGTTTGATCATTTTCGGTTTAAGTTCACTGCCTATATTGCACTCTTCCACTTCAGTCTCTACAGGTTCTAGTATTGGCTTCCTAACCACATTGTTAAAATCAAACAACTCTTCTAAAGGTTCCAGACCGTTTGGAAAACTTTCATCTTTAGAGTGCAGAGTTTCTAACTCTTCTATTTCTAACTCTGCATTCATCTCTGCTTCATTTTCAAGTTTGCTAGATAACAGGTTTACATTAGCAAGTTTAGGAGACCTTTCTTCATTATCAAGAAAATTTTCTTCACTAGGGCAGTCGGTTTCATAATCTAAATCTGAACTTGGTAGTTCGAATTCATTTCTGAACTGCATGAAGTCTTCTATTTTTTTGTCTCCGTCGAACACCTGCCAATATTTTTCGTTATCGGGAATGGCTGGTCTAAATTTTATCTGAGTTGTGCAGTCTTTGGTTTCATATGGTGTTAAGCATGTCCTAGCTGCAAAGTCTAAATTGTGGGCCACAATATTTCTTTTTCTTGGGACAAAAATCAATTTGGACTCCTCGAAAGTCTTTAAAAGGTCCATGACATCGTTTCGGTAGGCCCTAAGTCTGGGATGATTTGCATTATACTCCCCATTGACTTGCCTAATAACTAACTCTGAATCCCCATACACATTGATTTTTCTGGCTCCTAACTTCTCCAGCAATCGTAAGCCTAAGAGAAGGAATTCATATTCCGCTATGTTGTTAGAACACTGAAAGTTTAATTTGTAGGAAATGCTTTCTGTGTGGTTGTTTTCAGTGTTGGAAATCTAGACACCTGCACCAACATTGTTCCTAGTGCAGGATCTGTCAAAATACATACTCTACAGAGGATTATTTTTGGTCTCATCTATTTGGTGGTTGTCCTCTCTAACTAAAGTGCTTTCGGATGTTTCCTGAATGTCAGCACTTAGATGGGCTTGTTTTAATTCCTCAAATTTTTCAATATGTTGAGGAATGCTTTCTTGACTATCAAGGTTAAAAAGCGATGGACATATGATTTGTAATTCAAGACCTGTGTTGGGTTTGCTAATATTTTCAAATGCAGCAAATTGTTTTGACACTCCTGCGTTGTGTTCTTCTTCCTTTCTATTAGCCATCAGTTCATTTAAAGTGACTTGTTCATCCAATATCTCATCATTAAAGAGGATAAATGAATCAAGGTCTATGTTTACGGAATAAAGGGGAGAGTTTTGCGGTTTGTCTTGACTAGTAACCATGTATTGCATATGGGACTCCATGTAAAGTCTTCTTGTCTGATTGAAAACAGGGATGGTCACATAGGTCATGTCCATCTGCATAGTCCCCTGTAACTTAGCCCCCCAAGATCTAGATAATAGCATTCCATACTTTGGGGGCACATCAGCCACAATAATGTCCATGACTAAGCATTTGGCTGGGATCTGTGCTAAGTTAACGCAGAGGTATTTGATTAATCCTAAACATTTTACTCTACTTGAGTCAAAGAAGTAAATATCTTTATAAGGTCTAGTGATTTATAGACCCAGGATTTCCATCACAGCTTTTGGCATTAAATTGTGAGAGGCCCCTGATTCATGCATGGCGTTGTGCAAAAATTTGTCATGAACGTTTAAACTCACATAAAAGGGAGGAACAGGTCCTTCTTGATATCTACCTTCAATCTTTGGACCGAAAATAAGATCTGGCTGGTCATCATTAAGATTGACTGTATCCTCATTTTCATCTATATTTAAAGCCTTCAAAATTTGGTTTCTATATACAATTTGGGTAGCTAACTCAGTGAGGGGAACAGAGATTTTAATTTTGGAAATTTCCTGCTCCAGGCTGAAAGGAATTTGGTTCTTCGAAGAACTTGTCTCATCCTTAGTAACTACCATTCTATCAGCAAGTTGTGTTTGCTGATTTTTTCTATTTACATTTGACAAAATGGTTTTAACAAGAGTACTAGCTGAAGTGTTAGTACTACTAATGTCTGTACTCTATTTTTCATTGTTTTGAGTGCTTTTCTCTCTACCTATATCAGAATTCACAGTTATTGTTTTGTCCTTCTGTTTGAAAACTTTAGGCTTGGTTGCAGTGTTGTTTTGTGAAGGTTTTTCAGAGGTTTTGGTGTTGGGAGTTTGCTGACTGGTTTTTCTTCTAAGGTCATATTCTCTTTGAGACTCTATAATGACATTTTCCATGTCTTGATAATAATTTTCATCATCATCTCCTTTGTCATCATAAGGTGTGTATAGACCTTGTTTTCTATCATAATGAATCTCAAAGTCATCATTATCTACCCCCAGCATGTTGATATCTTCTTCCTCTGTTATTTTATATGTTTCCTCAACCTCACTTACATAGTTTTGATGAAAGGGAGGAGTGATCTGTTAATGATCTTCCCTAGGTCTGTTTGGAGGTTGGTTCCTTCTAAAATTCTGATTCTGGTTCTGGTTTCTGTTTTGAGGAGAAGTTTGGTTTTGGCTTGCTTGTGCTCTCTTAATTATGCTCATCTCTTTCATCATCTCCTCAATCATTCTCTCCATCTTTGAGTTGGAAGTAGAAGGTGTGTTTTCCTCTCTAAAAGACACTCTCTTCTCATTTTTCATTCTTTCTCTCTTCTCCATTAATTTTACTTCCACAGCAAGAGCTCCTTTTTGCATCTCTTTAAGAGTTGTAGGATCTCTCTCTCTCAGCTAATAGGCCATCTCGGGGTCGAACCCTTCAGGAAACTTGTTTAAAGCTGAGCCTTGTGGAGGTTTTAGATCTGGGGAAAGTGCATTATATACACTGTTTAATCTGGTACAATAAGCTTGTACACTTTCCCCTGTGTTTCTATGGAGGTTCTTGTAATCAGAAAGGACTTGGAGAGGATTCTTCTTTACTTCCCATTTGTTTAAGAATGTTTGATGGAAGGCTTGGAGATCATTGATACTCTAGGGGGTTAAGCCTTTAAACCATTTTCTTACTTCTCCCCCCAGACTTTGAGAAAATAATCTAAGCTTGACATAATCATCATCAATTTCATTTCTGTCAAAGTAGTCATTCATCTTATCCACATGTTGTGATGCAGTTGTAGCATTACTAGCATCATACAATGGAATTTTGGATTGATAGTCCTGTGGAAGATTGACTAATGGTACAGGAAGGACTAAGGGAACATACCATGCTACCATGATATGTGGTGGGGGTGGATTCACAGGGGGTGGATTCACAAGAGGTGGATTAACAAAAGAAAAAGTGGGCTGAAGTGGAGTGGTTTGGACAGTGAATGGAGGATGAAGGGATGTGGAAGGAACAACAATATATTGTTGTGCTGATCTTGGATGAGAGACACCTAAATTGTGAAGGAAATGTAAATCAGGAGGTGTTGTTTCTCTACTACCAGGATGTTCACTTGTTTCAGGAGATGAAAATGAAGACTTAGAATCTAGCTGAGTTATATCACCAAATGACCTAGTTCTAAAGGGATTTACTAATTCAACTTGTGATTGTTGTAGAGCTGAAAGATTTTCAGGAACTGAATTAGCTCTCAAAGGTGATCTGAAAAAAGTTGACAATTTAATCCTAGGAGACTTCCTAAGGATACTTTCTAGGTTATCAACTATCTCAGGTGGATCAGGGTCAGGATAGGCTCTAGTGTGAATCTTCCTAGGAGCCACTATGCTGTGTTTTTCAGACCCAAATAAACAAGAAAAGTTCAACCAGGTATGACAGTCTTTAAAAGGTCAACTAATCTGTTTACACAAATTTTGATCATACAGTCCTGTAATTGGGTTTGAATGATATTATAATGATAAGGGTTATTCCCAGTGGAGTCTTAAGGTCTGTTAAGGATTGTGGAGTCGCCAAGTGGATTTTTTTAGCTCTTTTTCAGAGGTGAAAGGCTTTATGGTCCACTACCATGTTTATTGAATTCCAATCTGAAATATTTTTGGGTTTTCTGAGTTATTTTTTAGTTGTATGGTGTCTAAGAATGTACTAACTCTGTTTCAAAACTTAGCTACGGTTATGAGACAAAGACAGTCTACTCTTATGGCTAAGCCAGCTGATTTTTCAAGGTTAGATAAAGCCTCATGAGAATCCTAGGGTTTTCCTAGTTTTTCACTAATTCAAACAAGTTTTATCATGATTACCATTACTTGGTAGTGATTGAAAAGGCCACTTTTACTCACAAGGTTTTATGAAGTTTTCAAGGGGAGCTAAGATGAAAATTTGACTCAGTTCCCCAGTGGAGTCGCCAAAAATGTTAGTAATATGTAATTAGCAAGATTGGCAAATTCCAATCACAGAAACAACATTATTTCAACCACTTTGGGATTCTAGGATCTAGCCCTCCTAAATCCAGAGAGGGATCTCTCCAATAAGTGCAAAGATGGATTTGTCTTTGAAGTTTTATGGTAATGATGTTAGGCTAGTTATGAAGGCCGAGGGTTTTGTTCTGTTTTGGATGGTTGAGCATAATTATTATTTGAGGAGAAAGTTCTAAATGCAAAAAAGTTTAAAAGGTGAGAAGTTGCAAGCAAATAGAACAGCTTTGGCTAGAAAGATAGATATAACGCTGGTTTTTAGTCCATTGGGCTATGGAGTTATATCAGGGCTTTAATTAAACAACAACATCAAGAGTGATCCAAGGGGCAAGTCATCTATATCACAAGATTATTGAGATTAAAATTATGGAATGGAAACAATAAAGTGTTGGAGGGGTGGAAACGGATAATAATTTCATCAAGGATTTATAGTCAGTCCAAACAAGAAAAGCCTCTTAAGTAACTGTTTAAAACCAACCAAGAACAGGGCTAACCATAGACTTCTTGGGCAATTTTTTATTAAAGTAGCTTAATTAGCAAACAATCCAGTAATCCGCATAATTACCTTCAGAAAGTATGAAAACATATAAGAAAAACAAAGTGTAACCTAAGATCAGATAATGTACTTTTAAACCTGGTTTGCTTTCAGTCAGCACCAAGGGAAACCTTCAGAATCTACCTTTGGAGAATAGAAACTAGAAACAGGGCAAACCATCACTTTTCTAGTCTAACTTTAATAAGCAAATAATGAAAATAACTTTCAAGAACAATGTTTAAAGCAAACAGTAGGACGAGGGAGCACCAGCATTCCTAACTGTTTAAACTGTATTAAATCATTCTTAAGTAAACAAATTGGAGGAAAACATTGGGATAAATCTTATCATTCAGAGAAGGGTACTGGTAAACAGTAAATCCTAACTCTATAAATGTTGTTCTTTATCAGATAATAGTGGACAATATGACATACATAGCAGGAAAAACAATAACAAAGAAAAGGGGCACTTCACCAGTGATATAGACCAAGATCCCAAGAAACAGCTTGTTATTGATGTCAAACCAGTTACAGTCTTCAGGTCCAATGTTTCAGTTCAGCAATCATCTTCACTTTTCAGCCTAACTAATCTAATCACAAACAGAGCTTCAAGGGCCAGTGAACACTATTTACAAGTAGAAGTCTCAAGCTCAAATATATTTCAAAATTCAACAACCAACTCTTTTCTCATCTTCTCCCGGTGTTATGTTGGAAATTTGATGCAGAGTGTTGTCCTTGATGGCAACCCACTTTGTTGATGAAGTTGTGCTTGATAGAACATGGTCTTGATGAAGTAAATCTGATGTATCTACTGTGAGTACAGAAGGCAGTGAAGAAAGGAATTCAGATTGTGCTAAATCTATAATGAAAGAGTATGTCTCAAGGCATACGCGGATCTGTCTAAGGGAAGTCGCGTATGCACGCGGAAAAGAACGTGCCAAGTCGCGTATGGGCAAAAGCGCTCTTAAAATGTAAAACCAGGGGTAACCACCATGGTATTGACCCATTGTATTGGGTAATGATTCGTCTAAATGACCCCGTCCAGGAATACCATTGGAAGTAATGTGGTTTTGGCTCATGGTATTGAAATTGGGTAAACCTATATAAGGAGAAGAATTTCATTGTGCAAATTATGAGTGGGGGTGCAAGATGTCTGAGCTTGAATGAATACTTCTCTTTGGAGTATATCTGAATGGAAAGGGTTACAGTGGAATGAAAGATC
This sequence comes from Pinus albicaulis, assembly GCA_034641835.2. NCBI lineage: Eukaryota > Viridiplantae > Streptophyta > Pinopsida > Pinales > Pinaceae > Pinus > Pinus albicaulis. The sequence continues at coordinate 247,594,872 of CM076574.1, read as the reverse complement.
TGAATGTATGATGCACCAATGAAGGAGTGATGAAGAAGGAGATCTAGATCTGTATTGTACTTGTATTTGCCAGATCTTCTTATGGAATGATTAGATCCAAGAAGAGGCGAACATCTGTTTGAAGTGAAGGGTTAAATCTGAGTGAAGTATCTGTTCTGAAGAAATGCAATGACCTAAAATCTCTGAAGAACCATACGCTAGTTCGCCGAAGAGGAAGCGCGTATATACGCGGCTTCTCTGAAGAAAAAGCGCGTATGCGCAGTTCGTGGTTACGCCAATATACTGGTATACGCTGTTTATGTGAACGGAGGCACGTATATACGCGACATCGGTGAAAGGAAAGCGCGTATGCAAACTAGGGTTGCTTAAGTACGTAGTAGAAAATGTCGATCTGTCTGTTTGTGTTCTTGCTATACGTATTCTCTTTTATTTCTTTATCAAGTTATACATGTATCGGTTTTCATTGTATGATTCAGCTTAAATGTATGGAGTGGGTCCAGCCTAAAAATATAATGAAACGTGGTCTGCAACTGGTGTCCTAAAGGAAGCTTTGGATCCAGTGTGAAAATTGATGAAACGTGGTCCATAGAGGTGTTGAGGGTTGTAGCCTTCAGTCAGGGGGTTGTAGCTCCCTTCCAGGAGAGGCTGGTAAACGAGTCAGGGGGTTGGAGCTCCCTTCCAGGAGAGGCTGGTAAACGAGCGCAGGTGGGTGCCTGCATGCTGGTAGGAGTCTGCACCAGCACATATGTTGTAAGATTTTTTCTCTATAATAAAAGATTGAAGGCTGAGCAACGGCAGCGGTGGTTTTCTCCCGATTTGGGTTTCCACCTAAAAAAAATCCTGGTGTTCATATGTGATGCTTTGTGTGATGAATTACTCTGTTCTTACTGTTGATGTTTACTGTTTATTAAACATCTGATGAATGAATGTTGGAATGATTTTAGTGAAGATCTAATAACGCAATTAGATATCTGTGTATACGCGAGTTTCATAAAGAGTATCCGCGTATATACGTGAGTATTCTTCAGTAAAGTAGCGTATGGGTTTTAGTAGCAAGAAAAAGTAAAAGTTTTGAATATGCAGTAAATACTGATTCACCCCCCCCTCTCAGTATTTTTCCCAACATCTTATTTATAGAAGAATGAGAAGGTAGGATCTAATAAAATATCTCCCAAGATAATTAATACAGATTAATGACTTCTCGGCCTTTGTGGGGCTCAACAAAGAAGTTTACAGATGTTTTATGTCTGTAGTAATTGTTTTACATTTAAGATTAAGCTCGATGTGAGCTCTTATTGACTTTTGAGGCTCTCTGTCATGTTAAAGTAACTCTAGTGAGATTTTGTCATTAATTTTATTTGCAGAATTAACTCTCTGGCTACACTGAGGCAAATATCTGATCTTGATCAATAACTTTAGTCTCTGTTTGAATGCTTTGAGGCACAAGTGGCACTGTGGTAGCTGGGAGGAATCAATTTGCCTTAGATGTGGTAGTGGAGACTTTCCTGTCTGATAAAAAACTCATGATTTTCTTTTAACTGTGTCTTAATTGGGAGGATTAGGCTTTTTATAATCAATCTTAGCCATAATCCCCCATAAATTTGTCTTCAATCTTCCATTCTGGTGCATTCTATCTTTGACACTCATACTCTTTGATTTTTTATTCATTTACTGTGTTTTGTTGATGGGCAGGCCGCGTAGGGCTCATATGGCATCAATGCCTCATGAAACATTGACGAGAAAAACACTTTAAACATTCCTTTACTGCACAATACAAAACTATATTATAAAATCCTGTGTTTTTGGGTTTTACTGCGGCAGAGGTTGTAGGGAGGGAGCATGGCCGTTGGATGGCATCATCCAATGGAGAAGATTTATTAGAGGAGGTCAAAAGGAGAGTGGAGGAAGAAAATAAGTGAGATCCGTTGATCGCGCAGAGATCGACGGTTGGGGATAATCAGGAGAAATCACAATGTAAATGGTCACATTACGAGGATATGGCGAAATGCAAAGAAATAAGGTTTTAAACCTTTGGCAGAAGAAGAAATGAATGAAAAATCAAAGTGGGCTTCGGGAGGAATATAGCCGGACTTCAAAACTTTTGATAAAACCAAGCTGTATAACCATTTCGGGTCACAAAAGGGACTTGCTGACGTCAGGTTGTTTATGACCCAAAATTTTTATGAATTCCACCCTATAAAGCTCTGAGTCCCGGTTCACGTATGAGCAACCGAACAAGACTCGCTCCAATGCGCTACCACGTGGATCTTGACTAGGCGTTGGGACCGTTGGTTCTCTGGGACCGGGCGGCGGTGTGGGCCGTCGGGCGCGGATCGGATCGGTGGCGGAGATGTTTTGATAAATGTGCCGTACCTTAGTTTCTCCCCCGACTTCTTTTGAGCGCGATCACCGTCTGATGAGTCGGCCTCAGATCGGACGACGTACATCAATATCACACTGAACCCACAGTTGACATTTAATGTGCAGGGAGGGTGGGTTTTCAAAAATTCTTAAGGCCACGTGTCGGCCTATGGCATTGATCATGATCAAATGGGAAAAACAACTTATCCCGCAAAGGTGGTGCAATCAAACTGCTCCGGTTTTTGAATAGTAAGTGACCGTGGGGACCACCGAGGCGATTGATTTGTGGGCCGTCGATCTGCAGATCAGATTGATGGTGGGGAGCGAATTAAGCTTTGCACCGATGGAAACCTTTATGATATATGAAAACCCAAAAAATTAATATAAACAAAGATTTTATTGCTTCGGGGGCGGAATATATATTTATAATACGGCTTGGCGCCCATCTGCGGGACCATGGTCTATATGAAATGCAATATGATTGGGGGCTATATTATACAGGGCTAATCGGCATTAGAGTTTTTTTTTAACACACAAAAAAATGCGCTCTGTGATTTGCATCGAGGCGATAAGTGCTTAGGACCTTAGCACTTGGTTCTAGCGCTGGGGCACATGGAGGGGAAATGGTTTGGCTTTAGCCCAAAGGGGCTTAAACACATAGTCGAAATACTTGTTTTTTAGGACATTTTCAAGATGTTTAAATGGATCTTGAGGGTTTCGATATAGTTCAGAAATGAGTTTTAAACATGGAAAATGATTTTCATGAATGGAAGAAGGTGCATCATGAAAAATAGGGGATTTTTATGGAGGAAAAGGGGGAGCAAAATGAAGGTTAGTTTTCTTAATGGAGGAAAGGGAAAAAAGGTGATTTTGCAGCAGTTTCTTCTTATGAAATCAGCAGAATTCCAGAGTGTAAAATGGGCACAGTAGGGAAGATTTTGGATAGAGGCATGAGGCCTTCAAGAGTCTTCAAGAGATAACAATTTTTTGCAAGAAAATTTGTTTCTTGAAGGCTCCAAAAAATGATTTAGCCACCTTTTGGTATAACAAATTTTATAGGAGGCTAACATGGTGGACTTGCCTGAAACTATAATGGGGGAGGACATTGTGGAATTATTTGACCCCATCTCATGGTTTCCTATGTATGTCGCACCGCGCAAAGCCTCTATGAAGGTACCAGAGGATATTGATAATGTGTGGTCATATATAAATATGTCGCTTCTCCTCGAGAATGTACATATGGAAGGCAATATGTTCGCTAAAAATACATTGCTGAAAATGGAGGATTGGGACCTAGCGGACCAGGAGAAATTTCCGGAGCTCCCGCCCGCTATGTACTTAGAAAATATTCCTTATGATGGTGGAGTAGTGAACGTTGAGCCAAAGCCCCAAGTATTAGGTCTACAAAAATCAAGGTTGTTGAACCTGTTAAATTTTCCACACTTTCGGCGCAACCCAATTAATGGCATTTGTTTCTGCCAGTTTCTCATCCCGGTGCACGATGATTATTTGTGGCTTGGAGAGCACATTCCCATTGATGCCGATCTGATACATCATATCACCATCCTACCTAGTTAGGGGGCATACCCTGTGGGGGCCTTTGGAAGAAAAGGCTACAAGAAGAAAGTTGCAGAAAAAGTTAAGAAAGACTATAAGGTATGACGCAACACTCAGGGATTCCTTGTCAGTGAAATGAGTGACCCCACAGTATAGCTTGGCACGATCATCCTCGCCTGCAAGATGATGAGGAAGTTCCTACCAAAGGAAATCCCAACCCATGTAATTTTTTAGCTGGGCAGTGCGAGAAGGGGGTACAGTATAACTAGGTTCAATACCTATGCATAAAGTTCCTAGAGAATGTGTGCGAGGAGCAGGGGTAGGGGAATTTTTTTCACTATGCCTGATTATTAATCCTTATTGCATTCATCATATGGAAAATGCCTCAAGATACGTAATTCCCTGATATTGAACTAGACATGTGCAAAGTCACGCGCTACACAACCATTCAGTCGAAGCCAAGTTTATTGACAACCTTGTTTGAGCAGTATAAGTTGATTGTGGACTTCAAAGCTACATTTCAAAATGTGCATATCTGCGCAAAGGGCACCATGGATGGTGTTTGGTATGAATTGTCTTACCTGTTCATGAAGGATGACCTAGTATGCGTCACAACAGACTGGCCGCTTGCTTGGTTAGAGTCATGTACCACTAGGGGTGCCTCATCATCAATTTTTAATACTCTGACCAAGCCACGCACCACCAAAGATACGCAACAGAAAGGAAAGGATGTTGAAGATGAGTCAGAGCATACCACATTAGGAGAAACCTTAGACTTGGAAAAGGAGGCTGAAAAATATGGTGAAGGCACTAAGGGCCTTGAGATGCAGACCGCTAAGGGAACTAAGCATGTTTCTCAGGTCATGGGAGGCCCGCGCAAGAAAAGGAAGGGGTCCAAATTGGCAAGCATAGAGGACCTCACACTCACGGAGGATGATTTCACTGAGATAGAGAAAACATCCAAGTCAGCAATGGAAGATATATGGACCGACATGGAAGCGCAGTATAAATTTGTTCTCGAGGGAGTACATTTGGGTATCCAAGAGCTCAAAATGCAAGCAATCACGATACAAGCGAGTGTGTAGTAAGCGAGCCAGCTACAAGTGAGCATGCAAACTTCTAGCTAGGGGTAGATGAGTGCACAACCCATCAGCATAGTGCTTCCATCTCTCGCAGATAACCACTTGCTCCAGATCCCTACGCCAACCATCATAGTGGAGCCACTAAATTTTCATGGGTCCTTGAGAGCCTGCAGCAAGATCAACATCATTCTAGCAGTGTTACCAGGTGGAAATATCCATGCAATCCACAACTTGATAGTGGATGAATTTTAGTACAAGGAAGCCCGTGCCTTCCATGCTGCAAATGAGTTTCAATACCAAGCATAGGTGCTACAGCAGAAGCATTAGATAGCAGAAGAGGTGAACCACACAGCTGAGGATCAGCATGCTACATTGGAAGCTATGATTGATTAAGTATGCGGTGACTTGCTAGAGGTCATTATCCCTGCATCAGTTGCACCAAAAACAAAATTAGAGGGTTTGGATTCTACGTTCAAGGCATCACACAAAAAAATTTAGACTGTCAGAGAAGAATTTGAGCAACATATCGTCGATTTATAGATGAAGCTCCAGCCTGAGACACCCTCGAAGATCAGAGCGTAATGCGCAATAGAGACAAGGTCAACTACAAATAGTCTAGTAGCCATAGTGGCCAAATGTGGAATATTATTGGATGAATCCATAGACATCTGGATGATTTTTTAGAATGAACCGATGGTCCAACAGTTGAGAAATGAGTTTTGCATTAAGGAACAATAGTTTACATAAATTAGGATGTTGGCGCCCACTTTGGTCACAGCGTAGAGGCTTGCCCGATTGCATGAAGGCAAAGAAATTCAGAGAGAAATCGAGGACCTATGCCGCTGAGAACAGCTATTGGAAAATAGGATGGAAACTTGGGCTAAGGAAGCCCTGCAGCTCTCGCAGAATCTTGATGGCACGCTCAAAAGCCTCCAACAAACTCAGCAAAGCATCAATTTGGTAGCTGAGTGGCCAACAACAGAAAATTTGGTTGATGAAGCACAGAGTGCTGTTGCACAAAGCATTGAAGTTATCTTACCACTCCAGAGCTCTTTCGAAGCTTTGGAAGCAAAGATGAAGGCAAAGCCTAACAGTGACTCGGGAAGACTCACAAGATTGTGTTGGAGGCCTGTTGGAGCGGGGTCCCTTGGGGTGCATTTTTGGGGTAATTTTGTATAAATATTTTTGAACGCGTTGCCTGAAAAGATTCAAAGGGCCTTTGGGGCTGTTCAAAGTCCCTTAATCATTGTAATGGGTTTAAAGGGAAAACCATAAGTCTCAAACCATGGTTTGAGACCATGGTATGTGCACGTCCAGCTAGTATAAATATGTAAGAATCAAGTCAAGTAAATATATCTTATGTCGATGATGGATGGTTGTTGTTAATGTTTTGATCTAAGTCTAGGTTTTTGGTTAGAAAGGCTCTTGCTCGCTATGTGCGCAAAGACCTAAGTCTTGGTTGTGTGCGGACTTTGTTTTCAGTGTGCGCAAAAGGGAATGAATGTACCGAATTGATACATCACTTAATAAAGAAGACAATTTTGGTGAACCTGGACTCTTACGTGATCATTGCATTGATTATATGTTATTTGCTTTAAGATTTGAATATGTTCTGTGTTTCATATTTACTTCTGTTAATGGTTAATTGAATTTGTGTGCGAATATCAGTTCAAGTTAGATGAATAGATCTGATTAAGGTATACTTAATGATTGTGCAAAAAATATAGTGAATAATTCTGTGATAATTTGCGGAAGGCTTTGATCTGTTGACTATGCTTGTGCACATCTATTATATTATTTGTAATAGGTCTGATTAAGGCCACTACATAAAAAACTTCCTCAGAGTGCGGAAACCTGGTTCTAGCACCCCCCACATACTGCTTTGGATGAGACTTTCATCCGCGTAAGAATATCACTACCGAAAGGGCTAGTATTTGGAGGGTTTTTTTGGTTGCACGATAAATATAAACTTGGGTCAAGAACCCTCAAGCCAACAAGTAATACAAAGAGAAGGAATCTGATGAATGTGAAAAATTAGAAGCTTAAGCGGTTTCCTTGAGAATGCAGTGAAAGATGCAGAAGACCAAGATAGACTTGGACAATTTTCTAGAGATCCAAAGATCACCAGTGGATAAATCTGGTTTTGGATTTCAAAATGGTGAATCCAGTTTGGATGCAGGCAAGAAAACTAAAGAAGAACCCAAGAAACCTATAGCAAACAACACCAACAAAAAAAATGAGATCCAAGGTAATAAGAAGCAGATCCAACAACTAGTTAGCAAAAAATAGAACCTACAGTAGAGAAGAAAATCTCAAGGAGATCCTACGTTTATAAGATCCTTTGCTCCTAGATATTATCATGACATTTTTGTAAGATTTAAAAGGAATCAAAGTCCTTTTTTTCCTTTTGTGCATAATGTAGAATGTTACAAGTTCCAGGAGTTTGGGCATTTTGTAGCAAATTGTTGGAGCAGATCATATATACCATATCAACAGAGGTTCCAACAATTCCAACAACCAATGAGACTGGCCAATAGGTATACTTGTGATTTTTATGTTTATTTTTGCTCCTGTCACTTGTTTTTCCATAAGGGATGTGATTGCAGATCTAACCAATGGAGGAGAAGCACATTTAATACATGGTTTAGATCTAGCATGAGAAGTAGGATATTTGGTTCTCTTACTTCATATCTTGACCATGTGGAGTGATATGTTTTCCATAGATTATTCCATATGGAAAGAGTTTGTTTTTTGTCCTGTTACTCAAGCCAAAACCATCAAAAGAAACAAAAACAAAGAGGATATAGTAGTAAACCATTGAAGCAAGAGAAGAATTAAGTCAAGGAGGAGAAGAAGCAACCCACAATTTTGTGGATAAATAAGGAGCAAAAACTCTTCAAGTAGTGAAGTACATTCCCTCCTGCAGTCCATGATTATTCATGCATAATTATAGAGGACTGCATATATGAGAGGTGCATAACCTTAGGGTGAGTGTATGATGGAGCTTGCAGCAGTTATGATGAGTTCATTTCATCCTCATGCACATTCAGGTCCACATGATCAACCTTTCTATTTGAGGTATTTTTAACTTAGGGGGAGCTATGCATGGTATGCTATTTTCCTAGATCACTTGGCATTTTATCATTTCTTTTCAGAAAGTTATTGGCAGCAAATTTACATGTGTTTTCATTAGTGGAAATTATAGCCATTTTTAAGCCATGTATATGTTTTTATTTTCCACTAACAATTGGTTGAAAATATTTGCAACCATGCATAGATTGTGATCATGACTCCAAGATGTATTGAGATGACTTGTTACATGGACCATCCATGTATAGGTTGTCATATGTATTTTATTACAACCATGTACTAAGCATTGTATCATCATTATGTATTGGTATTGAGTCCAGTGAATAGTTGTTGAGTCATCATGGTGATAGGATTTTTATGGAGGCATCTTATGGAGTCATTTTGTAGCCACATGTATGGGCTAATGAGGATGCAATAATCATTGATGTATTCATGTGTATGCTTATGTGGCCATGTACTTGTGATGTACTATATTTTGGGTCATTTATCCATGAGCCATGAGGTCATGTTAGGGTCATATGAGTTATGTATGAGGTACTTTATATTTCTGCTACATCCATGTATTTATCATTGTATATGTCACTTGAGTCATGGTCATGTGGAGTCTCAGTCCATATGGTGCTTCTATCTGTCAAAGGACGCATTGTTTGCAGTAGACGCAATCATTTCAGCCCAACAATTGATATCTCTACAACTTGGAGATCACATATGTTAAGGGGGGTAATTATTTGTTCCTATTTACTTCAGCCATACATTGTTGTAATTGTGATCCGCTTGAAGGTGTTCATGCTAGAGGCATACTATGTTATGATAGTGGGGATTTTGGAATTATGTGATGAGATGTTATGGTGGTTTCTGCTATGTAGTCATGGGGGATATTGTGTGTGGTTGCCTCATGTGGATGTTGCCACATTTTATGATGATGCTCATAAGTATACTTGATGTTGCTCATGGTTTCTATTATGATGATGTTGCATATGATGATGCTTATGGTTTCCTTATATTGGCATATGCTACTTGTTGGTAGTAGTTGTTGGTTGATATTCTGCTATGAATGGTGATTGGTAGATATTGTTTCTTGCTTATATGGAGGCATGGATGACCTTTGATTTATTGTATTTCATCCATGTATCCATATATTACTCCAGTACACACTTCATTTCTTTCTATCTATTCATATGGAGTTGACCCTTTGCCATTGATGTCAAAGGGGGACATAATTTGAAGAGAATTCAGATGGATGGAGTTCAACCTCACATGTTGATGACTTTGAAATCAATACCAAAGGGGGATTTTGTTGGAATTTTTGTGTTTGAATTGATATCAAAAAGGTCATGGTCATGATCATGTGTGATGGATGTCGTATTGGTTGGCATTGATGTATTGACAGTCAGATGGATGTGTTGGAATTGATGTCAACTCTAGAGGTCATGGACTTATGTCAACCTCATGACGATGTAGGTTGATGGACCATGGTATGTGTTGGTATGTACTAATGTTGGTCTTCTCGATGGCACACTCATGTGATGGCATTGATGGAGCTTGAGTGGTAGCATAATGGTCATGGAGGAGTTGGCATGTGCTTGATGACATGTCATGACGGTTTGTTGATGCTTCTAAATTATTTTATTTATTTATTAAGAAAATCATACATGGATTAGCACACTCTCATGAGCCTTGAATACTTGACTTCTTTCACAGGAGGTTGCTACATGTTGATCATGCAAATCTACATGTGATAGAGATGGTTATAGCACACTAGTTGTGTTGTCAACTAGGTCTTCATCTAGGTCTTCATGTCTATGCCTATAAGGATAATTTTTGTAGTGATGTGATGACTTGATGATGGTTCTACAAATATTTTACATGTCTGATAGAAGTGTTGCAGCTTGTGGTGAAGTCTGATGGAGAGTTGAGGACTTGTTGGCATAGTTGCCAACCCTGTTTTTTGGCCCTTCTAGGTCAACTTGGCAGTGACACTTGGGAGGCTTGTTTGATCCACTTGTAGATTTTTTAAAGGTTTGGAGGCATGCATAGGAGTTGAATAAGAGGATATAACAATTTTCCAAGGTATTAAGCTGAAAGATTGAAGGTTTCACTCAATTCTAGCCCCGAGGGAGCAGTTGGGATGCTCCAGTTGCATGGCGGGAAACTTATGGGAGTGTTTATAGCTCTAGTCACTTTGAGATAGTGTCATGCATGTGACTAAGGAATTTCACGAGAAAATATTCACATTCCTCGCATTGTTCGGAAGGAAATTAAGTTGGAAATTCCTAAAGGATTCCAGAATTGTTTGAAAAGGTCCTACAAGGGTGTGAATAAATTTACTGCATTATTAGTTAACTCAGTGGATTGATTTGGTCCAAGTTATCCACTCTTGATCCTAGCCCCAAGTTCAAATTCACCCTACATGTTTTATATTCGATCATTGTGATTTTTGTGATGGTTGATTTTGGGAAGATGTTGATGGTATATGTGGAGAGAAGGTAGAATAGTGAGACTATGCTTTAGGTCTTGAGTAGGGCATAGATGCTTCAGCCTATGAGTACTACTAAATGAATAATGAGCATATCTTAGGAATGATTTAGTATAGATCAGAATTGGAGTTGTTGGTGTAGTGTTTGAGTTGGAGAGTTTTTTATGCTATTGGAGCATATGTTAGTGATCATCTCACACTTGTTTTGCAGGATTTGTTGATGCATGTAACAAATATCCATGTGTATTATGATGTTATATCTAGTATGCAACATTTTATTTTTGTGAGGGTCTTCTATTTAGATTTTCGTTGACATAGTTTTTTATTGGTGAGCACATATTTTGTGCATTATTTTTATATTGGTTTGATGATGAGATATTGTTGTTGAGAGCATGTATGAAGAGTTGAATTCTTATTGAAAATAGTGCCTTGGATATAGTTTGAAAATAGATGAAAGGAGGTCTGCATGGTGGTGAGAAGTACATCATAGAGTTGGAGCAGTGATAGTGAAGTTTCAATGAAAGGAATAATTTTCTCAATCCAATGGTGGTTGGATAGTCCAATGGTATTTGGGCAGGGATCATTTGATCATGGTGGCCTTTAGTAGATGGTAGTCCATAGATATCTATAGAGAACAGAGTATTCCGAGCTGATCCAGTAGTATCGAGTCTCCTAGCCGATCAGAGTTGGAATTTGTATATGAGGTCAAGTCTCCATGCTAATGGGAGTCAACACACTATGTAAAAGACAATTTTATTGACTAATAGAAATTCAGAGCAGAGAAACATCATCAAGGGTAGTTATTCTCCTGAAATGGTTTCCACAAGAAATTTTGTGTCTCATATGTGATTGATGTGATGGGCATTGTTTATTGTTTATGTTGCTCACATGGTTTATGATTTAGCTGCTTATATGACTTATATGCATGAGATAGACTAATGTGTTGCCATCACACAACTGATTCACCCCCACCCCCCACCTCCTCTCAGTAGTGCTCAAAAGTTACATTGGTTCCTTAATTCATTTAATTAAATGTAAATGATTCATTATTGTATTTTCTTAAGTTTGTGAGAATGTTTTAGAAAATATGTATTTAGGATGAAATTGTAATCAGATTTATTCCTATGAATAGATCTCAATAATATTGAGAGAGTCAAAGAAAAATGAGGCAAGTTAGATTAGTGAGATATTTATGGATCTAAGAGTCCTAGATTGGAGGTTTAGGTGAGGATTCTTTGGATCTAAACTAAATTTTCTTAGAATCCCTTTGTGTGTAAAATAATAAATATAATAGAGATAAACGATATAAGTGTGAGTGTGCAAGTGAGAGGCTTGTAAAGCCAAGATCTGGCTTAGGACCAACATGGGCTAAATGACATAAATCAGGTCAGAGTAAGCATTCTATAAATTTGTATTTATTCAACAATATTATATTTTTCTTAATAGCTTGTGTGTTCGTATAATTTATTATTGTATGTGTAAGGTTGGACCTTGCAGTGAAGACTAATCTCAGGAAGGATTCACGCTTTCAGATGCAAGAGAGACCTGAATCCAAACTGTGATCGAATTGAGACAATTGAATCTTAGGAGAGACAATTTTTTTCGTTGATAAAAATAGGATCAACGATCCATTAAAAAAAATAAGGTTGTGAAGAGGATGCTTTAAATAAAAATCAGATAGAGATAAGTATAAAGAGAGAAGGTGTTGGATGCAGAGCTATATACATTTATAAATCCAAGAGGGCACACACTATTTTTTCATTGTGATGTAATTTTGTCATTTCAAGGTACTAGGATACATCATGATACAAAGCTAGGAGAAAAAATGTGAAAAGTCGGGTCGGAGGTTCTACCTCGACGATTCCCATAAAGGGACTTTTTCCATCGAGCAAGCTATTATGAGAAGACCAGAAATAGTGAGTGGGAGAGAGGGTTTTGTAACATTCGCATCATACTTATTGAGCAGGCTTACGTGGAACTATGAGTCCCACTCAAATTTTCCACCTCGACAGCATTTGTAATTCCTTTTCCTCATGACACAATGCTAAAAATAGCAAGTCTAGTATTTAAGCAGAGGAGAGAGTGGGTTCCACTCAGAGCGTTCTAACCCGACGGGGTTATTATGTTTTCCATTTTTATTGCATCAAATTATAAAGGAGTGGGCTTGCGTGGAAATTGGACCACCTACAAGATATTTAGCTCGAATGTTCGAAGAACGATCAAATTAGAGAAGGCCAACATTGGGAGATATGGTATTCTATGTGCTTGGTTATAAAGCGCAGTTCCAAAGCAATGCATAATGAGAATGGAAATAGATTGCATTGGTTCTTTTGGGTTGGTTTTGATGCCTCCCTTTGATTCTTCATATGAACAAGAATCGACCACGGTTATTGGTTGGTTATTAATTGCATGAATATTTTGGCTCTGGGGGCTATATGTACAAATCATAAACCTTTTGGTTTTGTATCACCTTTTGAATAATTTCACTGTAATTTTATATAAAGGTATTTATAATACCATAAAGTGACCAAAGAAAGGATTGAAGGAAGCACCGATTTGGAGAGCAACTGGGTTATGGGATTTTAGAAAGCTCATAATTGGTCTTGCATCAAGTTTTATCAGAGATGGATAATATATGATAAGTTAGAGAGCTTAGAAATTGCAGCAACAGGATTTGAATACACTAACAATTATGGAATAGGCAAGGAAATTAGAACCCACACTAGCAGTAGACAAGAAACTTCAAAATAATCATATATAGAGGAGTGGATGAGGTCACAAGTTTGGTAAAATATAAATTTACAAAGGACTGGTAAGAAGAATTTGTTTTTAAATTTTGAGAACATTAGATAATAAATTGATTTCCTGTAAATATAAGTAATTGGATAGAGGAATTAAGTGATGGATTGTTGTAGAATGAGTTAATTGAAGCATAAAATTAATTGAATGTTGGATTGTTAAGAATTTAAAATGTAGAGATATGGTCTAGTAAAAAGGGATTGATGATTGTAGAAGAAAATTAAAGAAGTGAACAATAGGTAAGATGTGTTGATTAATGTGAACCTACTAAGACATATAGCCAAATAAAGGAAATATTTATTGTTAGGTCCCTATATCACTAGTATAGTCCCTTATTATTGTTAGTGTAACCCCCTTATTGTTATTATTGAACCCTTGTAACCCCCATTTTGTTATTATTGTGCCCTTAAATTATTATTGTTAGGTCGGCTAGGATTACATTGTGGCTCACTAGGATTACATTATGGCCCCATGGACTCCTATATATAGAAAGGAGGTTTTGTAAATTGTATCATCCAAGAATTTTTCATTTATGTAATGTATTGGAGGTTTCCCCCTCGAACTGGCTCATTTCTAAGGCGTTGATATCTCTTTTCTTCTCTTTTTGGAGCTGGTTACACAACATTTGGTATCGAAGCTTTGGATTCTAGGGTTTCGCTGCTCCAAACAGATCATCGTGGCATTTTCGATATAAATTTTTTTCTACAAAGTTTCAGAAGCTGAAATTTTTAGGGTGCGAAGCCGAAATCCTGAGGAAGATTTTCTAAAAATTTCAGAGCCTGGTTCGCAATATTTTCGGAGATATGATCTATGGAAGTTATGTATTTTTTCAAGATCCTAAACAGGTCATCGTGGAATTTGCGCTATAAATTTGTTTCTATGAAGTTTCAAAATCTGAAATTCGTATGGTGCGAAACTGAAATCCTGAGGAAATTCGTCAAAAAATTTCAGAGCTTGGTTCGCAATATTTTTGGAGATATGATCTGTGGAAGGTAGTGCTTTTTCAGGCTCCTGAATTGCATCTCAAAGAGGTGATCGTGGGAAAAGTTCAATAACTCTCTCTCTGGGCATTGGATTGGAGTACCGTAAAAAGTGGTCGCAAGTACACAGAATTTAGTTTCTTGGCTATCAATTTCAGAGACAAAGGATGAAACAGTGACACGTGGAAATTCGTACAAGTTCGCTCTACTGAACCAGTCCATAATTAGGTCATTGTGGGAGATTGGACACAAATTTGTCTTGGAGAATCCAAATCAGGTCAGACCTGTGGCATTAAAAAGAGAATTCAAAGGGCTACTTCAGTGCTGAATTTCAGATATTGAAGATCTGCAATCACAGAGAAAATACAATTTCAATATCGAGCTCCTCAAAGCAAGTAAAAGGTGTGTATTTTTTTTCCGAATTGCATAAGTCTTGTTTGAAGAATCAAGTTGAATTGTTTGCAAGGGCCTATTGTAGAATAGATATCAATATTGGAGTCTAAAATGGCCCCTAAAAATAATTCAACACCCATTAATCCTTTAGAAGGCTCTACTATAACTCATGAAGATGAAGAATGGCAACATGACATATCAAAATTACAAGAGCAAGTGCAACAAATTTCGCTCTCACAAAGAACAACAAAAAATGAAATGGAAGTTTTGAAGAAGGGCGTGGAAACTAAGATGGATGGTTTGAAGAAAGGCGTGGAAGCTAAGATGAATGGTTTGGAAGCTAAGATGGATGGCATGGAAGTGAGCATGGAAGCTAAGATGGATTACATGGAAGCTAAGATCGATGAAAAAGTGAAAGACAACATGGAAAACATGAAGAAAGATCTAAAAGTAGACATCGAAGGTTTGGGAAAGTTGATACAAGAAATGTTTCCTAATGGTGAAAAGATAGTATAGGAAACTCATGATGAGAACAAAATAAATGTTAATCGTGATTTCATAACCTATAATGTTGGCGGGAAGAACCACCATATTCCAAAAATGGATATGAGGAAGTTTGATGGAAAGGATCCTGTAACATGGATACTACAGATGGAGCAATATTTTGATCTCCATAACGTGCAAAACACACAAAAGGCACGCATTGCAACTTTACATTTAGAACAAAATACATTTGTATGGTATCGATGGCTTTGCTCCCGTAAAAAAATTGTCACTTGGTCAATTTTTACTGAGGAAATGATAGCACATTATGAGGATACAAAGAGCAACACCTTCTTTAGCCAATTGATAAATCTCAAACAAAAGGGTTTAGTGGGGAAACACATTGAGGACTTCCAAAAATTGAATATAAGGGTAACTGATATTCCAGAGGAACACAGGATTGATCTCTTCATAGGCACTTTAAAGGATAACATCCAACATGAAGTTCAATACATGAACCCATCACTGGGGAACAATTTTTTGGCAAGAATCTTTCTGAATGTAAAATTATGGACAAAATGAAGCCTACCACTCACATATATAAAGATGGAAGTGTTGCTACTCCTAGACTTCCACAACCTACAAGGATGACACCACAACAATTGGAAGAAAAAATATCAAACGGGATTTGCTACATTTGTGATAACAAATACACTAAAGGTCATAAGTGTGCTGAGAAGAAATTATTTTACATAGATAGTGAAGAGGAAGAAGAAATGAACAAGAATATTCAATAGAAGAGGATATACACCAGGAACCAACCCTAGAAGAGGAAGAAATGAGTCTAACCATATCATGTAATGCACTGGAAGGAATTACCACTCCTTAATTTCTCAATATAGAAGGACATCTCAAGAAGAAAAAGGTAATAGTGTTGATTGATTTGGGTAGTACCCATAATTTTAGTAGGAACATTCACTTTCAGTAGCTAATGAATTTAAATTGTTTCCTCATACCCAAAGCACTCTAATGTCAAGTGATGGTTGCAAATGGAGGAACTATAAATTTCTCTCGAAAATTCCATAATATCAAGCTATCCATGGGGGAATATGTATTGAATAGTCCAATTCTTTCCATCCCAATGGGAGGTGTTGATGTTGTACTAGGAGTACAATGGTTACAATCTTTGGGGACTGTAGCTTTTAATTTTCAAGAACTTTTATTGAAATTTTTCGTATAGAAAGAAGTCAATTATTATATTATAGAAGTTGTGAAGAGAATAAGCTTCAATGTCTGACAAAGCTTCTAAAGAAAGAACAATTCCAGGCGTAATTGCACAATTATGCTCACTAGAAGTTCCAACATCAAAATCATCTATTTTTGTAGATCTCCAAAAAGTCTTGGACAATCATTCCAAGGTCTTTGAAACTCTCAAAAGACTCCCACCTATTCGTGATCATGATCATGGTATTCATTTGATTCCAGGAAATGTTCCTCCAAACATCAGGCCTTATAGATATCCTTATCTCCAAAAGAGCGAAATTGAACATATGATCACAGAAATGTTAGAGGTGGGTATAATTCAACCTAGTCAAAGTTCTTTCTTTACTCCTGTAGTATTGGTATACAAGAAGGATGGATGATGGCGAATGTGTCCTAGATGTTGAGGATTATAGGGTCTTCTACAACCTTATCCATTCCAAGTCAATGTTGGGATGAGATTTTAATGGATTTTATCAGAGGTTTACCTAAATCCAAAGGAAAGAGTATCATCATGGTGGTAGTTCATAGACTTACCAAGTATTCAAACTTTTGTGCATTATCTTATCCATTTAAAGTAAGTACAATTTCTACTACATTTATGGACACAATTGAAAATATACATGGAAACCTAAAGGTTATCATGAAGCATAGAGATCCCATTTTATCAAATTTTTGGATCAGTTATTTTCTTGTTTAAAATTTCAACTAGCTCATAGCTCTATCTTATCATCCTCAATCTGATGGTCAAACTGAGATCGTAAATAAATGTTTGGAAGGATATCTTCGTTGTTTTGTATCTGATAATCAAACACAATGGGTCAAGTGGTTACCTCTTGCTGAATGGTGGTATAACACTTCCTTCCATACTGCAGCAAAAATGACTCCATTTATGGCACTTTATGGATATCATCCACCATCCAACACATCATCTTAAAGAGAAAATTCGAAGGTTCAAGCAGTGGAAGATCACATCGAGCATCAGCAAGAAGTTCTCCAACTCTTAAAGGATAACCTGAATTTGGCACAAAATCGAATGAAACAACAGGCAGATCAACATCGCAGCGAGAGAAGTTTTGATGTAGGAGATTGGGTATTTTTACGGCTACAACCATACAAACAAATGTACCTCAAGCAAGCTAAGAAGGATAATAAATTATCACCAAAGTACTATGGTCCTTACAAGGTGTTGTAAAATATTGGTTCTATGGCATACAAATTGGAGCTTCCTGCTTCTTTGCGAGTACATCCAGTTTTCCATGTTTCATGCTTAAAGAAGGTTATAGGTGAAAATCTTCCAGTTCAAACAATATTGCCAGAACTTGATTAGGAAGGAAAAATCATATTGGAACCTGGAGTGGTCATGGAAACAAGAACTCGACAGCTACGGAATCGATCAATTTCAGAGTATCTCATCAAGTGGAAGAACTTACCCACTGAAGATTCTACATGGGAGGATGAGAATTTTATACAGAAGCACCCGGAGCTACTCAAGCATTGAGGACAACACTTTTTTGAAGGAGGGGCATGTTAGGTCCCTATATTACTAGTATAGTCCCTTATTGTTGTTAGTGTAACCCCCTTATTGTTATTATTGTACCCTTGTAACTCCCATTTTGTTATTATTGTGCCCTTAAATTATTATTGTTAGGTCGGCTAGGATTACATTGTGGCCCACTAGGATTACATTATGGCCACATGGACTCCTATATATAGAAAGGAGGTTTTGTAAATTGTACCATCCAAGAATTGTTCATTTATGTAATGTATTGGAGGTTGCCCCCTCGAAGTGGCTCATTTCTAAGGTGTTGATATCTCTTTTCTTCTCTTTTTGGAGCTGGTTACACAACATTTATTGACAAAAATAGCAACAAATAATCTGTGATAGAGGGAAGCGGGAGCATACACAACTCTCAAAATAAATATTGTGGAAGAAAGGTTGCAGCAGGAATACTGCAATAAATTTTCAACTAAAAAATGAAGCAAGGAGAACAATTTGAGTTCTCAAAGAGAGGAGGAAAAGGAAAATGATAAGACTTGCAACAAACTAGATCAAGGAGTGCTCGGTAGTTTTAGAAGAGAGGACCATGAAGGTTCCAAAAGACTAATATCAAAGGAGAGGAAGCTTGGCGAGGTATCATGTGGAAAGAAAAGGAGAATATTGTTATGGTGGAGGTTGGTTGTAGTTGACAGTGAGCATGGATAAGGTGATAGAAGAAAGGTTTTTGAAGGCATGGAAGACAGTCAAAGAGGAATTCCAAAAGGAATCCACAACAAGAAGATGAAGTTAGCCAAAATAAATACTACAAGGAAACAAATGAGTGATGAATAAAGAGATAAAGATTTCACCGAGATGAAAGCATAGCTCAATGAACTAAAGCAGCAGTTACAAGAAAAAACAAAGAAATGGCATAAACGATTATTAACAAGATTGAAGAAAGGAATTTATGTTCGAAGAAGAGTAAAGTATCATGTCAAAGATTTGTATGCTGAGAAGCTAATGTAACTAATAGAGTAAGAGGAGGCACACAAAGCAACTAATTGTGAAGTCAAAAAGTCCATTTTTGAACCTTAGAAAGGACCAATCCTCGGAGAGGAAGACGATGAAGAAGTGATACTAGAGGCTAGACAGTCTCATGTTTTTTTTTTTACTATTATTTATGTAGTGGTTTATTTGTAGGAAGAGTTGAAGTGTTGGAAGTCTCGTAGAGGCAAATCCATGTTAGTGGAAGACAACAAGTGGTAATGGAAGTTGGATATGAACAGTTCTAGGACACTGTCACAGATGAAAGAAAATATAGAAGGATTCATGATAAAGCTATTCAATTATGTAATATCAAAATGAGAGGAATCATTGGTTTGATTTGTTTTTTTTTTAATTGTATTTTTATTTATTTTTGTAATATTCCCAAATGGGGAAGTAGCAATATATGAACACAATAATGGAAAGGAAAGTGAATAAATCAACACACCATGATATGAGACAAATGTAGATCCATTTTATTAAAAATATCAGCAAATAATAGGCACAAGATCTTGAGGATCAAGTCACTCAAGCAATACAAAACAAGCCTCTACAAGAAAAAAATGCCATAACATGAGAAATAGCTGCCATACACATGCCCTGAGCTAAGACAACGCAATTTTAGGGCAAAAAATGCTGCATAAAGATAGATCAATGTAGATCTGCTGTTATATAGCTCAAATAATGCTAGGAGTGAAGATCTAACCTCCTAGACACCTTTCCAAGAGAACTTGGGAAGGGTTTCCGGAAATACACCCAAATACAAATGGTGATCTACAACCCTAGGACTGAAGAGTCACTGGAAACTGAAGCTCATGAAATTAGAAGGCTAAAATAATATATGTCTTATGTAGATATCCTCAAGGGTCTCCTCCAATAAAAGGATGAACCTTTCAACTACAGGAGAACACTCTAAGAGAGCCAATAGATCCTCCTCTGAAACTGCCCTCCAAAATAATGCAATTCCAGAATAAAACTGCACTGTAAATGATGGGAATAGGTTGGCCTAGTGCCAAATATCTGAAATTTGCTCAAAATACCTCCTTGCTAATCTCCCAAGAGAAGGAATCCTTCCTCCTATGAAAAACTAGCTCAAAAAGTGGGTTTATCAATCCTCCACTGCAACACAACACAATATTCTGTAGAAACTATACTGTAGCTAAAGACTAAAGCTTGGCTAGAATGTTGGATATGTGGAAATGATAGATTAGTACTCTCCAAAAAGGCCTCTCAAGGAAAGAGGTGGGATTCCCGCTCAAGAACACCCAGTGCTAAACATCACAAAAATCTCATCTAAACAGCTGAAGAATGCGAGAAGTCTAAACAGAGATATCAAAATAATAATAATAACATAACCTCATATGGCTGCCATCCTCTTCCTTATAAAAAATGTGAGCCTTCTCACCTTGGGTCCCACTCATTATTGTTTCCATCATCATGTGATCAATCTCCCTCCAAAACTGCTTTGTCCCATCATTAATGCCACCCCTCCATAATAGTGTTGTTTGATTTGGTCAAAGTTGACCTATTCAACATGCTCCAGCCCCTTTTCACACGGTCTTCGGTCCAGATATTAGATGACCTCCATTCACAGTAGGAGTGTATTTTATTCCTACTAAGGATATTTATGGGTCTCCATACCCTCTTCTTCCTCTAGCTAAGAGAAAAATCAAAATTTAATATTCCCATTAACTGTATGCTAATTTTAGAAATATTACAGTCCTCCCCTCCAAAATGTTGCTTGTCCTCAAGAAGATCTAATATAGAACTGAAGAGCCTCTCCTCTTTCTCCTGTAGCATCTCTATGTGATAAGCTCCTCCAATGAACAAGATGTTGTCTCATTAGTAAGTCTCCAAGTTGCTCTTCCCAAGTGCATAAGCATGCCTTTGGTAAAATTCCAAAGGGCTCTCATCATGAACAAGTGGAATATCCATGGAAGCAACTATGTGTGGTCTAGAGGCCTTCTTGAGGCATGGAATCTGAAATATATTGGGAACCATCATCCCCATGTGAAGCCTCCATCGCCAAGCTATCATCCACAAAAAGTGAGTCACCCTCCAACATGGTAACTCCTGAAACATCTCCTCCAGCTCCACCTTAGGCTCGTACAAAGAAGGTGGGCTTCATAGCTGAATATGATGGATCAAATTGTCCATCCCACATTGTCTCTCTCTCCACTTATGATAAGTGTAGAGCTTCTACTGAATATGGGCTGCAATAATGTTTCCTTCATGGATCAAAGAGGCAATATGATCCTCAAAGATCCACTCTTTGGTTCTTTCCTAAATCATCCCATACAAAATTAATATGACATTATCATCATATGGTATCCAAATAAGAGAAGTATTGAAGGTTTTACATAGTGTTGGAAGGTACCAACAGTTTCTCAAGTAGTTACAGCGCAGTTTTACCAACTGCAGTTTCAAAATATGATGTGGCAAGTTGTCTTCAAACAATTTGTTAGTTGTGCATATCATCTCATCTACTAGTAAATAGTAAATGCCATTGTGTATCAATTGAGAATATAGGAGATAATACAAAACTTTCCCAAAGGCATACAAGAAATGGTTATCACCATCATAGATGTTGGTCTCAAAATGACCATGAAGCCCAAATAGAGGCTTTCCCTCTTGTGGAGCAATGAACTGTATAGAGATGGTAAGAGAATGAAAATACTGTGTTAGATAATCAATAAATGAAAAAACATAATTCTTACCATGTATTGAGAGTGAACTAATAACAATACCCATGAATGATCCCTCCATAGTGGTATGCCATACTCCCATGAAGAGGAATGGACTATATGTTGCATGAAGATCTCTCTTCTTATGCTTGGAAATCCAACTCAAGAAGATCATATCATGGTAATAGATGTCTCAATCCACTACTCCATCACTCTCATCTCCTACTTGTCCATCAAGTGCATCATATGTGAAGTGATCCTGGGAACAGTCCATCAATAAACCCAAGCTCCCAAGTGACAGCGCGGTTGGCCCTTGTAATAAGGCTCCTTTCATCTCAGAGCTCCAACCTTCGACATAATACATGTCAAAGCCATCAATAATAATGCTGCTATATGTGGGGGAATCCTTCCAAAATGGAAGTAACTCCTGATCCTCCAAGGCTAAAGAGTAGCCCCTTTACACCATGATAGTGCCATCTCCTACTCTTGCAACATCATGCGCAGTATGGGAGAAAATTAGCCCATACTCTCTCAAGAACATCCAAAGCAACAACAACTCTTGTTTCCTCCCCACACCATCACCATATAAACTATGGAGCAACAACATGATAGTTGATATGAAATATATTACATCACCCCAATACATCAAAACTCCTTGTTTCCATATGATGCAAGTGCCATGCCAAGGTTCATCCACCACCCAACACTTTGAAATAGAATGTGTCATATGATGACCAAACTCTTTCAAGAGTAACCAACGCAGCCGTCCCTCCTGCTGCCCTGTGTCAAAGTTATGCAAGTGGCTTCCCATCCTCTTGCTCATCAACATCACCCATCCAACCAATGGTGAGTGTCTATCATCATGCTCAAAATTGGCATCCCTCCAAAGGAGAATACCATCCTCCCAAATCATATTTCTATCTTTTCATTTCATGGGGTGTTGAAATGCAATCTCCTAGAGATATCAAAATGACGACCACTCCTCAATGACCAAGTTGATCCCATAAGGATCCAAATATACTAAAGGAAAAATCTTCTCATTGAGCAATGAAGTGCTCATCAAGAAATATCCATCATAACAATGGAAGATAAGATGTCTCTCATCAACCATTTTCCTATCCTTTGCTATGCATGTAGAAAGGTCATTGGAATGCTCCAATAATTTTTGGGCCCCAAACTCATCACTGCCGCTCAATGACAACGTTGTTGATCTCCATAATGGTGCATCTACTATCTCAAGATCATGCTTAGTGTTGAACACATAGTTCTGTATTGCACTATTCAAGACAATACTCATCCCATCCTCCAAGAATCTACACTCCAACCCCAAGTGTTCTTTGCAGCTCAACAATGATACACTAGGATGACGGTATATCTTCTCCTTGAAAAAATCAAGGCTTCTCAATGCAGTGTGCTCCAAATCAGCAATGTATTTTGACCCTAGGTCATGGAATGGTACATTCCCACAATCCTCCAGATGATGTGCTGAAGTAACAGAAAATGGAAACATGTTCATACCTTGGTAAAGCTTGGGAACATCTTGTACTGCTACAAGGGTTCCTCCTTCCGATGTGATGGCTTCCCCAACTACTGATGATGATGGTTTCTCTTCCATGGTTGCATCAATGCTAGTACAAGTCTCCTCGTCCTCATGCATCTCCAGAATAGTGCATGGGATCCCATATGTCAAGAGATCAAGACCACTTGGCAAAGACACAAGGGTTCTTTCTCCTGATGCAAGTGCTCCTACAGCAAGTGGTGGTGAAGGCTTCTTCTCCTCTGATTTCTTCTTTTCAAAATTCTTGATCAACCTTTGAGTAAAATCTGCATATGCAGTCACTTTTGCATGACTCAAATGGCTGAACCACCAAATTTTTGATTCACCCTCAAGGTGTAGTTCTATAATCTAAACAACTTATTTATCTACTACTGGGTGTAGCAGGAAAAATGCATCCAACCTCATTCCCAAAGCGCTTGTTGTGCATGAGGATGACCCATCAAAGGTAGACAATATTAATCTATTGCCCTCTTTCCTTCTATTGTTACAAGGTCTCCTTTCTTCTTTGAGTTGAATGAACTGTGGGAGAGTTAGATTCTCCTTGAAAGCTCTAGGTTGAGACTTATATTCTGTAAGATACTCACTTAGAATCTCATGATCTAATTTTCCTCCATCTTCATGCCTCTTGTATTCAAAATGAAAGGGCATAGCATGTTTCGTTGGAGCTCTATGCAATACTGGATCTTCTTTTTGATGATAGGAAGTACATGGACCTTCCTCATCTTGAAACCATAGAGTGGTTTCACTTACTTTCTCCATTTTTATTTGCTTGACCCCCTTGGTGAGGTCCCTCTTATATGCGAAAAGAGATGATATAAAACACATTCTTTCCCTCATTCTGATCCTTTCTCATTCTTCTTATTCTTCTGATAGCATAATGGCTGAGATCCACGGGTTGAGCCAAGGTTATGCTCTGATACCACTGTAATATTCCCAAATGGGGAAGCAACAATATATGAACACAATAATGGAAAGGACAGTGAATAAATCAACACAGCATGATCTGAGACAAATGTACAACCATTTTATTAAACATATCATCAAATAATAGGCACAAGATATTGAGGATCAAGTCACTCAAGCAATACAAAACAAGCCTCTACAAGAAAAATATGCCATCAATGTAGATCTGTTTTTATATAGATCAAATAATGCTAGGAGTGAAGATCTAACCTCCTAGAAACCTTTCCAAGAGAACCCGGGAAGAGTTTCTGGAAATACACCCAAATACAAATGGTGATCTATAGCCCTAGGACTGAAGAGTCACTGCAAAATTAATCTTATGTAAATAGAAGGTTGAAATAATATAGATGTGATGTATATGTCCTCAAGGATCTCCTCTAATGAAAGGTTGAACCCTACACCTACAAGAAAACACTCTAGAAGAGGCAATAGATCCTCCTCTGAAACTACCCTCCAAAATAACGCAATTCTAGACTGAAACTGCATTGTAAATGATGGGAATAGGTTGGCCTAGTGCCAGAGATCTAAAATATGCTCATATTCATTCCTTTCTAATGTCCCAAGAGAAGGAATCCTTCCTCCTATAAAAAACTAACTCAGAAAGTGGGTTTATCAACCCTCCACTACAACACCCTGCAACACAACACAATATTCTACAGAAACTATGTTGTAGCTGAAGACTGAAGCTTGGCTAGAATGTCAGATATGTGGGAATAATAAATCAGTACTCTCCCAAGAGGTCTCTCAAGGAAAGAGGTGTGATTCCTGCTTGGGAACACCCAGTGCTAAACATCACAGCAATCTCAACTAAACAACTGAAGAATGCAAGAAGTCTAAATGGACATATCAAAATAATAATCATAGCATAGCCTCATATGTCTGCCATCCTCTTCCTTATAAACATGTGAGACTTCTCACCTTGGGTCCCACTCATTAGGGTTTCCATCATCATGTAATCAATCTCCCTCCAAAACTGCATTATCCCATCATTAATGCCACTCCTCCATAACAATGTTGTTTGATTTGGTCAAATATGACCTATTCAACATGCTCCAGCCCCTTTTCACATGTAAGGGTCTTCAATCCAGCTATTACATGACCTCCATTCACACTATGAGTGTATTTTATTCCTACTAAGGAGATTTATGGGTCTCCATAGCCTCTTATTCCTCTAGATAAGAGAAAAATCAAAATTTAATATTCCCATTAGATGTATGCTAATTTTAGGAATATTAGAATTTTTGAAGGAATTGGAAGTGTTTGGATCTTGGGAAATAAGAAATGGAAGAGTGTAGATAATGGAGGAGAAGTTGGTCAAAATAACTTGGCTCAAGGATTTTTAAAGAGCTCAATAGAAGCTATAAGAATCAAGGGACAATAAAAAAATGGGAAGGAGAGGAGGTACTAGTATCTCTTGCAAGTCAAATGAATAGAAGAATAACAAATGAGGACAAATAAGCACATCTGTGTGCGGAGATAGATACTTGTGCATTGGTTGAGGATAATTATAAAGAACAAGAAATACCTGAGGCTGAATATGAATTAGATTCTTTTTAATACAGTTGGTGCTTTAATGAAGAAGAGAGAAGAGATAATGAAAAAAAAATTATTAATATCTTGATGAACTATGAATCTAGTTCAAATCAGCTTGGAGATGAGAAAGTTGAGGTAACTAAAAAAGAGCTTATTAATTTTTAATATAAATTTTGGTGTGTTTTTTTTTAGGTTTGTTAGTTAATGACAAACCTTCCAATATTGTGTTTATGCAGGGAGATGAAAAAATGAGACTCATGGAGGAGATAACTGAAATAGAAGAGTTTTGTGCATATATGGTTATTGAATTGAAAGATAATGAACCTATTAGGACAAAGGAATTTGAAGGAGAGTAAACTTCGATTTTTACATTGAAAGGGGGTGAATTAACATAATCTCATGGACATTTACAAGTACAAAATTTGGAGCAACATATGAAGACCTTCTCAAGGGAAGTCTCATGCTTGTAGAAGAAAGCATTAGTGAGGTTAGAGTCAAACTTTTGGAGGAGTGGATGGCAGAAGATCTGAGCAGTGGATATTGCATGAGGGAATAAGATACAATTCAAAGTGATTTTGAATTGTATGAAGAGTTGAATTCTCTATAATAGAGGATATAAATCCAAAGAATTCACATACAGATTGTAAGGACAGAACTAGAGGAGGAAGGATTTGTGTTAAAAACTAATGAAGAAAGAGTTATCCAGTGTGTGCATCAAAGATATGAACAATTTATTGGTAAAAATTTAATAAATGTTATAAAAAATGAGGATGTGTAGCAGACTAAGGAAAAGAATAGAAGTAGTGGAGATCAACCAAAGATAGAGGTTTAAAAAGTGATTGATGAAGTGTGTGTATTGATGAGAATACTATCCAAAAGAAGCAGGTGCAACAAGAAGAGGAGAATAATCAACAAGAAGGAACAACTAATAGAGGAACTTTGCATCAGTAGAGCAAGTGGATAGAAGCACCAAATATTTGGAAGCCTAAAGATCCAAAGGAAATAAAAACAAATCATCACCAACATAGCTAGGGGAGAGATCGATTACAAACCAAAATCTCTGATCCAGGAGGACTGCATCAACATGCACATGGTGAGGATACCATGAAATTTTTTCATCTTGGGATTTTGATGCAACATCATTCCACTTCCAAGTCAAATCGTTTTGACTAGATCTAGGGGTTGTTTCATTTACCAAGGGATTTGGTTCCCTAATTCATGCAACTAAATGTAATTGATTCATTATTTTATTTCCCTAAGTTTGTGAGGAGTTTCTATAAAATATCTATTTAGGAATGAAATTTTAATCATATCTATTCCTATGAATAGATCTCAAGAATATTGATAGAGTTGGAGAAAAATGAGGGAAGTTAGGATGGTGAGAGATTTATGGATATAAGAGTCCCAGATTGGAGGTTTAGGTGAGGATTCTTTGGATCTGAACTATGTCAGTTAAAAATCCCTTTGTGCATAAAATACTAGTTAGAATAGAGACGTAAGATATAAGTGTGAGTGTGCATAGGGAGTGTGCAAGCGAGAGCCTCGTAAATGAAAGATCTCGATTAGGGACAACAAGGGCCAAATTATGTAAATCATTCCAGAGTGATACTTTTGCACATTTGTATTTATTTAAAAAAAAATTATTCTTCCCAACAACATGTATGTTCATAAAATTTATGATTGTATATGCAAGGTTGGACCTTGCAGGGAAGACTAAGTGCAAGAAGTATTCACGCTTTCAAACCCACAAGAGATATTGATCCAAACTGTAATAGAATTGGGAAAATTGAAGCTTCGGAGAGAGGTAGCATTGATTATTGATCAACATAGGATCAATGATTCAGTAACCAAAAGAAGGTCGTGAAGAGGATGATCTAAATGGGAGAAAAGAGAGATAAGTAGAGAGCGAGAAGGTATTGGGTGCAGAGCTATATACATTTATAAATCCTATAGGGAGAACACTTAGTTTTCCTCCTCATGATATATGTTCATCATTTAAAAATGTCAGGATATGTCACGAGACAGAGCTAGGAGACATAATGTGAAAGTTCGTGTCGGAGGTTCTACCCTAGCGATTCTCATAAAAGGACTTTTTCCAATGAGCAAGCTATTGTGAGCAGACTTAAAACAATGATTGGGCTAGAGGGTTTTGTAACCTTCGAGTCATACTTATTGAGAGGGCTTACATGGAGCTTTGGGTCCCACCCAAAGTTTCTGTTAGGACCCTATAATTATAGGGGAATCAAGGTGCTGAATTATATGTATTGGTTTGGCTTGCAGGACGAAAGAAATGTTTTACCCTGCAAAGTGAGGTTCATTTTTAAAAAACATCCCGAATGAAATTCTTCATGGAGCATATTTAAAAGGAGTAAGCGATAAAAATTCCATCTGCACAGCTCCAGAATTCCACAAAATATTTCTCATATATTATTCTGGTGTTGCATGGATGTGTGGATCGAAATTTTCTTCATTGTTGGAGCTCAGGTACAAAAGGGTCATGGTTTATGCTCATAAATATAGATTTAAAAGGTTAAATGCGTAGTAAATTAAGTGAGGTTAATTTGATTTAATGATATAGAATTAATTAATTTTATATTATTAAATAAATTTAAAATTTTAATTAAAGCATATGCATCTTTCACTCATGGGCAAGGATGCATGATTAAAATCAATGGTTAAAGTTAATCTTCGGATCCCCCCTACCATTCTAACTTTATCCTCATAGGGGGGTCCGAAATGGGTGGTTTTCAAAAGTGACCCCCCCCCCCCCCCATTATGTGTCACTCTCTCATGATTTAGGACCCCCCTATTACCACTTACCACTTCAGGGGGGTCCGAAATACCACTTCTGCTCCTTCAAAACCGCTTTCCCTAAATAAAAAATTGTTTTTAACTAGTTTGACCAGTCTATTTGCGGGAGCGATTTTGAGAAAATGGGAGTGAATTTTGAATAAATGAGAGAGATTTTTTTTCAACATGGGCTGAAGAACAAATCATCTCCCATATGTTTTATAGGTGTCTTCAGTTGGGAGAATTGAAGCCATCTTTCAGCCCTATTTTTCATATTTCCATTTTTCCTGTTTTGGTCATGATTTTACAACAACTGTTGTAGAGATATGGAGATGAATTTTGAGAATCCAAGAGATTTTTTTTACCATCACGGGACAAACAACAATAACCTCTCTTAGATTTTTCATAGGTGTCACCGTTGGGGAGAAACAAATGTTTGAGTGTGCCCCATTTTTAGCAAATTCGGCCTAGCTTTCAGTTTTGTAACGATCTTTCTATTTTTAGAGAGGAGATGAGAGATTCGATCAAGATACACATTTCACAGTATGAAATCATATGTAGCGCTCTAGGGATTGTCAGATATCCCAATTTTCAGGCTTGATAGGATTCACACCAACAAGAATATGAAAATCCTAATTTCAGAGGAATCAAAGAAAGGCCAGATGTCTAGCATGTCTTCATAATTCCAATAGTTTTATTTACTCATGTCTAGTGATGTTATGTCCTTATTTGTTATGTAATGAGAAAGAATATAACTATTAGTTACAAGAAGGATTGTACTCAGTTATTTATATTGATATATACTTCACTGTTCGAAGTATGTGAAAGGGGGGGGGGGAATCCGAATGAGGGACTGAGTCCCGTTCTGTAATGTTGTGGCTTTTTGCAAAGTAACTCAAGAGAATTTTCCAGGATTCAAGTGGTTCACCAAATGGTGAAGGTTTCTCTTGTTTTATGTGTTATTCATTGTTCTATTGTCTTATTATTTCTGCATTCTAATTTGTAGAACAAAAAATTATGAATAGGATTTGTTTCTAGAGCATCTTGTTCTAGTTGATTCTACAAATAGTCTATGTTTTCCACTTATGCTAAACCCAATAATTCTTAATTTCTTCTCAATTTATGTTGAACCTTACCCCTCCAGTTTAGTTGAGGAATTCTTAACTACTCCTCCATTTCTACTGAGTTCCACTTTTGTGTATCTTCCCACTCCATTTTATCCTCAGAGATCCAAAGTAGTACTCCTAACTTGCCCCATTTCACTCATGCTTGATTTCTTCTGCAAATGGGCAACCTGAGCCCTTTGAATCCATTACCCAATGGCCCTTTTCCCTTGCTTTCCCAACCAAACCAAATTCAAAACCCAACTATGCTTATATGAACTAGCTTAAAATTCCCAATAAACAAATCTAAATCCTATTGAGAGATCCCTCTCTAGGTCTAGGAGGGCTAGATCCTAGGCCCGAAGTGGTTTGATGTTGCCTCCGGGATTCTACCTTCAGCCTCAAAATTATGGAGTGATAACATAATGGCAACCATACTGGGGAAATAACTGAAAATTTTCAATTTTCATCTGAATTCAGAAAAACCCAGCTAAAAAAGCATTGAATGATACAAATTTATTTTAATGATTAGTTTCTTTCAATATTCAATAATCATTTTGTCTGTGATTTTGAGCTAAGTTCTAGATCCTAAGAGAATATCCACCAATCCCATCTAGATCCAAACCCTCCCCCTATCGTAGATAATCCTAAGAAAATATTGAGGAAGCTTACTAGAACGGAAAGCCCAACCAGTAGCAAGTTTCTTCATAGATATAGCTCCTTACCTGATAGCTTTGTCCCTTTACAAGACATTCAATTTGATTTTCATTTCAAACTAGGTCTGTTCAGAGCCAAATCTCAGAATTGGACTAACCTCACAATTTTTTATCCATCGATTTTTCATACCTCTACCCATTCTACTTCATCCACCATTCGTCTTCCTCCACCACCTCCACCAATAATGGGAGCTAGATATGCCCCATTGGTGCTACCAGTCCCTTTACCCCCTATGCCCTAAGACTACTAGTCCAAGATTCCCTAGTTTGATAGCACTAGTCCTATGACAGCCCAACAACACATTGATAAGATGAATGCTTGTTTCAACTTGCAAGAAATTGATGATGACATGTCAATTTGAGAATGTTTTCCCGAAGTTTAGTCGGTGAGGTCAGGAAATGGTTTAAGGATCTAAGTGTTAATAGTATCCATGATATCCCTACTTTTCACCAAAATTTTATCAATAGGTGGGAATTCAAAAAAAACCCACTGTATATTCTATCAGAGTATGAAACTATCAAAAGATCCCCCGAAGAGAGTGTGCAAGACCTTTGTGCTAGATTTAAAAACTTATATAACGCACTCCCTACTAACATGAGACCACCCCAAGGGATAGTGCTGCTTAAATTCCCAGATGGATTTGACCTAGACATGGCCTATCAACTTAGGGAAAGAGACTCATCGACCTTGGAGGAAATGCAAAAGAATGTTGTAAGTGTAGAGGCTAACTTGTTAGCTAAAAGGGCTAGGATGAGGACTGAGAGGAGAGTCACCATAAGAGAAGAGCCTATAACTTCTACATCTGATTCCAAGATTGATAACTTGGTAAGGAATATGGAAAGGATGGTGGAGAGGATGATTTTGAATGAAAGACAAATACCAAGAGACAATCAACCAATACCCCAAAACAAAAATCAAAACCCAAGAAGAAACCCTCCATAAATTAGGTAGAGAAGAAAAGGGGTCCTAATCAGCAGATCAGGCCTCCTTTTCATGAAAATTATGTTGATGATAACGAATGGATAGTGGAGGAAGAGGAGGAAAATCATATAAATATGATGGGAATCAATGAAGAGGATCTTGTCTTCCTCACTAAAGAAAAGCAAGACTTGTTTTCACTAGCCCAATCTGACCTCGAACCTGAAGAATATGATGACTACAAACTGGGTTTTGAGGTTGCCATTATGGAAGTCCACATACAGTACAACTTAAGGATCAAAAATAATTTGGACAATTCAAATAAATGGAATTCAAAAAACTCCACCAAGAAAGTATCTGAATCTGAAGCCAAGAAAACAACTGAAAACACTAAGAAATATTTAAATAATTCATAAAAGAAAAACATAGAGAACGGTGTCAAGGAATCGGTAGATGTTCCTACCAGAAACCCTGAGAAGGACATCCTCAGTACAAGAAAATAGACTGAATTTACCCAAATAATAGAGGCTGAAAGGATTGATAGGTCAAACCCACTGAGAAATCAAACTCCCTTCAGTATTGAGAGCGAACTTCCAAAGGTAAATATTTCTATCCCTCTCACTGAATTCATATAAAAAATGTCTACAGATCTTAGGTCCTGAAAGTGTTAAATATAGGGTAGATTACAAAAACTATCAATTTGAGTGATGACCAGCCTCAACTCTTATTTGGGCTAGAGGTTGATGGTAGACTACAAGAAGGAGGGGTTCCCCCTTTTTATGTCAGTTTAAATATTCATGATAAAATAATTCATAACGCCTTGTTGGATTCCAGTGCCCCACACAACCTTATGCCCCAAGACGTCATGGAGAAAATCATCCTCAAAATCACTAGACCCTATAGGGATTTATACTCTTTTGATTATAAAAAGTTAAGTTCTGAGGCTTGGTCAAGGACCTCTATGTCACTTTATCTCAAATACCTGCAAAGAGTTTAGTGATGGATATTGTTGTGGTAGACATTCCCCCAAAATAAAGAATTCTTTTATCTTTCTCATGGGGGGGGGGGGGGGTTGGGTGGTGAAAATTGCAAGGAAATCTGCAAATAGACATGACTTATGCTACCATTTTGGTGTTTGGTCAATCAAGGAAACTTTATAGAGAAACACTGATGAAGTACATGGTAAGTAGCCAAGAAAAACCTCACAATTAACCTATTTACTATGTTCACACTTACCTGGATTCTTTCATTTTTTATAATGATGGAATCATTGATTCACATATTTCCCAAGTAGAAAATGATCCCACGGAAAATACTGACAGTTAAACCCAAACAGAGTAACCAGATCCAGCAAATGAACCTCTTTGGAACATGATTTTTGATGGCTCATGTGGAAAATCTGGCTTAGGGGCAGGCATTTGAGTGTATAACACATGAGACAATAGTGCATAGGGTCATTCATTCATTCAGTGCACAAACATCATTGTTGAATATGAAGCTTTTCTTTTGGGATTACAAATATTGAAAAAACTAGGGGCAAAAAGGATATATATACATGGTGACTCTGAGCTAGTCATTAAATAGGTTAAAGGACTATATGTAGCCAAACACCCTAGACTGAGAGCTTATAGAAATTTTGTCCTTTATTTTGAAGGACTTTTGAATAATATGATTTGGCAGTCATTCCCAGAAACCAGAATATCCTAGCAAATGACCTGGATTTTTCACCAAGTACTTGTAAACTGCCTCACCCAAACAACCAACACACAATTGAGGTCAAACATCATCCTTCTATGTTAGATAACATGAGATACTGGCAAGTTTTTGGCAGTGATAAACAAATCGAAAGCTTCTTGCAATCCAAAGATGAATTTGAAGGCAGTAATTTGGATGTGGATTGTGAGGAAGACACCCTTACTAATACACAAAGTACTGAAGAAGAACAAACTTTTTTTCCAGAAAACATTGTTTTAGAGGTAAACACCAATGTAAATATCCCATCTAAAAAA
The DNA here is from genome assembly GCA_034641835.2 of Pinus albicaulis. NCBI lineage: Eukaryota > Viridiplantae > Streptophyta > Pinopsida > Pinales > Pinaceae > Pinus > Pinus albicaulis. The sequence goes on along the minus strand of CM076574.1, from coordinate 247,561,592 downwards.
ACTATACATAATACAATAAATCATAAATACCTTGAAAAGGAAGAATTTGAAATACTCTAACTCAAAGATAATAAGCTGCCTAGAGGGCTTGTCCCTTTAGAGGAGTTATTCGAATTCAATGATGTGGCCAAATAACCCAAAATGGAACCAACTGGAACGAACATTGAGGAATGTAATATAGGCACAGAACATAACCCAAAATAATCAAACTATCTAAATCTCTGCATACTATTACAAAGAAGAAATATATAGCCTTATTCAAAGAATTTATTTATGTGTTTGCATGGAGTTATGAGGATTTGAAATCCTATGATACCAACATAATTCAACAGAGGGTTCCAAGTAAAGAAAATCAAACGCCATTCTGACAGAAATTGCAAAGAATAAATCCTGTTTTAATGCCTTTAGTTGAGAAAGAGATCAATAAGATGTATGAAGAAAAAATCATAGTGCCACTCAGGTACTCCCAATGGGTTTCCAATATTGTCCCAACTTGGAAGAAAACAGGTGAAATTAGACTCTGCATTGACTTCAGAAACTTTAATAAGGTATCTCTTAAGGATAAATACCCCTTACCTAAGATGGATTACATATTACAAAGGGTAGTGGGTTCTAGTAGGATATCTTTGTTAGATGGTTTCTCTGGTTACAATCAAGTGTTATTGCACCCTGATGACCAAGGCAAGACAACTTTTACAACTCCTTGGGGGACTTTCATGTATGTGAAAATGCCCTTTGGACTAATGAATGTTGGATCTACCTTTCAAAGGGTGATGGACATTGAATTTGTTGATGACATTGGCCACTTTATTATGATTTATTTGGATGACATCACTATGTTCTCTAAAATCGATGAAGAACATTTAACACATTTGAGAAGAGTTTTTACAAAATGCAGAAAATTTGGACTCCCCCTGAATCCGAAAAAGACATTGTTTGGATTAGAAGAAGGAAAATTGTTAGTTCATATTATCTCTAAGGATGGAATCAAAATTGACCCTAGAAAAACCGAAGGAATATTGAAAATCAACCATCCCAAAAATTTTAAAGAACTCCAATCCTTCATTGGTAAAATCAACTTCCTAAGGAGATTTATACCTAAATTGGCAGAACTTTTAAGGAACATCGCTAACATGATAAAGAAGGGATCATAAATAAAGTGGACCATAGAAGAAAAACAGTCTTTGACTTGGTCAAGGTAGCATTGAAAAAGGCCCCATTACTAATCAATCCAGATTTCACAAAATATTTCATTATTTTTTCTTTTACCTCGGAACATACTATTACAGTTGTTTTTTTACAAGAAAAAAAGTGAAGGAAAACAACAACCAAAAGCCTTTTTCAGTAAAGCATTAAGAGATGCATCTCTAAAATATAATATCATGGAAAAACAGGCTTTTGCATTGGTTAAAGCACTGGAATATTTTAGAGTATGTATTTTGCATTCGCACATCATTGCTTATGTTCCAAATGCAGTTGTCAAATACATTCTAACACAAAATAGTCCTAATGAAAAAAGAGAGAAATGGATTGTAGTGATCCTAGGGTACAATTTGGAAATCAAGCCTACCAAGTTGATCAAAGGCCAAGGATTAGCTGGATTGATGGCGGAATCTAATTTACATGCACTAGACATCAACATGGTACACGCATTAGATGACCAAGAGGAACTGACGAATCCACCAATTGATGAAGCATTATTGAATTGGTATGTTGATATTTCATATGTATTGTCTAATCTGAATGCTCTTCCTAGTTTATCTAAAACAAAGGCTAGATTTATAAAACTCAAAGATGTTAAATTTTGCATTTTGGAATTTTTTTTGTATTGGAAAGATATTGGAGGATTTTTGCTTAAATGTTCGTTGAAGGATAATGCAGATAGAGTAATGCAGGAGTTCCATGGGGGTGAATGTGGTGGACATATCTACTGGAAAACCACTAATAGAAAAATCATGAGAGCTGGTTTCTATTGGCCCGCCATTTTTCCTGATGTCCATAAGATGTTTACTGCTTGTCACAAATGTCAAATCTTCGAAGGAAAGAGGAAGCAACTACCCTTACCCCTAAAACCTATTTCTGTAGAAAGCCCTTTCCAGCAGTGGGGATTAGACTTCATAGGAGAAATTCACCCTCCATCCTCTGCTCAACATAAATGGAACCTCATTGCTATAGATTATTTCGCCAAATGTATAGAGGCCACCCCTTCTAGAAATTCCACTGACTCGGTCATTATAAAATTCCTAGAAACCAACATACTTTCTAGATTTGGTTGTCCTAGGAAAATCATTACAAACAATGTTGCAACCTTCAGATCCAAAAATATGGTTTATTTCTACCACAGATATCATATAACATTGGGGCATTCAACAACTTACTACCCTCAAGGTAATGGACTGGTTGAATCTTCAAATAAAAGCTTGGTGAACATCATTAAAAAGATTCTAGAGGAGAATAAGAAATAATGGCATAATAATCTAATCAATGCTTTGTGGGATGATAGGCTCACCACAAATAAATCAATTGGCATGTCTCCATACCAATTGGTTTATGGAATGGATGCAGTGTTTCTTTCTTCCTTTGGAGTTCTAGTAATGAAGATAATCCAAGAGGTGCAAGATGAGCCAAATGAAATTCAAAGGAGGATTAATGACACCATTCAACTGCGACAGTCCAAAGAAGAGGTTTACAACAGAACCCAAGTGATTCAAGATAATATCAAAATGATATTTGATAAGAGAACCAAGGCCAATAATATCAATCTAGGTGACAAGGTTCTAAAATTGGATTCCAGAAGAGAGGATAATATTACCACTAAATCATCCGATTTGTAATTTCATCGGGTCCCACCTCCTTACCACGTCACCCCTTCTCTCCGCAATTCGCACATCGCAATTTTAAATGTTTACCTCCTCTGCTCATAACTAAATCCACCGATGTGCGATTTGCGATAACCGTGGGGCCCATCGGGCCACGTCACCTCCTTCTCCTCGCACTTTGCACTTAACAAATCTTAGAACTTACCTCCACCGCTTATAACTAAACCCATCGATGTGCGATTTGCGATATCCATGGGCCCCTCCCTGCCACGTCGCCTCTCTATCCCTACACTTCGCACATCGTAAGTTTTATCGTTTACCTTTACAACTAATAACTAAACCTGCAGATGTGTGATTTTCAATATCTGTGGGCCCCTCCCTGCCATGTCACCTCCCTCTCCCCGCACTTCGTACATCGCAAGTTTTATCGTTTACCTTTACTTCTCATAAGTAAACCCATATATGTGTGATTTGCGATGCGGGTGGGGTCCCACCTCCTTGCCATGTCACACATCCCCTCAGCGCTAAACACCTCCCACCTTACCCTCCATCTCCACCCCTCACATCACCATTGACGACCCTCAAGCCATTTTGGCCCCCCCTTAGCCGCCAGATATTAACAAAGGGGGGGAGGGGGTCTAGAATGGGCGGTATCCATTATCGCCTACTCCTGCACATGTCGTGCTCCCACAGTTTCGCACCCTCACTCTCTATTACCTCTTACCACCTTAGCCCCCCTCTAAAAAGTTCTTTCTGTTGTCCTCCAAACCACTACCGCCACGCCACATCCTCCATCACCGGTCCACTTCACCCTATCACATCCCCTCCCACCAATAGCACCGTTGCACCATGAAATGGTTGGGCCATTATCCATTGGACTCGCGCCAACTCAACGATTACCCTCCAGCCACATGTTAAAACCTGAATTCACCACGGTGCCAAACTTTTCATTGTTCTTAATATTGAATTGCTACAGGTTGTGATATTTACATAAAGCTACAAGAGAGATCATGACCATCCACCTTGGCTGAAAGGTAAATTTCACATCAAAGAAGGAACCATCAGCACTCTGTGAGCCTGGTTATAGTTCTCGTTTCACCTAATTCATTTATGATCCTGATCCCCTTCGATCTTACCCCTTCCTTAATATCAATTCATACCATTTACCCCTTCTCTATTCCCCTTCTCTTGCAGCCCATTCTCCATTACAGGTGAAAGAGAAAGTGAAAAGAAAACCATGCCTCCCAAGGCAGATCAATAGCCTTTCAATCCCATGGTCTACCCCCAGGTAGAATTAGACCATATTCCCTTGGCTAACAGTGACTAAAAGATCCATGAGATAGAGTCAGACCTCGACATGTTCGATGTCTACTGCTAGCTTGAGGATAAGCTCCTTGATGAAGCAGATGGTATTAGCCTGTAGAAGACCAATTTTCCACATTACATCTTCACTAGAACCCATAACTGCCCTAAGCTAATTAGGAAATGTTAGTCTTGATATGGCATTAAACAAAGAGCCATAGTGAACTCTGCAAGACAGATTTTGTTCTATGTGAATGCCCCATCCATTCAAGAGATGTTTCAGGCCCCCATTGTTGAGAACACTGTGACCTGTCCTTTTTTCATATGATGCCTTTATAAGACTATACATTATATTTTTCCAGCAGGGCCAAAACCTTAGAGCTTTTCATGACTCCTAATGCACCAATGCATACCACAAATCCCCCATATCCATCATCCACCTTCCCAGAAAGGACCAAGCACATTTTCACTACCCTCTCTTATTTTCTAGGTTATCATAATGATCAGTGGATAGATGAAGCCATAATTGGTTCCTTATCTATCCTCTCTGCAGATGCCAAGCCCACTGTTATGCTCAATTCCTTACTTATGGGATCCACGATCAGTTCTTGAAATTTCAAACAGAAGGGATATTCAAATACACCTCTGTGTTGGTGTACATGTTTACATGTTTTCAATCCAATAAGTTCAAATTCGACATGATAAAGCAAGGTGAAGACTCTCAATCCCAATCTGTCATTTTTTGGACAACTTTATTGAGAAAGGAGTATGAAGAATATTCATACAAGAGATTTGAAGACCTATTTTTTCATCCAGAAATCAATCCACTCAATAGCACCACAGAGCTCAGGGTCAATGAGAAAATCAAGAAAGTGATGCAGTTGACAAAGCAAATCATGACAACAGATTGGTATCTCTACCAAAACTACACATAGATCAGGGTTTATGGCAGTGAATTGGCCCCCTATAAACTACCCAAATGCCTCTCCATGAAGATCTTTGCCCTTGAGTATATCAAAAAAATGATAGATGCTGATGAGGTGCATTTTGTTTTGGCCAAGAAGAAGTCACAATTTAGGATCAAATCAAAAATCATCCCATTCATCTGCAACAACAGGGCAGCAAGGGGGGAGCCAGATAAAATACTAAAAGAGATGAAATTCACACACAGTTTCACCTAGTCCTATGATCAGATGGGGATCATATCCAAGAAGAGGGTGGAAAAAAATTCAACACCCTACATCCATACCCACCAACTGGAGATAGATAAGTAAATGAAACAACAAGAATGGGTGGTAGACACACTCCAAGAGGTTGAAGAGCAGGTCATCTCTACTTCAGGAATCCAAACACCAACTCCACAAGAGAGGAAGGTGGTAGGACTGAAATATGACAAAGGAAAGGAGCCTAAAAAATAAATAGGAAGTAAGAGGACCAAGGAGGATCAAACAGGCATGAACATCGATTCCTCCACTAAGGAGTTCAAAATGAAATATAGGAAGAGAGACAGGATCAACATGGGACTTGACAAAGGCAATGAGAAAAACCAGAAAATTGTCATCATAATTGGGGATTCACCAAGTTCATCTACAACAGGTGGCCACCCGATCTTCTCCACATCCTCTGCCACCGTGCCATTCCAACTACAGGATGTGCAAAATCCCTGTTGGCTTGAAGGGTTCTGACCCAGGTTCAAAGGTTAAGGTTTTCCAACAAACCCCTATACTATTGGCCCTTTTGGCAATGACCTACTTTCGTAGGCCAAGGTCTCACCCGAAGTAGTATGGGAGGGTGCTGGAACCAGGTTTCCACACCCTAGGAGAGAGTCGGTAATTTGAGGAAGATATGTATTATAACTTACTAAGTTCGCACAGAATGAATCTATCTGCAACTCTTTTAATAGTGTAAGCATCATATAACCATAACATAGCTATTATCATCAACAGATCTAATCAATGTCTTCGCATCCACATGTGAATTACCAAATACCACGTGCGCATTACCAAATACCATTAAAGAGTATTCTAATCACAGCTACCTTTAGAACACAAATATAAATGCGCCAATCATAGATACATTCGTAGCTTAAATAAACATCACAGATGTGCTTCAACATTAAAAATAATCAATCTAGATAACACACAGATAATTCAACTACACTTCACATTCATTAACATCAAGATCCACTTACAACCAAAACACAGCCCGTGCACACAGCCTAGCGAGGTCCGCACACAGCAGGACTGAGGATCTCTGTGCACACAGCCAATATGAGTCCTTACCCAAAACAACCCAAAAAATCTTAATAATTCGCATGTAGCATCAATATATCAACTTTTCTTTCTTACTAGACCCAACTATCTATCTATTTATAATATCGTAGCCTTCGCTATCCTATGGTCCGCAAACCATTGTTTGTAGACCCTAGAGCTACCCTTTAACACATTACAACACATTAGGGGCTTTGAACCACCCCAAAACCCCTACGCAGGACCGACATTAACCAAATTATACCAAAAATGTAGGTTAGGGAACCCCGTTCCAACAGGCCCCCAACACAATCTTGTGACTCGTCTCCAGTCACTGTGGCCGTGGGTTTTCCATATTCACCTACAGTAGCTTGATTGCATCAACCAGTGGGGGCAGCACTCCTACGCTCTATGCAGTAGCGTTCTGAGCAATATCCACCAACTTCTATGAAGTTGGGCCTTCTATAGTAGAAGTGACTCTCTCCAAAGTTTGGTTCAGTCGCTTAGCTGCGATATCGGCGTCTTGAGAGAGCTTGAGGGATTCATTTACCCAAGGCTTAAGGTGTTCGCTGAGGACCTTATTTTTCTGGCGGAGCTCTTCAATGTCGTCTCTAAGTGTGTGGCTGGATCGCAGTCGTGCCAGGTTTTGAGCGGGGATCAGAGTAGGCATAGTGGCTTCCAACTTCTCAAACTATTCTTCCTTTTTGCACAGCTCTTGAGTAAGTTCGCACAGGAGAGGATCACACTGCACCTTAGACCACAATTGCATAGTTGTATCCAACAGTCCTGCGCCCTAAGAAATCTGATTTGTGATGACATTGGTGGCCTTTGTGACCAGCGTGGCTCGTTGGGCCCTTACCTCAAGTGGCGTTCCCAGCTGTAATTTGGCCTACAAGGCCATAATCTGTTGTTCCAACTCTGTATTAACTACCTGGATCCCAGTCCTCGAAACCTTTAGTGCTGCAACAAGCCCCTCAATCTTGGCCTTGGGGGTGGCAGAAGCCGGGATATCGTCGGTGACATTTGTGCATAGCCTACTGATTAGGCATTCCAACTTTTTCTGCTACAACAACGACGAGGGTACATGCAGCCACTACCCAAGACACCTCAGTGGTTTTATCCACAATCGTCTGCTCAGCTGTACTGAGCTGCTAGTGCACTCGGAAATCTCTGTGTTGAATCTCTTCGAATAGGGATGCGTGGAGGACTTGTAATGTTTCATGTGGCAGTCGGGCTAGATCCAATTGCACCTCTTCACAAGCCTAGACTTGCGCTCCTAAATCGTGTGGACTCAGCATGAGGGTTGCGCCTGGCAGAGGGCAGAGGCGGCTTTCTGTTGTAATGATCAATGCGATTCTTGTTGTTGGGGCCAATCTTGCCTTAATCACACTTGTTTGCAGGGTGTCAGTCTTGAGTTGAAGAGCTCAGAGCTCAGACTGTAGTGTAGCGACTGTGGCCTTCTGCTACTCTTCCAGAACCAACCATTTATCTTTTGCAGCAAGGTTGACTGCATCGGCGATCTGCTTCAGGTCCTCCTCTGTCAAAGTAACTCATGTGTCTCGTTCTGTCTGTATAGCTCGTTGCTTCTTCTGTGGTCCTTTAACAAGGTTACCAGTCTGTTTCATACCTCGAGGGGAGCCAAGACCTCCCGCATCTAGACCCTCTACACCCATATCCTGTTGCGAATCCTTCTGTGATTTCGATTCCACTCCCTTCCCAGTACTCTTACCCTATCCTCCGGTCTCTTTGGTGGTGTCAGTTGGGGTGACCTTCATGGTGCTCATACCTGCAGTGTCCTTCATACCTGATTTGAAGCCGAGTTTGCAGTGTGGAGGTCAAGTAGCAATATGGCAATCAATCTCCTCATCAGCGGCCATGTACGGGAGCGATGCCCATGTTGGATCCTTGCAGCCCCTGATCTGTACATTATGCCCCAAGTGCAATGCTATTGTACTTGTCATAAATTGCTAGTGACAAGCACATCCAGGAGTGAATGGAATTTGTGAGCTTGCTTTAAAAGAGGACCCAGAATACCTTATTATCTTCAATTCGCTTTTCATCCTTCGAATCCCACAGATTCGCATACTGTGCCCCTTCGAACATATCCGGCTCTAGCTCAGGGAGGACAGAATCTTCTGGGGCTCCCCATGTGACCAGCGCGATGAGGAGCAGTAGTCAAGAGTAGCAAAATTCCCTTCCCTAATATTGGGCTTCGTGCATGTTCTCCAGGAGTTCAGTGCACAGGAACTGGGACCAGTTGGAGCAGACCACTTTTTTCGTAGCGGCCAGCTAACTGAATTACATATGTGAGGACCGTGGCAACATGGCACTTACGCATCATCTTGCACACTAACAACAAGGTTCCCATACACGCACCAAGGTCGCTAATAGTACTGATCATGAACCCCCTAGTGTTTTGTTCAATGTGATAATCATCATGCACCTTATCAACGATTTTCTATTCATATTTCTTCCTGACGCACTCCATGGGATTCAGCCCTTTCATGGGTAGACCAGTGATACAGTGAATGAGTGCCACATCTATGGGGATGCGGTTCTGAATCCATAAGCATCCATTGTGGACTAGAGCAAGCAGCTAGTGCACAATCCTGTCAGTGATATTATAGTGGCTGAAATGAGGCATTCACAGAAAATTTAAGAGCCCAGACGTAGCCACTCCACTTACCCACGGCATAGGGATGACCTTCAATACGTTATTCTCCAACACCCTCTCTAGATACAATTATGGTGCCAGCTTGGGGAAGGCCTCCAAGTTTGCTAGGTCATGATCATCGAATTTGACCTGTGAAGCTTGCCAAAGGAGTCTCCAATGATGGGGACCTCGCCCGGGATCAGAGGCATCAAGAGATAGGCGTGCATGCCATCGATATTCTTGGTCGTTGTTGAGCTCCAAAGATGTTCTTTCTTCCACCACATTCCACTCCATTTCCTTTGTCCATTATTAATCACAGGCTCAAATGACCAGTAGAATTAGTTAAAATTGATTTAAGAATGAATATCATGACTAACTTGCTATGTTTTTATGATTTTGTCATTGTAGTACTTTTTGAACTAGATCTAGCTACAGAATGCAGACATTCTGTAGCTAGTTGCCGATTCTGCAGTTGTCTTCATGTCTACGCAGGTTCCAGGTGTCATCTTGGAGAAAAACACATATGGGCGTATTCCACATAATTCCCTCATCATTTTTTTCTCTCCACAAAGTTTGAACGGAATTCTGTATGCAGTTATGTACGTGGGAACTCAAACTAGGAGAGAGACTCCTAATAGGACAAGGATAGTCCAGATGTCCTTAATTCTATTACGTGACCACCATTAGAGTCCTAGTTTGATTTTTATTTGGAAATAAAATTATCCCTAGGTTATCTCAAAACAGTTATGTAAATTTGTTACAAATATGGCTCGGGAAACCGAGGGACAAGGTTAGATTTTGTGATTGATTGCTAGATTTCAGAAGTCCAAAAACACTCTGTTTTGAAGTAATTTCTCTCTAATGCAAGAAGTATCACTTTATTGAAAGCACTGAGTCAATCTTGAAGTAGATTTTGCGTGCTACTCTGGTGGTAGAGGGCCCCTGCCTCCTGAGCAGCCTTGTTTATACGGTTTAGATAAGTATTTTAGTCTCATTTTTCATTTCTAGCTGAAGCACGTTTCTGAAGTTTATGTTTCATGCTTGTTTACATTGATCATCACAGCTAGACTTACTCTTATAAACTCTTCCAAAATATCATCACGATGAATAAGGAATCGCTGTGGTGTTGTAGGTTTTAGTTGCATTTCCTTTCAAATTTTATGATTTATGCTTGTTTACACTAAGTGTCACAGCCGGTCTTACTCCTGCAAACTCTTCCAAAATATCATCACGATGAATAAGGCATAGCTGTGGTGTTGTAGGTTTTAGTTGCATTTCCTTTCGAATTTTATTATTTATGCTTGTTTACACTAAGTGTCACAGCCAGTCTTACTCCTAAAAACTCTTCCAAAACATCATTAACAATGAATAAGAAATAGCTGTGGTATCTTAGATTTTAATTGTATTTTCTTTCAAATCTTATGTTTATGTTTAATTGCATTGAATAATACAGCCAGAATTTTTTTTACAAACTCTTCCAAAATATCATTCACATTGAACAAGATGGGCTATAGAACTCCAATAGACTAGCTGCATGTTAGTTTAGTCATAACACTCCGGAGGATGATTTCATTTAGTTCAACTCTGTCACTACATTTCAAGTTTGATAATGGCATTTTAATTTAACTCTGTTCACTGTACTTCAAGTAGATTAGTAGCATTCTAGTTTAGTTTTAGCTCACTGTATTAGCATTCCAGTTTAGTTGTTATCCATTGCATTTTAAATTGTATTAGTTGTTAAATTTAGATACCACGGTCTTCATTATTTACAAAAACTTCTTTTGTTCCAACCTCATATTAATACATAATCATCTGGACAGAAGCTAGTATCAGTCTAAGGCCTGGAGTATTTTGCAACCTTTTTACCATTTCACAAATAAGCCCTTTTCTCAAGGACTATTATAAAAAGAAACCTATAACTTTTGAGTGAGGCCTAGTGGTGCTAAATTGAGTTGCAGAACATAATTAGAAGTTAGTTTAGAGTAAAAATCTCATTGTGCCACAAATTTTCTTTTCCAAATATGTTCCAATGAACCTTTAATCATGGATGAGATGTTGTAACATTGTAAGATGATTGTTTATTTAGGAGAACTTCATTCACACTTAACTTTTCCATTTCTCAAGCTCTTCCAACACATATTTAATGAATGAATTGGATAAGTTCAAGCTCATGTTGTGATTTATTTCCTTGCAATGAAGTCATTATCAAGCTTTGCATTTGTTGTTTTCCAGCCATAGTTTAGGCTTTGTTCTGTTTTAGTATTTGCATTTGTTGTTTTCCAGCCATAGTGTAGGCTTTGTTCTGTTTTTGTTATTTGCCATCCATTGTTTAGGCCTTGTTCTTCTTTAATATAACCAATAGCTTCTTTTCACCAGCATTTAGTTCTTTCCCTTTTCAAACATAAAACCATAAAACCAAAAACATCAGAAAACACTCAACACAACATAGTGAGAAACAAATACTTAGGCACATATAGTGCACCACACTTCAGCAGTTTACCAACCCTGGTTGACAATTAATGAACTCAATTTAGGAACACTAGGTTGAGCACAAACATTTTAGCATCGTTGCCGGGGAAGTGTAACTAGGTAGTCTTGTTTCTTAACTCCCAAAAACAATGATATGCGTAGAGAGAGAGACTCAAGGGGTAGATTCATAAGAAGCAGAAGTTTGATTCCTAGAATACCACTTGTTTCATCAAGACCTAGAGCCAGCACACCTCCAACTCAGACCCACATTCAATCCTTTACTGATCCTAGACTTACAGAAGACTTAAGATCAGATATTCCATTAGAAAGACCTTCCACTTCATCCACTGAACCTATCTTAGAAGAAGATTCAAGGACCCCTGCTAGAGACACAAACTTTTCCACTTCCACAGAAGAATCAACTATGGCAGAAGAAGGGGGAGGAGAAGTCTTTAATGGAGAACACACATTATTTGGAGAGGGTAGAGGTAGAGGTAGAGGAGAAGGAGGTAGAGGTGCAGAAGGAGAAGGAGGTAGAGGAAGAGGTAGAAGAGAAATGGGAAGCTCTTTTGGGTTTCCTATAGTAGATGAAGAAACCAATACAACCATGAAAAAAATTTCACCCTCTGTCCTTCCAAACTTCTATGGACTTAAAACTGAAGATCCTGAAACCTTCCTATTTGAATTTGAAGTCTTATGTAGAACTTATGACTACTTACAAGATGCTCAAAAACTTAAACTATTTCCTTCAACATTGAAAGGAGCAGCATTGAAGTGGTTTATGAGTTTGATCAACAGTTCTATTAGGACATGGGAAGACATGAAACAAGCATTTCTAGAAAGGTATTTGGATTATTGTATGCCAGTCAATCATAAGGAGGAAGTGTTCAAGATGATACAAAAGAGGATGAAAACCTGGAAGATTTGTTGGAGAGATTTCATTACAATATCAAAAGAGAAAAAATGGAGAACTTAGATCAAGACACCTTAAAAGCTCTCTTGTTGAAGACAATTAGGGATGAATGGTTGGATATCCTTAACATGATGGGAAAAGGGGATATATCTCAGCTCACATTACCTGAAATATCTGAGTTATGTATCAACCTTTCAAGAGGAAAATCTAAAACTATGAAAGGACCAAGAGACCCTGCTCTTGCAAGGGTAAGTAAGTCTGCTTCTGGGACAGTAAGTAGGGCAGAGATAGGGCATATGCTTGATGAATTCAAATCGGACATCTTAGGGAGTCTTAGTGAAAAAATAGACACCCTTAAGTTACAAAACAAGCAAAAAGCTGAATCTAACGCTTTATCAATCTTTTGTCCCAAATGTAGAAAGAAGCATGCCTTGAGAGAATGTCCTTTGCCTGTGTGATTTTTTCAGAAAAACATGAGACCAAGAGTTGTCCTTCACTTCCTGGTCTTAAAGCTGTCTTTCAAGAAGATACTCCTACAAGTTCCACAGAATCTCTCAATTTTGTCTCTAGAAGGCCTTGGCAAGGACCTCAAACACAAGGATTTCATGATCAAATGTATAATCAATCCCCACCAAATTGGAATTCTTGGCAGCAACCTTGGCCCCAATTTCAAAATCAATCTCAAGCTTGGGCACAAGGAGCACAAAATCCCTATGGAAGATACTCCCAGTACTATCAATATCCACCATACCCACATTTTTCTCCTCAAAATCCTCAACAAAATCCTCAACAGAATCCTCAAAATCCACAACATCAAAATCAACCACTCCCCTTACCATTTCCTCAGAAATCAAATCAGTTGCCTGCTTAACCCATACCAAACCCCAACAATAAAAATCCTCAGAATACATACATGATAGAAGGCCAACAATTTCCAACTTATTTAATTACTGCTCTAGACCTTAGTGATGTTCAACTTAGGTCTGGAAGAATACTTGAAAAGAGGAAACCTTCTGTGATCATACAAGAACAAGATAACTCTGAGGAAGATTCTCTACAGGAAAATAAAAGTCTTGAAGAAGACACATCTTTTCAAGACCCAAACATTGAAAAATCAAAACAAAAAGAACCAATAATTTCAACTCCTGTAGTAGAGCAGCCATCAACATCCACTCCTACACTTCCCTTTCCAGAAAGATTACAAATTGATAGAGGTGTAGAAAAACAAATTATGATGCCTAATTATGATTTCTTAGATGAGCTAAGAAATTTCTGTATTAAGATTCCATTATTACAAGCTATCAAGGAAATTCCAATTTTAGCGAAGACAATAAAGGAGTTGAGCATGAAGAAAACAAGAAAAAGAATAAGAGAGACAAAGAAAATTCAACTGGCAGGAAAAATAGCAGATATCATGATGGGTAAGATTTCTATTCCAAAGTATCTAGACCCAGGAAATCCAGTTGTTAAAATTCACATCAAAGGAATTGAGATCCAAAATACACTCATTGATTTAGGAGCAGCAATCAATATCATGAGTAGACAAATCATGGATAAACTGAAACTTCCTAATCTTCTCTTTACACCCACATTATCACAATTAGTAGACAGATCTGTGATCAAACTTGATGGTGTAATAGAAGACATTCCAGTGTCCCTAGATTCTTGGGAGTACCCTGTGGATTTTATGATCCTAACTCCTAAGAATAATCTAGGAGGACACCCTATTATATTAGGAAGACCTTGGTTAGCTACAGCTGATGCTTTCATTAGTTGTAGATCCGGTGATATATACATCTCTAATGGTAGTTCAACTAAGAAATTCATTTTGTATCCTCCAGCAAGGACAATTATAGATTTAGATGATACTCAATGGATAGAGGATGAAGAAGACTTACAACCTCTCTTCACAATTTCAGAAATTAGTGAAGATAGTCAAATTCTGAATACTTTAGAAAAATTTGAATCCTCTTCGGAACATAAACATGAACAATTTCAAGAAGAATCCAACATTGAGTTTTTTTCATCAAGGCAGATGTCTCTCTATTCCATGGATAAATTTGGCATCTCTACAATTGAGATATTTCCAGGAAAAACTTTAAACATAAACAAGAACCTAGAGAAATCTCAACAAGAAGAACTAGTTAAGATATTACAGAGACATTCTTTTGCATATGCATGGGAGTACACTGATATGAAAGGGATAAGCCCCAAGACTTGCACTCATCACATCTACATAGAGGAAAATTTTAAACCAATCAGACAACCTCAAAGACGGATGAATCCAAATCTTAGGGAGATTGTTAAAGAAGAATTGCAGAAATTGTTGAATGTCAATTTTATCTATCCTATTTCAGATAGTCAGTGGGTTTCTCCTTTGGTAATTGTGCCAAAGAAAAATGGTAAATGGAGGGTATGTATTGACTACTAAGAATTAAACAAAGCTACTCTTAAAGATCATTTTCCCCTACCTTTCATAGATCGGGTGTTAGATACCTTAGCTGGCAAAAAGTACTTCTCATTTCTAGATGGGTTTAGTGGTTATAATCAAATTCAAGTAGCACTTGAGGACCAAGACAAAACCACATTTACCTGTCCTTGGGGTACTTATGCTTACCGAGTATTGCCATTTGGATTATGCAATGCACCTGCAACATTTCAAAGGGCAGTATTAGGAATCTTTTCGGATCTAATACATGATTGTGTAGAGGTATATATGGATGATTTCATAGTTTATGGAAACACATTTGAAGAAGCCTTAGCAAACTTGGAAAAAGTTTTAAAAAGATGTAAAGAAGCAAATATTTCACTTAGTCATGAGAAGTGTTTTATGATGTTTACTGAAGGAATTGTTTTAGGACATCACATTTCAGGGGATGGGATTAGATTTGATGAGTCAAAAGTTGAAGTCATCTCTAACTTATCTATTCCAAGTTGTCAAAAATATGTTAGGATTTTTCTTGGATTTACAGGGTATTATCGAAGATTTATAGAAAACTTCACCAAGATAGCATCTCCACTCTTCAAATTACTTACCAAAGACTGTGAATTCAAATGGAATTCTAATTGCCAGTTAGCCTTTGAGACCCTGAAAACAAAAATTTCTGAAGCACCTATTTTAAGGGGACCTAACTGGAAGTTACCTTTTCATATTTCAATAGATGCCTCAGATACAGCTCTAGGAGCAGTATTGGGACAAAAAGACCTGATTCCTTATGCCATCTACTATACCAGTAAAAATTTGACTCCTGCAGAGTTAAACTATACTGTAACTGAAAAAGAGTTTTTAGCCATTGTTCATGCCATAAACAAATTCAGACACTATATAACAGGCTATGAAACTTTTGTTCACACTGATCATTCTGCAATTAGGTACTTAATGAACAAATCAATTACTAATGGCAGAGTCATAAGATGGTTATTTCTCTTACAAGAATTCAACATTACCATTCTAGATAGGCCTGGAAAACAAAACACAGTAGCTGATTTCCTATCTAGACTCCAAAACAGATGACACTCCAGTTGAAGATCAATTTCCTGATGAATATCTTTTTGCAATTTCTACCAAAACTCCTTGGTTCGCTGACATTGCTAATTATTTAGTTTCAGGAAAATTTCCTTCAATAATGAATGTAAGAGATAAAAGAAAAATCATTTATGACAGTGCAAAATATTCATGGGTTGCTAATGAGTTGTACAAGACTGGTCCATATTTTATCATTAGGAGATGTGTTCGGGAAGATGAGATGCCTGAGATTCTCAAAGCATGTCACGATGAACCTTGTGGCGGGCACTTTTCTGATAAGAGGATAGCCTATAAGATCCTTCATTTAGGATATTATTGGCCATCCTTGTTTAAAGATGTTAAAGAGTATGTCAAAAGGTGTGACAGTTGCCAAAGGGTAGGAAAACCTTCTCCTTCAGGTGAGATGCCATTACAACCTCAAGTACATATTGAACCTTTTGAAAAATGGGCTTTGGATTTTGTAGGACCTATTAGTCCTCCATCAAGACAAAAGAGATATATATTAGTTTGCACTGATTATGTTACCAAATGGGTAGAGGCTAAGCCATTACTTTTTGCTAATGAAGCATCTGTAGTTACTTTTCTTTTTCAGGATATTTTTACTCGTTTTGGTGTCCCAAGGGAAATTGTTACAGATCAAGGAGCTCAATTCACATCAAGGCTAGTGGAACAAATGATGGAGAGGTACAAAATCAAGCATAGAAAATCTACTCCTTATCATCCACAAGCAAATGGTCAAGTGGAATCTACTAATAAGGTCATTGAAGGAATCCTAACAAAGACTGTTCATTTACATAGAAGAGAATGGGTAGATAGGCTTCCTGAAGCCTTGTGGGCCTATAGAACTACATGGAGAAACACAACAGGCCATACTCCTTATGAGCTTGTTTATGGAAAGAAAGTTTTGTTCCCCATAGAGTTCCAGATTCAAACTTTCAAAATGGCAGTTCAGCTAGGACTTGATTTAACGGAGGCACAAAAGCATATACTGGAGCAGATTAATGAATTGGATGAGATCAGACAAGATGCAGTTCAGAAAACAAGTCTAGTCCAACAACAAAGGACTAGATGGCATGACAAGTACATCAAGGAAAAGAAGTTCAAGGAAGGTGACTAGGCTCTCTTGTTTGATTCAAAGTTCAAGGATTTTCAAGGTAAATTCCAAACACATTGGCTTGGGCCATATGAAATCATAAGAATTTTTGACAATGGAGCAATAAAAATCAGGAAAATAGATGAAGAGAAGGTCACTTTTCTTATGAATGGTCATAGATTGAAGTTGTATCATAAGCCACTCTCAAGAGAAGAATTTGTCAAGAAATTCTAGGAAAGCAGTGATATGAAGTTAATGAAGAAGAATTTTTCTTCTTCATCAACTTAAGTGAATTTTCTGAAGTCAGATATTGAAAAAAAAAAAAAAGTATAAACATGAAAACTTATCACTGATTGGCATGTTTATACAGAAAAGGTGGAGTGAAAATCAGAATCTTTTTGACACTCTAGCTTTTCAAATCTGTTCTTTCTGCAAGTAGTTATTACAAAATCATAAGTGCAGATTCATTTCACTTATGGTCCATATCATTTCATCCATCCATATTCCATCGCATTCATTCATCCACACTTCATTCATTTCACTCCATGGTCCATCTCATTTCATCCATCCATACTCCATCTCATTCATTCATCCACACTTCATTCATTTCAGTCCATGGTCCACCTCATTTCCATTCCAGATTTTTAAAGTTTGATGTTTTTCTGCAATTGAATAATACATATCATGAATTGTAGGCCACTTCTCATACTTCACTCCATTTCATAAGATGTGATCCATTCCACTCCATTACTCACTTCATTCATATTCCATTACACCATATTTTATTATCCATCCTCACTCATTCCATAAAACGTTCCATTTATGCTCCAAACCATTCCATTTCATGTTTCAAGTCTTCTACAGGTACATTCTGCAGCCAGTCAGACATTATGCAGCCAGTCAGACATTCTGCAGCCAGAGATCCTGAAGGCACTGTCTAGTAATCACCTGATCTGCAATAAAATGATCCTGCATATCCATGACAACAAGAAAAATCAAGAAGGTTATGAAGACTCAAAAATTAATGATTTTCAGGAGAGAACAAAGCATATGAAGAACAAAAAAAAAAAAAAAAATCAGAGGAAAGGCAAAGGAAAAATTTCTGATTATAATGACATATCATGAAAGATTTTAGTATAGTTAAGTTATGAATAATTCAAAAAGTTGTTTTAATTAATTTTGTTGATCATGCCTAACCAAAATCCCGCAAAAACTTTGGATAAAACTCCTTCTATTCCACCATTTCAAATCTCATATTCGATCATCATTTAAAAATCTAAACGGTTAAAGTGTTGAAGTGATTGGATTAGTCACGTCACTAGGCCAAAGCATTTAATGATGATTTCGAATTCGTTACAAAATATCTCCGCAGTCTTTTCTGTCGTGATATATTTCAACTCATATACATCATCCTCACCTCATTATATTCATTCCGCAATCACTCCATATCATTCTTTCCCGTAGCCAACTCTTAACCATTTCAGTCTGTAAAACAGAGGAAACATCTGTGGGGCAAAAACATCTCTGTAACAGTCGTTGTCACCATGAACAGAGGAGCAACAATTTGAAGGTTGGAAAGCAGAGGTATGGGTCTTATAGTGAGGATTGAACCGGTTGGCACTAAGTACTTGGAAGGTTATCCTCAAGCCAGAGAAATGTTACAACAAGCAGGGTGGTTGCAATTTGTTGAAAAATTTAGTGGGTGTCACAAAGAGGTGACAAAAACGTTTGCAAGATCCTTCAAAGGAACTGAGGTCGAGATAGGAGACATTAAATTCACCATTACAGAAGCTTCCATTGCAGAAGCAACCAAATTTCCCAGACAAGGAGAAAGGTGGTTCAAGAATAGAGAATTTCATAACGAAGCATGGAAGCAGATACTCAAGTCACCAGGTATGGATGTTACCATTTTTAAAAAGGGTATCCCTAGCTCTGCACTAAAGAAAAAATGGAGGAACATGTTGCTTATCTTGCAAAAATTCATCACTTGTGAAGGAAGATATGGTACTTTCTATGTCTATCATATTCCGTTGATAATGCATTTCCTAGAAGAAGAACTCAATTTTCCCTTTTTCTTGCTTCATAGTTTAAAGAAAATGGCCTCAAGTGTTCAAAAGAGAATTCAATTTCTGGAAACAACCTTATACCACCATGGTTTAGTCAAAATTTTTATTGAACATCATTTAAGCAAAATGGGAGATAATTGGGAAGAGTTATTAGTGATAAATCACTTTGAGGAACCCAAGGAACCTCCACCTGAAGACAAACCTACAAAAAGAAGCAGAAGATAGAAAAAATCCAAAACTGAAACTGGTAAAATAATACAAGAAAGCAGTGAAGAAATGATTTCTGAGAAATTGACTCAGATTAAGAAGCAGCTTAAGAAAGAGAGAATAATAAGAAAATTTTCTAGAGAGAAAGGAGAAGGGCCATCTCAACCAAGAAGGAGCCACAGACTTAGAGGGATACTAAAGAAAACAAAGGTTAAACAAACCGGAGTCATAAACATAGAGGACGAAGAAACACCTACTGAGGAGGATTTTGATGAAGAAGTTCCAGAAATTGACCCAGCACAGCAAGAAATTTACAACTATGTTGAAACATTAGAGAGGAGAGCTTTAGAATTTAGAGACAGAACCCCTAGCCCACCAAATTCTGAAATTATTATGCTAAAAAGAGATAGGTATGAGTTAGAAGTACTCAAAAGGCATATCAAGAATGAGAATGAAATTCTGAGAGAGCAGGTTAAACTGAAAACTGATATGAATTCAACTCTGTCTCTACAAATGCAAAAGTTGTATAAGGCCAGTGAAAAATTGAAGAAGAGAAATAAAAATTTAACCAGGGCACTCACAAATTTTAGATTCAAGTTAGTCATAAGAAAGCCCAGAAGGCCTTTGGCTGCCAGGAAAAGCAGAAGAAGAGGGTTGGATGTCCTTGCAAAGGTCTCAGAGTTCATGGAATAGTTGCATGAGGACATGCAAGAATCTAGCAGTGGGGGTATGTTGAGCTCCAAAGATGTTCTTTCTTCCACCACATTCCACTCCATTTCCTTTGTCCATTATTAATCACAGGCTCAAATGATCAGTAGAATTAGTTAAAATTTCTTTAAGAATGAATATCATGACTAACTTGCTATGTTTTTATGATTTAGTCATTGTAGTACTTTTTGAACTAGATCTAGCTACATAATGCAGACATTCTGTAGCTAGTTTCCGATTCTGCAGTTGTCTTCATGTCTACGCAGGTTCCAGGTGTCATCTTGGAGAAAAACACATATGGGTGTATTCCACATCATTCCCTCATCATTTGTTGCTCTCCACGAAGCTTGAACGGAATCCTGTAGGCGGTTATGTACGTGGGAACTCAAACTAGGAGGGAGACTCCTAATAGGACAAGGACAGTCCAGATGTCCTTAATTCTATTACGTGACCACCATCAGAGTCCTAGTTTGGTTTTTATTTGGAAAGACAATTATCCCTAGGTTATCTCAAAACAGTTATGTAAATTTGTTACAAATATAGCTCGGGAAACCGAGGGACAAGGTTAGATTTTTTATTTTGATTGCTAGATTTCAGAAGTATGAAAACACTCTGTTTTGAAGTAATTTCTCTCTAATGCAAGAAGTATCACTTTATTGAAAGCACTAAGTCAATCTTGAAGTATATTTTGCGTGCTACTCCGGTGGTAGAGGGCCCCTGCCTCCTGAGCAGTCTTGTTTATACGGTTTAGATAAGTATTTTAGTCTCGTTTTTCATTTCTAGCTTAAGCACGTTTCTGAAGTTTATGTTTCATGCTTGTTTACATTGATCATCACAGCTAGACTTACTCTTATAAACTCTTCCAAAATATCATCACGATGAATAAGGAATAGATGTGGTGTTGTAGGTTTTAGTTGCATTTCCTTTCGAATTTTATGATTTATGCTTGTTTACACTAAGTGTCACAGCCGGTCTTACTCCTACAAACTCTTCCAAAATATCATCACGATGAATAAGGCATAGTTGTGGTGTTGTAGGTTTTAGTTGCATTTCCTTTCGAATTTTATGATTTATGCTTGTTTACACTAAGTGTCACAGCCGGTCTTACTCCTACAAACTCTTCCAAAACATCATTAACAATTAATAAGAAACAGTTGTGGTATCTTAGATTTTAATTTTATTTTCTTTCAAATCTTATGTTTATGTTTAATTGCATTGAATAATACAGCCAGAATTGTTTTTACAAACTCTTCCAAAATATCATTCACATTGAACAAGATGGGATGTAGAATTCCAATAGACTAGTTGCATGTTAGTTTAGTCATAACACTCCGGAGGATAATTTCATTTAGTTCAGCTCTGTCACTACATTTCAAGTTTGATAATGGCATTTTAATTTAACTCTGTTCACTGTACTTCAAGTAGATTAGTAGCATTCTAGTTTAGTCTTAGCTCACTGTATTAGCATTCTAGTTTAGTTGTTATCCATTGCATTTTAAATTGTATTAGTTGTTAAATTTAGATACCACGGTCTTCATTATTTACAAAAACTTCTTTTGTTCCAACCTCATATTAATACATAATCATCTGGACAGAAGCTAGTATCAGTCTAAGGCCTGGAGTATTTTGCAACCTTTTTACCATTTCACAAATAAGCCCTTTTCTCAAGGACTATTCTAAAAAGAAACCTATAACATTTGAGTGAGGCCTAGTGGTGCTAAATTGAGTTGCAGAACAGAATTAGAAGTTAGTTTAGAGTAAAAATCTTATTCTGCCACAAATGTTCTTTTCCAAATATGTTCCAATGAACCTTTAATCATGGATGAGATGTTGTAACATTGTAAGATGATTGTTTATTTAGGAGAACTTCATTCACACTTAACTTGTCCATTTCTCAAGCTCTTCCAACACATATTTAATGAATGAATTGGATAATTTCAAGCTCATGTTGTGATTTATTTCCTTGCAATGAAGTCATTATCAAGCTTTGCATTTGTTGTTTGCCAGCCATAGTTTATGCTTTGTTCTGTTTTAGTATTTTCATTTGTTGTTTGCCAGCCATAGTGTAGGCTTTGTTCTGTTTTAGTATTTGCATTTGTTATTTGCATCCATAGTTTAGGCCTTGTTCTGTTTTAATATAACCAATAGCTTTTTTTCACCAACATTTAGTTCTTTCCCTTTTCAAACATAAAACCATAAAACCAAAAAAATCAGAAAACACTAAACACAACGTAGTGAGAAACAAATACCTAGGCACATATAGTGCACCACACTTCAGTAGTTTACCAACCCTGGTTGACAATTAATGAACTCAATTTAGGAACAATAGGTTGAACACAAACAGGCGTGTGCACTGAGGGCCTGTGAGGCTGCACATAGGGTGGTAACCAGCTTAAATGTTTAGTGAGCTGGGCCTCCTCCTTAGTAGACAAAGGTCTTTTTAATGGGTTAGGCGAACGTGCCTGGGGCACCGTTTGTGGGGATTTAACATTTTGAGGGGAGGTGTGGGGCTTCAGCCCATCCCACTTTGTAGGTTTCCCCAACCCTTACTCCTAGCCTTTTCCTTTCCCCTTATACTTTTCCTTGCTTGGTGTGGACATAACCTCCTCAAAATCAGGGGTGACTTCTGGTACTTCCTCAGGTTCTTTCTATGTCGAGGCCACAGTCTGGGAAGATTCGTCGGGATTAATCGCAGTCATTCTGGAGCGAAAAATGAACTTAGGGTTGCTACTATCAAAGGGGGTAGCACACCCAGACATTAACAAAGCACAATAATACCAAAATGTCGCAAAACACAAACTGTCCAAGATACACAGAACTATCTTCTGAGCTAACCTTCTGCTTTTATAGCCTTGGAGATCACCCAATGGTTGGGTGAGACTTATCAAAAACTTACCATCAAGTAAATGGAAAAAAATCTTCGGAAATCGTCTCATTAATTTTCAGTCGCCTGCTCCTTTCAACGGTAAAAATTTTCTTTTCACCCTTTTTTACTGTTCCAACGGCTAGTTTTCACAGTTGTAGATTACCCCTGCACTTCTGGCGCACCTCCTATGCTCTTAGTGCATCCATGCACTCCCAGTGCACCTCCTGTGCTCGGAGTGCACCCATGCGCTCCCAGCACACCTCTTTCACTTTGAGCACACACCTGTGAACCTCTTCGGTCCTCCAAAGTTTCGATCAACCCCTACACATACCATGGTTCTGCCTACGTTTGTCCCTCTTCCTGCACGTATCCTGTTCCATACATCTACTCCGGCCATATAGTCATTTTATCCTGTACGGTTTGAGTCAGCTTCCATTGACATAGCCTGGTACCATATCACCACGTAGGGTGGCTAACCGAATTGCTCCTCCATCAGTAATTTCCTTTACCATATAGGGACCTAGCCAGTGTTGACAGAACTTCCACGTGTGTTTCGCAAACTAGCTATTGTATAGCAGGACCAATTCTCCCTTCGTAAATTTATTTTGCTGAATATGTCGATCATGCCATGCCTTATCCCAAACCTTTTGAAAATGCTGATGGAAGTTATCAATGAAACAATCTTCCTCCAAGGCCACGAGCTGCGCTAACCATTCCTCCATGATATCAGGCTTCGCCATGTTGGTAAATGTTGTGATGCATAGGCTAGGAACAATATACTCCATTGGCATAAAGGCCTCCTTGCCATAAACCATCCAAAACAGTGTTTTCCCAGTCAGCTTCTTACAGGTGGTTCGATAGGCCCAAAGTACTGATGGGATAGACCTTAGTCAGTACCTGCTCCAATATTTTATTAAAAGCTTCTTTAGCTCCATTTTCTTGTGGATGATACAGGGTGCTTTTCACGTGGGGGATCTAAAATTCTTCAGTCAAAGCCTATATTGTTTCATTAACAAAATGCGTACCTCTTCTCATCAAGATCTTTAGACAGCCAAACCTAGTTAGAATATGTTCAAAGATAAAGTGCGCAGCGGTATCTGCAGTGCAATCCTTCACAACTTGTGCTTCAGCCCATATAATCACATAATCAGTCACAGTGATGATGTAGCGCACACATGTCTTCTTCCCTTGTAGGTTGATGGGCCCAAAAAAATTTATGGCCCATTGTCAAACGCCTACAGGGCCATCTGCGGTTACAGGGGAATTTCGTCTCTTTGCGATGGTCTTCCCGTTCTTTGGCAAGTGTCACAGGCTTTGTAAAAATCGTGAGAGTCTCTATGCAATGTGGGCCAACATAGCCTGGCTCTCAAGATCTTCTACGTTTTTTCCTTCCATACATAGTGACCTCCTGCTACGCCCCCATGGGCTTCTGCTAAGATGGAATTCCTTTCATTCTCCAAAACATATCTTCGCAGCACCTCGTCATCTCCCAACTTATACAGATGGCACGCGATGATGGTAAAATCTGTTGTGTAGGTTACTAGCTCTTTCTTTTTTTGTATTATACTCTGCAGGTGCCATCCCCATAGTCAAGAAGTGAACGATGTCGGCGAAGTGCGCATCAACTACCTTAATAGTGAACAACTGCGCATCAGGCAGTCCTTCTTCTAGGTTGGTCAGCTCTTCGCCACTTTCAATTCAAGATAAGTGGTTCGGCCTAGCATTCAACTTCCCCGACTTTACGATGATCTCAAAGTAATATTCTTGAAACAATAGTAGCAATCGAAAAATCCTCCCTCCCTCCCCAACACAAGCTTATTCACTAGGTACTTCAAAGCCGAGTGATCGATAAACATTTTGAAGTGCCCTCCTAACAAATAATGCCGGTATTTTTGCAGGGCATTACTGTAATATCACAAATGGGGAATGCAGCAATACATGAACACAAAACTGGAGTAGTAGTGATAACTCAACTCATAAAATTTGAGGGGAACACATAGTTATCAAATTAATGTTACTGCAGCAAAAATGTGTCCCAATATATTATCCCAAATTTGTGAAATTAAAAAATGGACCATAAAAATGTTATTCCCAGAAAATTGCCCTCTAAAAATGGGAAATAGCACTTAGATCCCTTATTTTATGTATTATGGCTCTCACATTCAGAAGGGAATAAAAAACAAATCCCTTTTGCTAAATTAAACAGATCTCCCGGCCTCAATATTGCTTAAAAGCCCCAAATCCCATGACTTGTACTATATAGAATTTTCTGAATAAAGTAAAATGTGATTATATGAGGGTTTCTGATAAAATATGAAAGAAAACCATAGATATGTAGTTTTATTACTCAAATCATAGAGAAAATAGATATCTAGCCTCCTTAATACAATATTTAGATAACCCGGTAAGGGTTTCTTGAAAGCATGAGTACAAAAGAGTAGATCTAAAGATCTGGATCTGGAATAACACATTATTACTGTAGCTTTACATAAATATAGCTGAATAGTACAAGAAAGAGATGAGAATCCCATTTTCTAGCTTTCCGGGAGAAGGGTTGGCCCTTTCCCTAAGAAACTAGCACAAAATCAAGAGGTTTAACCCTCCTGCTCCAACATTGTGAGAAATGATGCAGTTCCTGCAAGTGACTGTGCTATAGGTGGTGGAAAATAAGTTTTCCAAGTGCCAAGATCTGAAATCAGCTCCAAAGTCTTCCTCACTGATCTCCCAAATGAAGGAAAGCTTCCTCCTCTGCAAAACAAGCTCTGGAAGTGGTGTTGTGAACCCTCCACTACAACACCCTGCAACCCAACTTTATACTTCTGCAGAAATAATGTTATAGCTGAAGGAGGTAGCTTGGCCTCAAGCCTAGATGTGGAGAAATGAAGTACAAGCTCTCTCAAGAGGCCTCTCTTGAAAGGAGAAGGAATTCCTAAACAGGAATGCCTTGTGCTAAGCAGCACAGCAATCTCAACTAAACAGTTGAAGAATGCACAATAGTCATGTAGACCACAAAATCAATAATCTGTATCATAACATCATATGGATGCCTTGCCCTCGTTTTATAAAAATGTAAGCCCTCTCACCTTGGGTCCCACTCATTAGGGTTTCCTCCACCAAGGAATCTTCCTCCCACTATTTGTGTGATGTCTTCAAAAATGATCTTCACCTGCTATCCCAGCGTTGTTGACTTGGTCAAACTTGACCTTGTCCACATGCAAATGCCCCTTTTCACAGATGAGGGTGTGAAATCCAGCTCCTATGATGATCCCTTTTCACACTATGAGGGATTTTATTCCTATTTCTGAAATTTATTGGCCTCCTTACCAATTTATTCATCTCCTATGTGTAAAAAACAAAAATCAATATTCCAATTAGCTGCATGCTAATTTTAGAATATTACAATCCTCCCCTTATCATGCTGTTCCCGATATAAACGTGTTAGTGTATGCTTTAATGTATGAAGAATATTTGTTATACATGCATTCATTATGATTTATTTAATGTTTTATATGAATCACACTAACATATAGAGTAGAAATATACTGTACAACGTGTCCTTTGTGCTGGTTTCTTCTTGCATTTCAGGTTAAGGAGGAAGGACGGTTGCAGGGAGTTTGAACTCCACGTGGATCTACTTCAAACGTAGGACCAACGGGTAAACCTCTCATTCTGCTCTATTTGGTTTTTATGAATGTGCATGATCGTGTGGGTCTCTGTTAAGTAGTACGCCCCTGCTCTGTGGAGGTTGAATCCCAACCAACCTCTAGGGTGTTAAATCCCCGAAACACCTCCCAAATTTTTCTTGTCCTCAAGCAACTGCAAGGATAGGACTGAAGAGCCTCCTCTTCTTCCTCTATATCATTCTCATATGATAAAATTCTCCAAGGATCAAGATGCTATCTCATCAATACATCTCCAAGTTTCCCCTCCCAAGTATGCAAGCTAGCTTTTGGCATGCATCCCAAATAGATATTATCATGTAAAACATCCATGGAGGAAAAAATGGGTTGTCTAAAGGCGTTCTTGAGGCATGAGGTCTGATATACATTGGGATCTATCATCCCCATATGAATCTCCCATCCCCAAGCTATCATCCATACAAGATGAGTCACCTCCCAATATGGCAACCCCTGAATATCCTCCTCCACCTTGAGCTCCTACAATGTAGGTGGGCTGAAAATCTGATCATGGTAGACAAAATAGCCTACCCCACACTATCCTCCTCTCCACTTATGATAAGTGTAGAGTATCTGCTGCTCTTGGGCTGCAAAAATGTTGCCTCCAAGTGGCAAGAAGAAAAATGGATCTCCAAAGATCTTCCCTCCAACGTTGTGAATCATGTTGGCCCAAACCATCCCATATATGATGAATAGGAAATCACCATCATATGGCATCCAAGTGAGGGGAATACTGAAGGTTTCATGTAGAGCTGAAAGGTACCAACAGTTTCCCAAGTGGTCACAGCGCAATTTTCCTAACTGTTGTTGCACAACATGACATGCCAACTCATAGAAAAGTTTCTCCCAATGATTTATGAGAGTCATAGCCCAAGTGCTCCAATAAATCTCATGGCCCACCCCATAAAGAAACAAGTGTTTTTCTGTGGTGGCCATATCACCTCCCATGCTTCCATTAGAACATGTAATGCAAAAAGTGTGGGAATCCTCTTCCCCAAAGGACACATCCAACCAATATGTCTCTCCCCCAATCATGCCCCCAATAAAAATAAGAACAACAACAACATAGGGAACCATAATGAGAATCATACTTTCTTCCATATGTAGCAAGGGAGAAGGAAAATGGTCCCTAAAATGTAGCTAATGCAGTTGTAATCTCAACTGCAATAGAGAATGACATAATGTGTGGCTTCTCAACCACTTTCTTGCTGCCCCAATCTCCTCACAAGTTTTGAGAAAGTGTATGATGTATGGTGCAGAGTAAGAATGTTCTCCATAAGATATCTACCCCCCAAGTCCTCCTAGGGAGTGGAAATAAATACTGCTCATGATCTCAAGTATACCATGATGTCTAGAAGGAAGAATGATCCTCCTTTGAGAAAATTTCTGCACATATATGGTTAAGGAATGCACATATTTATACAAATAATTATGCAACCAAACAGTATCCTTACCATATGTTTTACTCATGCAAATGGAGTGGCTCAGAGATGAATCCCCTCTCATTATCAAAGAGAAAAGAGGTGGTTGTGTTAACTCTTCCAAAGAGTTAGGTATCTCCTCCATCTCCACATGATCCATGCATCTCCTCAAATGCTGATATATCTCCTCCTCAAAGCCTTCCCAAAAGTACCCCTCCATGATGGCGTGGTATGCTCTCATAGAATAAGTGTGGCTGAAAAGAAAATCCTCATGAGCTTCTTGTAGCAACTTCTCCTTGAGCTTGGAGGCTTTAGATAAGAAGATCCTACTATGATAGTAGATGACCCCATCTTTGACTGAATATCCCTCCTCATGCAACTGGTCATCCAATATCATACAAGTAAAAATATCCTTAGAATAATCCACCAACAGCTAGGATTTCCAATATGGATCTATCCTCCATAGTGACAACACTGATGATCTATCATAAAGAACATCTGTCATAGGGTTGTCCTCCTCTTTGAAATCTCCCATGCTAAAGATGCAAGTTGGAAGGATGATATCCTTCCCCTGTTGCTCCTGCCACACGCAGAATCTGAGATGAGAGTGGGTAATGATGATGTTGAGAGAAAGCCTCTCCTCTCTTTGAGTCTACCCAAGACTCTCAGTGCTATACCAAGCTCTCCCAAGGTCCTCACCCATCTAGAATCCATGAGTGGTGCCTCCAAATGTAAAGCATCCCTCATCATCTGTTGATATGGTGGTCTCCTTGGTGAAATGCCTCCATGCAATGAGACATCAATATCAAGAGTGGATTGCATATATGTGTGGACAGACTTGTCCCTTCCTTCACTATGCAATCCAGTCTCCCTCTTTTGTGCATCAACCCTCTGAAATAGATAGGGGTCTGTGCTCCTCATCAAATTATTTTTGTCATCTTCCCTACCTCCTCCTTGTAGTTGCATGGTTTGACAATCTATCAACAATGGCACATGTTGATCATGGGTTGTGCCTTGATCTCCACATATGATATCCTGGGGAGTTATTTGCAATGATACAAGAACCCCTCTAGTTTTATTATGTGCTCCCTCTACCTTTGCATGAGGTGATATATCTACTCTAGACATGACAGTGTTGTTTCCCTCAACTATTTCTTCCTCCCCAATATGAATGGGAAACCTCCCAAGAATTGGATCCTCTTTTAAAAAAGGGATCTCCATGCCCTCTTGTTCAAGAATATGAGATAGAGGTCTTGCCTCTAACAAGTTATGATGCAAGATGTCAGCCTCCTCAATGGTTTTCTGAAGTGGAATTGAGCCCATAGGTTCCTCCAACACACACAAGGTTTTTGTTTGTTTAGGTTTGTTCAGCTCGACCACATGTGTTTTAGAATGTTTCTTATCAAATGTTTTCACTAATGCCTTAGTGAACCTTGCATAAGAAGAAGTATTTTCATTTTTCAAAGAAAAAGACTCAAATATCCACCATGCATAGGCATTACCTCAAAAATGCAGCGCTGCAACTATGATGGCTTCATCTTGAGAATTTGGTGCTGCTGCAAGTAGGTGTCTAGCTCCTCCACCCATGCTCTAGTTGAACATGTAGGTGAACCATAAAAATTAGATAGGAAAAATCTACTCCCATTATTTTGCTTGCTTCTCTCCACCTTGATCTTGTAAAACTATGAAAAAGTGATATGATCTCTAAAATTCTTAGTTTGAGATTCATATTCTTGCAGAAAATCACTAAGAGTTTCCCTCCTATTCATATGACTGCATTGTGCATCATAGTGTGTGGCCGCATGCTCACACTCATCATATGAAAATCTAGAGTTTGCTTCAGATTCAAACTCTCTTGGTGATTCTCTACGCATCTCCTTCCTCATCTTCTTGAGATCTCCCTAAATGCTCTGCAAAGTTTGAGAAAGAAACTTTGAAAGTTTCTCCTCCTTTCTTCCTCCAAAGAATGGAGTCTTATTTTTGTATTTTTTTTTCATATTTTCTTCTTCTTGTCTTCTTGATAGCATATTGGCTAAGATTCCACAGGCTAAGCCAAGATTATGCTCTGATACAACTGTAATATCCCAAATGGGGAATGCAGCAATACATGAACACAAAAATAGAGTAGAAGTGATAAATCAACTCATGAAAAGTGAGGGGAACAAATAGCTATAAGATTAATGTTACAGCAGCAAAAATGTGTCGCACTATATTATCCCAAAGTTGGGAAATTCAACAATATGGACCATAAAAATGTTATTCCCAAAAAATTACGCTATAACAATGGGAAATAGCACTTACATCCATTATTTTATGTATTATGGCTCTCACATTCAGAAGGGAATAAAAAAAAATCCCTTTTGCTAAGTTAAACAGATCTCTCGGCCTCAATATTGCTTAAAAGCACCCAAACCCCATGACTTGTACTATATAGAATTTTTTGAAGCAAGTAAAGCATGATTATATGAGGGTTTATGATACAATATGAAATAAAACCATATATCTAGATTTTTAAAAACTCAAAGCATAGAGAGAATGGATATTTAGCCTCCTTAATACAATATTTAGATAACTTGGCAAGGGTTTCTTGAAAGCATGAGTACAAAAGAGTAGATCTACATATCTGGATCTGGAATAACGCATTATTATTGCAGATTTACATACATATAGATGAATAGTACAAGAAATATATGAGAATCCACTTTTCTAGCTTTCCCGAAGAAGGGTTGGCCCTTTCCCTTAGAAACTAGCTCAAAATCAAGAGGTTTAACCCTCCTACTGCAACACTATGAGAAATTGCGTAGTTCCTGCAAGGGACTGTGCTGTAGGTGGTGGAAAATAAGTTGTCCAAGTGCCAAGATCTGAAATCAGCTCCAAATTCTTCCTCACTGATCTCCCAAAGGAAGGAAAGCTTCCTCCTCTAAAAAACAAGCTCTGGAAGTGGTGTTGTGAACCCTCCACTGTAACACCCTACAACACACTGTTATACTTCTATAGAAATAATGTTGTAGCTAAAGCAGGTAGCATGGCCTCAAGCCTGGACGTGGATAAATGAAGTACAAGAAGGAATTCCTAAACAGGAATTCCTTGTGCTAAGCAGCACAACAATCTCAACTAAACAGTTGAAGAATGCACAACAGTGATGCATACCACAAAATCAATAATCCATATCATAACATCATATGGATGCCTTGCCATCCTTTTATACAAATGGAAGCCCTCTCACCTTGGGTCCCACTCATTAGGGTTTCCTCCACTAAGGAATCTTCCTCCCACTATCTCTGTGCTGTCTCCAAAGATGATCTCCACCTCCTATCCCAACGTTGTTGACTTCATCAAACTTGACCTTGTCCACATGAAAATTCCCCTTTTCACACATGAGGGTGTGAAATCCAGCTCCGATGATGATCCCTTTTCACACTATGAGGTATTTTATTCCTATTTATGAAATGTATGGGCTTCCTTACCCATTTATTCATCTCCTATGTGTAAACAACAAAAATCAATATTCCAATTAGTTGCATGCGAATTTTGGAATATTACATATACCATGGCCAACCCCTCACGCTCAGTGGTGGAGTATTTGCACTCTGCACAAGAGAGTTTCCTACTAGAAAATGCAACTGGATGGTCAATGTCTCCGTCTCTAGGCTGCATAAGGACAGCTCCCAGGGCGATCCCAGATGCATCTACGTGAACATGGAAAACCTTCACCCAGTCAAGAAATATGAGAATAAGTGCAGATACCATCTTCTCCTTGAGTAGCTCGAAGCTCTTCTGACACTCCTCGTCCCAAAAAAACAAAACATCCTTCTTTAGAAACTTTTCCATCGGAGTTGTGATCAGTGCGTACCCTTGAATTAACTTCTTGTAGTAGCTTGTATGTCCGAGGATAGAGCGCAGCTGTTTCTCAGTCATAGGTACTACCAGGTTGATAATGACTACTATCTTGGCAGGGTCAACCATCAATCCTTGTTGACAGATTATGTGACCTAGCAAGATCCAAATGGGTAGGCAAAATATGCATTTCTTGATATTCAGGGAAATTTGGTGCTTTCTGCAAGCATCCAACATCATGCACAAGTTTGAGACGTGCTTCTTTACCAACCCCACACTATCAAGGATTTCATCTGAGAATGGCGTAGGAAAGGGATCATGTACGCAGGTGTCCTTCAATTTGCATAGTTCAACACAAATCTGTATCTCTCCTTTAGTATTTTTCTCTTGAACCACCATAGGACTTACCCAATCTAACTGTTCGATTGGTTCGATGATACATGCGGCTATCATTTTGTCAAGTTCTTCCCTGACTTTCTGCTTATACTTGGGGTTCAACCGATAAGGGCGTTGCTTCACAGGGCGCGCATCTAGTTTTAGGGTGATGCACATGACCCCTAGGTCCCCTATAATTCCTTTGAGTTTCGAGAATTTTGTCAGAAATAGGTCATAATATTAGGTGAGGAGTTTCACGACTCTTCCAATAGTATCATCATCCCAGTAGTCCCCTATTTTAGTGAGCTTAGGCTGCTCCTACATCCCAATGTTGACTTCTCGTGGCTTCATAGGCTTAGTGACATCAACGATCTGCAGTGGGGGTCCAGCAACTACGCGCTCTCCCTCTGACTCTGGGATAAAGATATTTCGTGGGTCTTCATCACATTCCTCCATTGACAGATTGCAACAGTTGACAATATCCTGCATCTGCATCTCCCACGTTGGTGCCCCATGTGCTGCACAAAGGCATGATTCATCAAATACTAAGGCATCTATATCCTGCAGAGCTTCATCGAGTGCCTCCGTTCTACCTACCAAACTGAATGTCCCTAAAAACCCGCCCTTCAGGGTGTCCCAGTGGTGGGTGCACTAGTGTAGTTCTGCATCTAAATACCATGCAGTGGGGATTGGCCCCAAGGCATGAATGAAAAGGTGGACCCATTCATCTATAGTTCTTCCGCGTCATTCCTCCATCCATGCAGACAAGTGCTCGTGCAGGTCCCCTGGGCCAAGGAAAGTTTTTATGTGCAGGTGAATCAGAGGTTCAAACCGTAGGAGCATCATCTCACGACACTCTTCCCAATCCTAGAACGCTCCCTTATGCGTGTCCCACCACCTCACAGGGTCGCACGCATGGCCAGGTTAAGGGCCCACATCCTTCGATCCCTTGGGACTTTAGCTTCAAATGTTTGCAAAAAACTTCCTACTACTACCAGAGCCATCAAAGTAGGGCAGTTCTCTTACCTCTAAGGAGATACACTGAAATTTCATTGTGATTATAAGACATCGTAGCACAGATACATCATGTAACCGATTCTGCTAATTTTCTATCTCCCCATCAAAGTCAAAGAAGCATTCTTTGTTCTTCTCCCAGCAAAGCACACCATCAGCTGTAGGATTGATCCAAGCCTCATCCCGAGCGGTTAATGTATAGATGTGATCCACATCCTCTTCTTCGCATACTGGTTATGTATACCGCTCTCCTTTCGCATGGTCTAGTGGGACTATCACCCTCATACCCTCATTCTCAAAGACCATGCTTCTTTTCTTTAGGTTGATAATGCCTCCCATATCTATAGCCCAAGCCAATCCTAGGAGCGCAGGATAAGGGTCCACATCTTCCACAATCTGAATTACTTCAAAGTCGATGCGTACCTTAACTCCCGCGATATCTACCATAATATTTGACAACCTCCCTAATGGTATGATCTTATGCTAGTTAGCCATGTGCAACTTTATAGTAGACCATTCTAGCTTAGGTTCTCCCATCCACTGCAAATTTTTCTTGGGCAATACATTTTCATTTGACCCTAAGTCCAAGATAACCTAATCCATTTCATAGTCGCCAATCTGCACTGTTAGCCGCATTTCCCAACCATTGTGTTTCTTATGCTTGTAAAGTTTGTGCACATCCTTAACTTCCGTGAGAGGGTTAGTTCTTTATATGTAGCTATCTATCAGTGCTTGAAGATTTTCTACTGCCTTCTGGTTGCGTAGCAGCTTCATACATGCCTGTAGAAATGGTGTAACTTCTTCGTCTGTTCTTAGGTTTGTTGGAGCCTTAGAATTAGATGCCTCATCCCTAGTAAATTCTTTGCGAGCTGTGACAAAGGTTTACTTCTCCTTCTGTAGGTCCAAGCTTTCCTACTTAACAACTGCTTTCTGGATAAGAGATTTAGCCGCGGATTTCTCCTCATATCCTTCAGTAGCCATTGCGCTATGCATTATGATATTAATACATGGTCCTTCATCACATGGTTCCACCTTAACTCTTTGCATGTTCTATGTAGGTGTCTATTGTTTCTCCAGCATTTTTGTTATCAGGATTGGACAGTCTTCAATCACATGGTCCAATTGTCGACAATATCGGCAAGATTGTCTCACAGGGTTCAGAGAGTCCCTCGCAAAGTGCCCTATTTCTCCAAAGTTGTAACAAATCAATTTTCCTCTTCCTTGACCTGCGCTTCCACCCCTTCCCTCTCCCTTGCCCCTTGCTGGGGAGCCTCCTCTGCTTGAGGGAGATAGTTGTGAAGAAGGGCCAGCCTGTACCCTATAGATGTTTCCTCGATCTATCATCAATTCATAGGTCTGACAATTATGATTTTCATGTCCCGCAGAGGAGCAAAATCGACACCATTGTTGCTTCAATTCTGTAACATAAGCACAAAGTCGGGGACAGTGGTTAGTGTCGTGTAGCCCGATAACACGACAATAAACGCATGATAATGTCGGACCACTTGGCCTCGTAGCCTCCTTAGGGCGCAATGGGCTGGGTCCCCAACTTGCATGTAATCTATCAATAGAGGACACTAATCCTTGGTGTGGCTGAACACCCTGCATCTTATGCACCATATGTCTGGGCTAGCCTCTTTCCCCCATTATTTTCACAGATTCTCTATTTCAAGGTGCATTGCCTCTAGATGTCCCTAGATCTACTACACCCCAAACTAGGCATCGTCTCTTGGCACAACTCCTAGTTTTATAGAAATCTCCAAGGCTTTCTCTTGCATTGCAATCGCCTGTTGACCCAAAGGTTTGTGTAGGTGAGGCAACAGCATATCTATAAACCATTCCTTGTGCTGCCTATCATCATACTAAAATGCTACAAACAAAAATCGGTCCATATCTTTATCCCCTACACCCTTGAAGGTGGGTAGCTTCATGTGTGTGGCCATATATTCTTTTGGTGGTGGCAGAGGTGTGGGTGATTTCTTACCCTTATGTTGACTTCAAGGTGGTGTAGCTGGAGGACTATCTCCTGCGTGCGCAGCTGAGTCTCTCAGCGGATTGTAGATGGATCTATCCCCTTCTCTATTGATTTGGTAATAATTACCACTTCGAATTGTACTCTCGCTCTGATCAGATTTCATTCATTTGGTGTGGCTACACAGAACACCTTTTTCATACAGTAATATTTTGATTAACAATGGTAATGTTTTCAAGAACTTACCCCGGAAACCTTTGAAGAACCTCCACTCTGCTTTAAAATAAGAATTGAACTGATCGACTGTGAATTTTGTCACAAATCCTCCCAGCATGCTATCCACCTAGTGATCTACCATATGGGTGATTGTATTTTTAGTCTTATCCAAATGTTGAATCAACTCTGGTGTCCACTGCGTAGCCTGATTGTCCTTCCAACACTTCTGGAAATCTACGAGCCTTACCAAACACTCCTGAAGCTTGTGTGTGAAGGTTACAAAGAAAATTTCATAGACTTCGATGAATATGTACTTGTTCTTCCACTTCTCAGCTGTCAGCTTCGTGCTGCGATTCTCCTTTACAAAAAATTCATGAATCTGCCTTTCAAATCAGTCTTCAATTTCCACCCTCTTAGGTCTCCAATGACCTCGTGACATGACCCGATCTCTCTCTCAAAATTCTCTGGGTCCCGGCAATGGAACCATTTGTTGGCTTCAGGGGTTTTGACCCAGGTTTAGAGGTTAAGGTTTGCCAAAAAACCCTTATACTATTGGCCCTTTCAGCAATGACCTACTTGTGTAGGCCAAGGTCTCACCCGAAGTAGTATGGGAGGGTGCTGGAACCAGGTTTCTGCATGCTTGGAGAGAATAGGTAATTTGAGGTAGATTTGTATTATAACTTACTAAGTTTGCATAGAATGAATATATATGTAGCTCTTTTAACAGTTTAAGCAACATATAACCATAACAAAGCTATTATCATCAATAGATCTAATCAATGCCTTCGCATCCACATGCACATTACCAAATACCATTACAAAGTATTCTAATCGCAACTACTTTCAGATCACAGATATAAATGCGCCAATCACAAATACATTCGCATCTTAAATAAACATCACAGATGTGCTTCAGCAATAAACATAATCAATCCAGATAACACATAGATAATTCAACTACACTTCGCATTCATTAACATCAAGATCCACTTACAACCAAAACACAGCCCGCGCACAAAACATAGCGGGTTCCACAAACTACAGGACTGAGGATCTCTGTGCACACAACCAGCAGTAGTCCTTACTAAAAACAACCCAACATATCTTAACAATTCGCATGTAGCATCAATCTATCGACTTTTCTTTCTTACTAGACCCAACTATCTATCTATTTATAATATCGAAGCCTTCACTATCCTATGGTCCGCAAACTATGTTTTGTGGACCCTAGAGCTACCCTCTAACCCATTAAAACACATTAGGGGATTTGACCCACCCAAAAACCCCTACGCAGGACCGAATTTAACCAAATTATACCAAAAAAGCAGGTTAGGGAACCCCGTCCCAACACTCCCACATCTACTTCCACTGCAGAACAAAAGGAGGAAGACATATGTGACACATTCACGAATATCAAGAGAAGGAATGAGGTTCTCAAGACCAACACCTAAAATCAGTTGTGGAAACAAACATGCAGCTCCCAAAGTAGACTCCTATCATCCTTTGACTCTGAGAAGGGAAAAATGAGGATGGAATTCTTGGAGGCACAAATTCCTCGGCCCAAAGGTGCAGTAGACTACAAAAAGAAATCTTTTGAGTTTTATGCAAAGAAAATCCACCCAATAGACCAGATAGAAATGCACAAGCAGACTGGGGAATGATATCCTCCACCCTAACTAGCATAGCCTTGAGCCTCTCAAAACTACAGGTGAATTTGTCCAATGCACAATCACAATTAAAGTTGGAAAAGGTCTTCACCGTGGCCAAATATTCAAGGATAAAATCTCTGGAGGATTTAGTGATACATCTCCGATACAATCCATCAAACATAGCAGTGGCAGAAACCCTTGTGAGGAATAAGAATGCAGACATAGCTTCTTTGAGGAGGCAGCTTAAGATTCCAATGACAGAAGACCCTATGGCCAAGGAGTTAGAAGCAACTGAAACACATAAAGCGGAAATGTTGCAATTAATTGTTGAACAAATAGAGAAGATCAAGAAAATGGAGGATGAGATTGGAGAAAATTATCAAAGAAAGACAAAAAGAAATAAGAGATGCAGTGAAGGGAGAAGCAAAATAAGCATCTATGGCCATGATCCCCCTACAAGTAGTTCCTCTCACAGTAATCCCAGCAACCACAACATCCACAGGAGCACCGAGGGAAAGTACTGAGAAGCTAGCCAAGGTGATGGAGAGCATGTCCTTATAGTCAACAAAGATTAAAAAAGCTGCAAGATCAACTCAGTAACCTACAAGATAAATTCAAAAGGAAAGATGCTGCACATGCCACAGAGTTGCAGATTAGAAAAAAGCTAAATGAAATTTTGCATAAATCTCTTCAGGAGTCCTTAATTGGCAACATGATGGGAAGAGTCAAGAAAATCATATGGTTGGATATAATTGAGTCTGTAAATGATATATGGCCCTCAATTTAGATAATTTTTTAACAAAGGGATCTAATTGATGTAGTGAAGGTTGCCATTAAGAAAACAAATGAGGAACTTGGAGATAAGCCCCAAGTTGTTAACAACATCATCAGATTCTTGAATTCCAAGAGCAGCCACGAATTGGAGCAACTGGAAGTGGCTAATAAGAATAGTTTGGTCACACAGCTAGAAGAAATATGCCATCAACTGGAGATTAGGGTGAGTAGGATTTTCAACAAGATCGAGCCACTGAACAAAATAGGTTTGCCTTCCTTCTTTTTCATCAATGATAAACTGATGCCCAGGAATGAGTATGTACAGAAGCTCACAGAGATTTTAGAGGACACATCCAAGCTCATAAATCTAAAGAAATCCATAACTGGGAAATCATTTTATTAAGTCATAAAAAACAATGTCTTAATACAGCATGAGGTGAAGCACATTTTCAGCTGAAACAAACATTTGTGAAGTACACCAAGACTGATGAAGTCTACAGGAAGCTGAACAGGACCAAGATCCCGACTCTAAATAATTGGTCAAATATATGTAGGCTCTAAGAAGGATGAAAACTTAGTTCAGTGATGAAGCTGGCAGCCCAGTGAATTGTTAGTGTCATCGCATCCAGTGTATCAGATCGGCCAACACAGCAGATCGCCTCAGCGTTAGATAACAACTCCACAAGGACGTCGGGCACCTACCAAGGGGGCCATTACAATGACGAGACAATTCCACTGTAACTTCAGACATCTGTCTAAAAACAGTCACAACGTGTCCATGCATAAGGCGTACAGACCCATTTTCAATTACTCTTGTGGTAAATGAACCGATTTCCCTTTCAGTAACGGCAATCCAGTGCGAATAGTTTAAATATAAGTTTTGATACTGTAACAAGGGTTGGACCCTCATTTTGTAAGCACTTTTCATTGCAACTATTCAAAAAAATTTCAAGTTGGAGTATGAATAAAGAGATCAGTCTGCAAGATTCATGTGTTGTGTTGTCTTGGTGATGTTTTCCCTTATTCATGTTTAATTTTTTCCCACTGTAATCCTTTCATGTGTTTCATTCATAATTCCGTTTGTAAAGCAGGAAGTTTAGTTTAAGATTTTCCGTTTCGAAGTACCTTAATTCTGATTGTCTTTACAATTTCAATGTTTTATTCTGATGTATGGTTTAAGAATTATTAGTTTCTCTTAATTCATTACAGAAAACACTTTTCTGCATCATATAATTCCACTCAGTTATAAACACCAATATTCGTAGCTAGATTTCCTTGCATTTGCTCTGGAATTTGATGTTTACACCCAACCTATTTGACTCCATAGCCCAATGAAAATTGTTTAGAGAAACCCCCCCTTAAATCCAACCATGAACAATCAAACTAAAAAAACTCCCGAACTCAATTTAACTAGCCTATATCAATAACTCAAAAAAATCTAAATTTTATAAAGATATCTTTCTCTGAGTCCAGGAGGGCTAGATCCTGGGCTTCAAGTGGTTTTGATGTTTTTCTTTATAATTTAGTCTTTCCAATCTTATAAATTATAGAGTGATAATAGTTTCCACCCCAATGGAATTCTTAATGAATTTTCCTCATTGCATCAACCTAACAAGATCGGGCAAAGTATTTAAGAAAAGGAGAGAGTGGGTACCACCCATAGGGTTATACCCCAGCGGGGTTATTATAGTTTCATTTTTTATTGTGTCGATATATAAGGAAGCGGGATTACATGGAAAGTGGGCCAACCAATAGGGCTTAGCCATAAAATTCAGAGAACGATCAAATTAGAGAAGGTCGGCATTGGGAGCTCTAACATTTTATGTGCTTGGTTATAAAGCGTAGTTCCAAGGAAATGCATAATGAGAAACAAGCTCAGATGTAGTGGGTATTTGGGGTTTGATGTGATTCCTCCCTTTGATTAATTTATATGAATGAGAATCGATCATGGTTATTGGTTTGATATAAAATTGTATGCATATTTTGGCTCTGGGGGCTATATTAACAGCTCTTAAACTCGGTGGTTTTGTATCACCTTTTGAATTATACCACTGTAATTTTCTATAAAGGGATTTATAATCTCTTAAAGTGACCATAGTAGGTATTGAAAGAGGAATTGATTTGGATAGAAACTAGGTTATGGGATTTTATCAAGCTAAGAATTGGGCTTACATCACCTTTTAAACCATCCATGTCCCCTTTTTATTTCATCTTTGGTTTCTCTTTGTGAAAGCGAAATTTGTTGCACTTGGTCCTGTAATTTTGATATATCATGTTGCAATTTTTCATCTTCATGCGTCACAATGGAGCTTTCTGAGGGATTAATGGGTGTGGAATTATTTTTTTTGGGAGGAATTTTAGAACCAACTAATGATATATATGTTTGATTATTCCCTTTGAATCACTTCAAGCTTTTTTTTCAAACAAAATTTATGCAAATTTAAACATATACACCTTTTGGAACTTGATTTTGAGCTTGGTGATAGGTTGATATTAAAAATATTGTATATTTGTGATTTAAGATTCCAAAAGTCTGAAATTTCTTCCTGTATTGTCCCTTTGTCTCCTATGTCCAACCCCATGAGTTAGAATGATTTTGGATTCTTCAAGTTAAAGTTAGACCAAATCTACCAATATGACATGCTTATGGACTAGTTCAGTAGAGAAAATGTATCAAGAATGCCATGTGTCACTTTTTTAACCTTCATCCTTGAAAATAGAAACCAAGACATTACATTTCGTGCACTATGAGCCACTTTTTATGAAATTCAATTTGAATGTCTGAAATCAAATTTATAACGATTTTCCCCAAGTCACCTATTTGAGATTGAATTTTGGAGGATACAAAAACCCTAACTTTCATGAACCATATCTCCAAGAATATAACGAACCAATATATGAAATGTTTACACTATGTTCATTGATATTTCAAATCCATCTGGTCTAAATTTCTTCTTCGCAAGCATTGTCTAAAAAATAATTATAGCAGAAATTTTAAGAAGACCTGTTTGATGAAAAGAAACCCTAGGATCCAAAGCTTTGATACAAAATGTTTATGTAACTAGGTTACAAAACAGAAGAAAATAGATCAAAAACTTGAAAATAAGCCTATTCGAGAGGGGCCCATCCTTTTATATCACATAAATGACCAATTCTTGGATGATTCAAACAGAATCCCTCCTTGGTGTATATAGGAGTCTAAAGGGTCCAAACTATAATTATGGACTACATACCAATAGTAATGCAAGGGCTCAACAATAACAATAGTGGGTTTTTATGGGGAACAACAATAAAAATGTGTGGGTTCTATGGGGAACAATAATAACAATATGGGGGCTACACTAGTATTATAGGGACCAAAAAACAATTCATTTAGATGAGGAATCCTTAAGACCTGGTGGGAATAAGAACAAAAAAAAGTAGAAAAACACTTATATTCATGTGTAGGAGATTCAACAACCAGAACCCAATTAGGGTGTAGGCACAAATGACAACCACTGAAACGTCAAATCCCCTCACCAAATTTTGTAAGGGGATAATTTAAATCATGAGTGCTTGAGGGTGGATGATATTCATCACCTGCTCACACAACTGACTACCACTCAATAATATTTTATTTTGAAACTTTCGTTCCCCACCCAACCTTAACAAATGGTTGTACAAGCCCCTCCATCTCCACTTGAGGGGATGGGGGGAAAAAATTCTCCCTAAGGCTCTGCACCTCTGCTTAGCTGCAATGAGCATGTTAATTTTTCTAAGAAATTTAAGTCTTATGAGACGCCAGAGACAAGTTGTTATTTTAAGGACCCAATCACCCTCATTGTGCCCAATGGACCTCTCACACTAGATAATCCATTTGAGATAGTGTTTTTCCCAACTAATGGTTTTATCGAAAAGTTGACACACAATCCAAATGCGAGGGATTCCCAACACTTCGTTGAGGATCTAGCCCAAGCACCCTATTCAATGTTTACCTTGGAGATTCTACAAAGCCATTTTATGCAACAAAGATCCATGTTGATTGCTATTAGAGGGGTTGATCCCATTTGATTTCGATGCCTACCATTTTAGATTATCCCATCAGGTATATCTATAAATTTTGGTGAAAAAATTTAGTTAGGATGCATGCCACACTCTTATGGATGAGGGATATTCCACCTGCATTATGGACTTATCATGCTAGAAATATCTTTGTTCTCCAACACTCATTAAGTAAATTACCATGCTTTAGGCCTTTGATGGTCACACTTTCCTACCTTGGGGTGTTCTTCCATAATTTTCCATCAAGATAGTGGGGAAAACCATTACCATCATTGTAGAAGTTATTAATTCCTCACAAGACTATAATATGCTCCTTACCTATAGTTGGTTATATGTTTTGAGCATTGTCATGTCATTGGTCTTCCGCACTATTTTTTTCCTTGTCAAGGAAAATTGATTATTATTGATCAGGTTGACTACTATAAGATGACGAACAATTATACCACTATGAGCACTATTGTGCCATTTATTAGATATAACCCTCCATCTTATGAGAGCGCAGGTGTATGAGTTTTTGAAAACTTGTCAGTTATTGGTGCCTTTCCTATACATGTGCTTGATGTTACTTCTACTTCTGAGGCTCCCATGCATATGATCTTTTATGTCACTAGTGTAACTCATTGGTCACATAATCCTTTGATGGTGTCTTATGCTTTCAAGTTTGCTCTGTATGGTAAGTACATATCGCCTTTAGCAAAGGATATTATCTCTTAAGAGGTCCCATCAGTACCTTCTTATGATAGTTAGAAACTCCATACTAATATGGAATATGATCAATATTTTTTACCTAAGGGTTATCACTCGTCGTATTCCACGTGACTCCCTTGATCACACATTCCTTTCACAACAATTCATCTTGTAGGTCATGGATTTGATTGATAATCCAAGGGATATTTTGCATCATGATTCCTCTACTCTCTCCAACCCTGAAATGGTATAGATTGGAAAACTAAATCTTGAATCAGATTAGGGGTTATTTTATAGGCCTTCCATGGAAGTGCCACCTTTGGACTAATTCAAGTCTCAGATTTCTAACACTGAGCTTGCTAATTATTTTTCTAATCCACAACCCCCTATTGAAGAGTGTCTTTCCCATCCACTAGGTCCTAATAACCATTACCAAGGATTTGTATTAGCTCATGAGACAAATCACCCTTTATGTCCTCGAGCCATTCCTGATAATGATATGGTTTTAGGATTTCCCTGGAATAATCAACCTTTAAGAACATGGAAATTTAAATCTATCATGCATGGACATAACATGGTGCATCATATGATGTTGAAAACAACCCATGTTTTCATACACATCCATAATAATCCTTGGCCTCTGCCTAGTATTGGGCACTACATAACATAAATTATTATACTACATTGCATGTGTACATAGTATATATATATATATATATATAGATATTGGGTATAGTGTGTTTTTCCTTTTACTTTTGAATGTGGATTTTTTCAATTCGATGCTTATCATGCATGGTTCTTGATTTGTATTTGTTAGTCACATACTATTGTCTCATCATAGGCATACCCATGCTGGACTAAGAAGTAACATATGTTAACTCTCTAGATATGTAAACATTTGTCATCATAATTGAGAATTTATACAAGAATTCATGTCTACAACACATGGATTTTAAAGCACATAATTCAAAGTCGTAAGTAAGATCCAAACACAACGGAGTACACAATATCTGTATTAACTTGCATGGTAGAGATTTCCTACACATGGATTCCTTAATTTACCACCTCTTTGCTATATTCGTATCTATGTGGAATCTATTTTTCATCTTGGATTCCCTCCTTTTAACCTACTGTGACTTTGAATTTGAACCACATGTCTTCTTCTTTTTCTTCTTTTGGGTATACTCTAGGATTCCATAATTATTTCTACCTTAGGATAACTATTATGCATATTGATCTACTGTAGTCTTGTTTGCATCATTTCACTCACATTTCCCTTGGATTTCTTTCTAGACTTCGCTTGGTGTGTTTATGCTTCCTAGAGGGATCATTGAAATGAGTGGTTTTGTTCTCCAACCTCTTTGATTCACCTTGCTTAAGGAAGTTTGGTCAGCTCAGAACAAGTTGTTATCCTATATGCGACTCATTCCTTCAGGACAAACTTATTTCTTGTCCTTTCAATGCTCATTAAACATTGATGGTATTGAGCATCATTTTTTTCTCTTTTTCAGGCTCACTAAAACCTCATGAAAAAGACACCTTTTGTTGATTATAACACTATCTATGCTTTGAGCTCATTAAACCATGGATAAGACACTTTATCGAGTATATTTTTATCTCTTTTTTGGGCTTGTTAAAATTAAAAGAAAAATATAATATCGAGTTTAATTGTCTTCTATTTTATGATTTTTAAACCATGAAGAAAATACCAACAAATAAAAAAGAGAAGAAGGGGGTAAATCACTATTATTAATTCTATTAGTCAAAATGGCAGTGTCAATCGTATCACCCTTGATCATGGCACCTATTTTCCTCCATACCTTACAACTTGGTTTTAGCTTTCCTAAGGGTTGTACCATACTTCAATGCTTCCTAAGGGAGAATACTTCAATGCTTCCTCTGTTGTCATACAATATCATGTGGTGCTTATTATTCAATGCTTCTAGGTCATTCTGCCATGTCATTACATGGTCAAGGGAATTCTAAACATCAATCGTCCATTCCTATGTTAGTTGTACTTGGTGAATTTATCAATTTACACCATATATTGGTTTTTTATGTGTTTATTGACAAGGGATAAATTAAGGACCTCTTTTGAAAAATATTCTCTTATCAACTTCAACTCATTATCTAGGAGCTTTATCTAGGAACCAATAATACCT
Organism: Pinus albicaulis; assembly: GCA_034641835.2. NCBI lineage: Eukaryota > Viridiplantae > Streptophyta > Pinopsida > Pinales > Pinaceae > Pinus > Pinus albicaulis. The sequence continues at coordinate 247,516,896 of CM076574.1, read as the reverse complement.
TGGAGCTTTCAGTCCTTAGTTCCAAGATTCCTAACAATCGATAATGAGTTCCCATCCTTGAATTTGGATCCTAATCGGTTGAATCCATGAGTGTTATATCTCAATACATTTATTCAAACTCTATGGGTTGTGCTAAGTACCTTGGGGTCCATTTTCATCATTGGTGGGGCCCCTCACATATGTAAATGGTATACCTCAATGATCGATAATCAGATGGTTTCTACCATGCTCGACATCAACTCATTCATTTGCATGTTGTATATTCATACCATCGAGGTTGAGTATAATACCTTGGGTTAGTGACATCTCACACTTATATGGCATCCTCCCAAGTTGTGTTATATTTATGTCCTATCTTATGTACTTTGAGGGCTACTCTAGGGAAATTCTTATTTATGTTTCCATATCCCTAATGATGCATACTTTGACATATATCCACATTGTATTTTCTAGTGACTATGGATTTTTTTTTTTTTATGAATCCACTATGTATGTCTCGTGGCCATGCCCTAACAGTTCATTTCATGGATCTGCAATGTATGGTTGGCAACCATGTTTAGTTTTTTATTTATGTCGAGCATTTTTGGCAATATGATTCTTATGTCTTAATATGTTTTCCTTGATGGAAAATCTCTGGCAAATAATGGAGTATATGTCTTATGGTGAAGCACAGTAGTTTGCAGAAGGTATAACAGAAGAAATGTGTAAATTCAAGCAGAAGTTGGTTAATATTCATAATTGAAGTTTCTATATGTGGTTTAGTACAAGGGAAGTCACGTATACACGCGGAAAAGAATGATCCAAGTAGCGTATTCATTTTTCACTCTAAAATTATAATACCAGGGGGAGTTACCATGGTTTTAGCCGACAATATTGAGCGTTGTGTCGTCTATTTTATTCTGTCCAAGAATACCATCGGCGCTTGTGTGGTTTTGGCTCATGGTATTAGGAAAGGCTAAATATATATAAGGAGAAGAAGATCATAGTGCAAAGGGGTGTGCATGTGTAAGGTTTGTTACTAAATACTTCTCTCTGAAGTATATCAGCATGGGATGGACTCTGTTTATTGGTAGATCCAAAATTATGATGCACCCTTGGATATAATGATGGATCAGGATCTCTAGACCTGAAATGACTATGTATTTGATCTATTGATGAGATGATTAGATCTATAACTTGGCGCATGTTTGTTGAAGTGACGTGAATAAATCTAGCTAAGTCTATAGATATGAATCATTCTGCAAAATTAATATTTACAGATCTATATGTTAGTTCGTCTCAGTGAAAGTGCGTATATACACACCTTTGTCTCAGAAAAAGTGCGTATGGAAGTCAAGGTTTTCTGAAGCTTGTTGGAGAGATTATCTTTTTATTGCTGCTGTATTTCTGTTGTCTGTCAATGAAGTCTTCATGTAGATCTAGGTTGGTTGAATACTGTATATGCTGCTAAGTTTAATATGTACAAATCTACTCAATGAGTGAGTAAATATATTTAATGATGATGACTGAATAGGGGTTCTACAATTCTGAAAAGATATCTGACTAAAAGCCTGAGATCTGGTTCTGAGACTGGTCATATTCTATAAATTCAATATTCTCATATCTATACGCAGGTTGGTGTGAAGGAAAGCGCGTATAAACGTGAGATCAGTAAAGTGAAGTAGCATATGTATTTTAAGATAATGAATGATAAGGGTTGATATTGTTTCTACATGTTGATTCTAAAATCTGGGTTTATTATTGTGTTTTTGTTGCAGCGATCTCACTGTTCTGATTGACGTTTGGGTTAAGTTTATTATTTTTGATATTTATGCTGATTTGTGTTGAAGCTGTGGGATCTAGTGTGAAAATTGATGAAATGTGGTCTGCAGTGGGTCTGAGGTTTGAAGCCTTCAAAGTGGAAGTAGAAGCTTCCTGCTAGTAGAAGCTGGTGTTCTGATCAGGGGGTTGAAGCTCCCTTCCAGGAGTGGTTGGTAAACGACATTAGGGGGTTGGAGCTCCCTTCCAGTAGTAGCTGGAGAATGAGAGAAGGTTGCATCCTTCTACAGGTAGATATCTACATATTGATATGAGTCTGCATCAATACAATATTGTAAGAAGTTTTCCATATAATAAATATTGAAGAAAGAGACAACAACAACGGTGGTTTTCTCCCGAATTGGGTTTCCACCTTAAATCTTGGTGTTCATGTGTGATACTCTTATGTGATGATTTATTCTATGATTACTGCAGTTATTTACTGGATAACTATCTGATGCATAACTAATGGTCTGGGTTAGAAATTTCTTCTGAGTGTTTACCTAAGCATTAAATATATCTGTGTATATCCTAGTTTCTATTTGGAAAGTTGCGTACATACAATGGTTGTACTAATCAAAGTTGTGTACAGAAATCAATAAAGGGAAAAAAAATATTATTGTGATTATTGCAAATATTGATTCACCCCTACCCCTCTCAGTATTTTTCCCAACAATTAGTATCAGAGCTGGTCCTTCTGAATAATCTTAACCACTAGAAGGAATATCATCTAAGATTAGATAAATTTTGTAAAGAAGCTCAAACTTGGCACTGGAAGGTTCAGAGGTAAGCTTCCTTTCAAATGGTTTTCTTATGGAAGAGTTGGTCATTATGCAGCTAAGTGTCCTCATAAAGATAATCATGAAAAGGGAAAGGAATTGGTGAAAGGAAATAAGAAGCGTTTCATTAATAAATAAATAAAAAATTATACTCATGAAGATAGTGATGGTCTATCAAATAGTGAAGAAGGAGAATCTTATCAAGATATTAGATTACTCATGGCATTTGAAAAGAACACTAGTGAGACTAAAGATACATTTATGGATGCTTTAGGAGAAAATTATTTTCTTGAAGAAATCAATCAACTCAAAATATGTCTGGAAGAAAATAAAATAGCCATAGGTACTCTAAAAAATCAACTTATAGAAAAGGAGAAGCATAATGAGGAGTTATAATGTGAAATAGTAAGTCTAAGAAAGGGAATTGAGAAAGTGAAAACCTTAAATCTTAGATTTTCTAAGGGATCTGAAACCTTAGATGAAATTATCAAGGTTCAACGCTCTCCTCTCATAAAGACAGGTCTTGGATATATCAGCGAATCATCTCAATCTTCAGCACCAAGCTATCTAAATGCATCTAAAGCCAGCCAACAACACTTCATCACTCAGCAAAAGAACAAAGAGAATACCCAGGTAAAACATGGCCACTTGAAGTATCAATCAGCAGGTAAACATCAATAGAAGGTTTCATGATCGTAGAAATTTCTTCTTTAATGGACAATGTTTCTCATGTCATAACTTTGGTCATAAAGCTGCTCAATGTGTTGCATACAAAACCATCATGAACAAAGAAGAAAGAAAGCAAAGAAATGAGATTGGAATAAAGAATAATTATTATAACAACTTTTCTCCTCTTCAAAATGAAATTGAATTTTCTTATTACAATAACTTTGGACATGAAGAATCTGTATGCAGGAGCAAAATTTAGCCAAAAGAGCATATACCCTCAAAATCCAAGGTATGGAGAAAGAAGGACTTACAAACTAAAAGTTGTGGCATAGATTTATTTGTAGAAGGGGAAGAAAATCAATGGTACATTGATAGCGGATGCTCAAAACACATGACAGGTGATAAAAATAAACTCCTTACATACAATGCATTAGAGAAGGAAAATAAGGTTACTTTTGGAAACGATTGTCCTGCTGTCATTAAGGGTAAAGGCTACGTTTTTCTGAAAGAAAAGGTGAAAGCTAACAATGTTATGTATGTGGATGGATTAAAGCATAACTTATTGAGTGTGTGTCAAATGTGTGATCAAGGAAATGAAGTTGCCTTTAGTTCAAAAGAATGTGTAGTGCAAGAAATTGACACAAGAAAAACGGTAATAAAAGGAACTAGAACACCAAGAAATCTGTATATATTGAAAGGTGGCCAAGAGCAATGCTACTTAGGCATATCTACAGAAAATTGGTTATGGCACAGAATATTGGGACATTTGAGCTTCTCTCAAATAAGAAAATATAGCAAAATCAAAGCTGTTCATGATCTTCCCAACATCACTCTGACTGAAAGTACCATATGCAAATCATGCCAATTTGGTAAGCAAACCAGGGTGCAATTCAATGCCAAAGAAGGATTAGAAATTAAGCCTATTGAAATTATACATACTAATCTATGTGGTCCTGTAAGGAAAAATTCACCTCGTGGAGAACAATACTATATTCTATTTATTGATGACTTCTCTAGAATGTGTTGGATCGGTTTACTGAAACATAAAGATGAAGTATTTGAAAATTTTAAGATCTTCAAATATTTGATTGAAAATGAATTAGATCTGAAAATCAAATTTTAAATCTTGCCAAGGAGGAGAATATATATCAGATGAATTCTTTGATTTCTGTGAACATTATGGCATAAAAAGACAGTTTTATGTAGTTAGAACTCCACAAAAAAATGGTGTGGCAGAAAGAATGAATAGAACAATTCAACAGATGGATTGTGTTATGCTTGATGAATCTGGAACTCCCAATACCTTTTTGGGAGAAGCAACACATACTGTGGTAAATATTCTCAACAAGACTCATGTTCGTGTGAACAGTAAAAGTCTTTATGAGCTCTGGGATGGTAATCTTCCCACTGTGAAACATTTTAGAGTTTTTGGAAGAAAATGTTTTATCAAGAACAATGATGAAAAACTTGGTAAGTTTGAGCCTAGAGCAGATGAAGGAATATTTCTTGGTTACTCTTCTTGAATTAAAGCATATAAATGTTACAATAAAGGACTTTGAAAGATTGTGGAATGTATTGATGTTGTAATTGATGAGTCTCTCACAAATCCTAGAAGGGAAATAACAACAATGAATGAAGATGATGATGATGTATACTTTCCCTCATCATATAACAACAATATAGAAGGAGAACCCAATGAAGCACCGGAATAAGATATATCAGAAAAGGATCCATCTAGGTATGTTCAAAAGAATCATTTAGGATCTCAAATATTGGGAGAAAAGGGATCAGGTATCCAAACAAGAAGAACTCTTGTAGGATCCCCTAGCTATCTAGAATTCTTATCCACTATTGAACCAAAAAATGTAAATCAAGCTAGTAAAGATGAATGTTGGATTCAAGCCATGACTCAAGAACTTTATTAGATTGAAAATAATCATACTTGGGAATTGGTTCCAAGGCCTCATGATAAAATTGTTATTGGAACAAAATGGATATTCAAAAACAAGTTAAATGAAAATGGAGATGTTATTAGAAACAAAGCTAAACTCGTTTGTAAAGGGTATGCTAAAAAAGAAGGTATAGACTTTGAAGAAACATTTTCACCTGTAACCAGACTTGAAGCCATAAGAATATTTCTTTCTTTTTCAAGTTTTCAACAATTAAAATTTTATCAAATGGATGTAAAATTTGCTTTCCTCAATGGTGATCTAGAAGAAGAAGTTTATATAGAACAACCAGAAGGATTAATTCTAGGAAATGATGAAAAACTTGTTTGAAAACTTAAAAAGGCTTTATATGGTCTCAAACAGGCTCCTCGGGCATGGTACTATCGTCTTGACAAATATCTTCAACAACAAGGTTTCACAAAAGGATCTGCTGACAGTAAATTATACACAAAAATTGAGAATGATAAACTGTTGATTATTGTTGTGTATATTGATGACATCATTTTTGGAAGTAATGAAGAGTCCATGAGTCATAAATTTGCTTCTGTTGTGTAGCAAGAATTTGAAATGCCATTACTTGGGAACTAACATATTTTCTTGGCTTACAAGTGCAACAAGAAACAGATGTCATATTTCTATCACAAGAAGATATCTCAAGAAAATTTTGAAGAAGTATGGGATGGAAGACTACAACCCTGTGAGTACTCCAATGGTAACTGGATGTAACCTCAGTTCTCATGATAATTCTCCCATGGTGAATCAACCAGAGTATAGATCAATGATTGGAATTCTGCTTTATCTAACCGGGACAAGACCATACGTTATGCATGCAGTCGAGATTGTTGGACGATTCCAAGCTAATCCAAAAGAGTCACACCTTCAGGTTGTAAAAAGATTGTTTAAATATCAACAAGGGACTCAAGAATTTGGTCTATGGTATCCAAAGAATGTTAATCTCACTCTTCATGCTTACACAGATGTGGACTGGGCTGGAAATGTTGATGATCGAAAAAGCACAAGTGGTGGTGCATTCTACATGGGGCCCCAATTAGTATCTTGGTTTAGCAAGAAACAAAGTTCTATTGCCTTATCTACAATAGAAATAGAATATGTGGTTGTTGCATCATGTTGCACACAACTTCTTTGGATGAAGTAGACATTACAATATATTCAAATCAAATTTTCACCTCCTATCTCCATCTTAAGTGATAATACAAGTGCCATCAGCATCTCAAAAAATCTTGTTATGCATTCCAAGACCAAGCACATTCCTATCAGGTATCACTTCTTACGCGAAAAAGTGCTTGAGAAAAAGGTTAAATTGGAGTATGTTCCCTCCAAAGAACTAGTTGCTGGTATATTTACTAAACCTCTTCCTAGTGAAGCATTCAAATATCTCAGAAAAAAATGGGAGTTGTCTCTGCCTCTCTTATCCATTCTGCTTAATATCAGAAGATTGGTTGCATAAAGGCGAGTCACGTATATATGCGAGTTTCTGTGCATAAAACCACGTATGTTTTTTGATGACATAAATTATATGGATCAGATTTCAGAACATTCTGTGGTGCAGTTGGGTAAACTATGTTTTTTGGTATTTTTCTTATAGTACCTTTCTTTGATATTTATGTCTTTGATGAAGATGCCTTGATGAATTGGCTATTGAAGGTGCTCAAGATGCACAGGTTTAGGGGGAGCACTTGCCTTGCTGAAAAGAGTCATTGTTGGCACTATGTTTGGTTGCTGTTATGATCTCCTATTTGAGATTCGTTGGTCTTGGATATAAAAACTCATATCTATTATTTGATGAAAAGGTCATGTTGAGACCTATGGTGTAAAATTTTTATATTCAGTCATGTAAGTACTTGTTTAAATTTGTAAACCCACTTTTTTGGGTAGTTCAATCAAATATGTAAATCCACTTGGTTGGATAATTGATGTAAGTATGAGTCCTTGGTGATAGGATTGGTCATACTCGGTTGAATTAAAGAGTCATGTATTTCATTACAATTCTATCTGCATATGATCAGGGGAGAAATTATCCGACCTTTGCTCTTGATGTCAAGGGGGGGAGTGTTTGGTGTTTGAATAATGTTTATATATATACAGAATGTGGTGATAAAACTCCATCATGGTTTCCATCAAGTCCAAAGGGGGATATTGTTGGCAATATGATTCTTATGTCTTAATATCTTGTCCTTGATGGCAACTCTTTGGCAAATAATGGAGTATATTTCTTCTGGATAAGCACAGTAGTTTGCAGAAGGTATAATAGAAGAAATGTGTTAAGTCAAGAAGAAGCTGGTTAATATTCATAACTGAAGGTTCTATACGTGGTTTAGTATAGGCCAAGTCGTGTATACACATGGAAAAGAATGATTGAAGTGGTGTATGCCTTTTGCACTCTAAAATTATAATACCACGGGGCATTAACGTGGTTTTAGCCCACAATATTGAGCGTTGTGTCATCTATTTTATTATGTCCAAGAATAACATCGACACTTGTGTGGTTTTGGCTCATGGCATTAGGAAAGGAAAATTATATATAAGGAGAAGAAGATCATAGTGCAAAGGGGTGTGCATGTGTAAGGGTTGTTAATTAATACTTCTCTCTTAAGTATATCTGCATCAATTGGACTCTGTTTATTGGTATATCTAAAACTATGATGCACCCTTGGATACAATGATGGATCAGGATCTCTAGACCTGAAATGAATATGTATTTGATCTATTGATGAGATGATTGGATATGTGACCTGGCACATGTTTGCTGAAGAGAAGTGAAGAAATCTGGGTAAGTCTATAGATATGAATCATTCTAAAAAACTAATATTTACATATATATACGCTAGTTCATCTCGGTGAAAGTGCGTATATACACGGTTTTGTCTTGGACAAAACGCGTATGGAAGTCAGGGTTTTCTGAAGCTTGCTGGAGAGTTTATCTGTTTATTTCTATAGTATTTCTGATGTCTGTTAATGAAGTCTTCATGTAGACCTGGGTTGGTTAAATATTGTATATGATGCTAAGTTGAATATGTACAAATTTGATTAATGAGTGAGTAAATATGTTTAATGATGCTGCCTGAATAAGGGTTCGGCAATTCTGAAAAGATATTTGACTGAAAGCCTCAGATCTGGTTCTAAGACTGATCATATTCTGTAAATTCAATGTTCTCATATCTATACGCAGGTTGGTGTGAAGGAAAACGTGTATACACGCGGGATCAGTAAAGTGAAGTAGCGTATGCATTTTAAGATAATGAATGATAAGGGTTGAGATTGTTTCTGAATGCTAATTCTGAAAATCTGGGTTTATTACTGTGTTCTGGTTGCAGTGATCTCACTGTTCTGATTGAAGTTTGGGTTAAGTTTATTGGTGTTGATATTTATACTTAGTTGTGTTGAAGCTGTGGGATCCAGTGTGAAAATTGATGAAATGTGTTCTGCAGTGGGTCTGAGGGTTGAAGCCTTCAGAGTGGAAGTAGAAGCTTCCTGCTAGTAGAAGCTAGTTTTCTGATCAGAGGGTTGAAGCTCCCTTCCAGAAGTGGCTGGTAAATGATATCAGGGGGTTGGAGCTCCCTTCCAGTAGTAGCTGGAGAACGAGAGAAGGTTGCAACATTTTGCAAGTAGATAACTGCCTACTGATATGATTCTACATCAGTACAATATTTTAAGCAGTTTTCCATATAATAAATATTGAAGACAAAAATGACAGCAGCGATGGTTTTCTCCCGAATTGGTTTTCCACCTTAAATTTTGGTGTTCATGTGTGATGCTGTTATGTGATGATTTATTCTATTATTACTGCACTTATTTATTGGATAACTATCTGATGCATAACTGATGGTCTAGGTTAAAAATTTCTCCTAAATGTTTACCTAAGCAATAAAGTTATATGTGTATACGCTAGTTTATGTTTGGAAAGTCATGTACATACGCTAGTTGTGCTAATCAAAGTTGCGTATAGAAATCAGTAAAGGGAAAATGTTATGAAACCATCTCCAAAAATAGAAGAATAGAGAGATCAATGCCTTAGAAATAAGCCACTTCGAGGGGGAAACCTCCTTTACATTACATAAATGAACAATTCTTGGATGATACAAATGACAAAACCTTCTTTCTATATATAGGAGTCCATGGGGCCATGATATAATCCTATCCCACCTAACAATAATAATGTAAGGGAACAATAATAACAATATGGGGCTACAGGGGTAAAATAATAACAATAAGGGGGCTACACTAACAACAATAAGGGGATACACTAGTATTATAGGGACCTAACATGCCCCTTTCCTTCAAACAAGTTTTTCCCTCAACGCTTTATTATTTTTGGATGCTTCTGTATAAAATTCTCATCCTCCCATATGGAATTTTCAACGGGTAATTTCTTCCACTTGATGAGATACTCTGAAATTTATCGATTTGGTAGTTGTCGAGTTCTTGTTTCTGTGACTACTTCAGAACTTATTTCGCTGCAATGTTGATCTTCTTGTTGTTTCATTCGATTTTGCACCAAAGTTAGGTTATCCTTTGATAGTTGGACAACTTGTTGTTGATGCTCGATATGATCTTTCACTATTTTATCATCCATATTAGCTTTCATTTGATCCTTCAAACCATCCAACTTAGCCTCCATTTTTTCTTTTAAACCATCTATGTCATCTTTGATTGCTCTTTGTAAGATTGAAATTTTTTTCACTTGGTACCGTAATTTTGATATCTCATACTGCAATTCTTCCTCTTCATGTGTCATTGTATAGCTTTATGAGGGCTTAATGGGTGGAGAATTATTTTTGGGAGGCATTATTTAACTCAATACTAATATTTATGCTTCAATATTCCCTTGGAATCACTTCAAACTAATTTTTCAATAAAATGTTATGCAAACTTGTTTTAAAAATACACAACTTTTTCTTTCTTTTGGGGAGCTCGATATTGAAACTAAATTATATCTATGATTTTACATATTTAATATCTGAAATTTGGTCTTATAGTAGCCCTCTGAATCTTCTTTCCAATGCCATAGGTCTGATCTGATTTGCATTCTTCAAGACAAAGTTATGCCCAATCTCCCACAATGACCTAATTATGGACTGGTTCAATACAACAAACTTGTACGGTGTGCCACGTGTCACTATTTCCTCCTTTGGCTCTAAAATTGATATACAAGAAACTACAATCCATTTACTTGTGGCCACATTTTATAGAATTCCAATATGATGCTCAAAGAGAGAGTTATGATGGTTTTTCCATGGTCACCTCTTTAAGATGAAATTAGGGAGCCTAAAAAAGCCATAACTTCCAAAGATTATATCTCCCACAATATTGTGAACCAAGATCTAAATTTTTTACACGATGTTCCTCATGGTTTCTGCTTCAGTCTATAACAATTTCAAATTATTAACCTTTGTAGAAAAAAATTTATAGCGAAAATTCCACGATGACCTGTTTAGGTGATATTCAGGAGCCTGTAAAAATCCTAACTTCCACAGATCATATCTCCGAACATATTACGAACTAAGATTGGAATTTTTCATACGACGGTCCTCAGGATTTCTGATTCGCTCTATAAAAATTTCAGCCTTTGAACCTTCGTAGAAAAAAAATTATAGTGAAAATTCCACGATGACTTGTTTGGAGCAGCGAAAGCCTAGAATCCAAAGATCTTATACCAAATGTTATGAAACCATCTCCAAAAATAGAAGAAGAGAGAGATCAACGCCTTAGAAATAAGCCACTTCGAAGGGGAAACCTCCTTTACATTACATAAATGAACAATTCTCGAATGATACAAATGAAAAAACCTCCTTTCTATATATAGGAGTCCATGGGGCCACAATATAATCCTAGTCAACCTAACAATAATAATGTAAGGGAACAATAATAACAATATGGGCGTTTCAGGGGTACAACAATAACAATAAGGGGGCTACACTAACAACAATAAGGGGATACACTAGTATTATAGGGACCTAACAGAAAGAGAAAATTATTGTGATTATGGAAAATATTGATTCACCCCCTCCCCTCTCAGTATTTTTCCCAACAATGGGTATGTCTACCTTGGGGATGATCATTTTATGATATAGACTTAGTTTTCAGTTTGGTTATGATATTATTCCTTGGTATATAATCCTTCATCACATTTTTATACATGTTTTCGTAATTCATTTCGGAAATCAGTTTCTCTTCTAACCTCATGTAATAAGGGGAATATGTTACAACCATGTCTTCCCATCTTATGTAAAAGAAACAAACGCTAGCTCAACATCCTTAAGTTTTTGGTCTAAATGCATCCTTCTTCCTCCTTTTTTGTTCCTATTTACTAGCACATCACTCCCATAGTCCTATCATCCTATCATCCATCACTCCATTGTAGTGGAATAACTTGACATTCGAGTATTAAATATGTATTTGGCATGGGATAAACAAAGGTAAAATTTCTAGAATAGGTCGCTCCTAAGGAGATTAAATTGACTCATTTGTTCCTAAGTTGGTTCGGGGTCAATTATTGGATAATTTTCCTAAATTCTCATGACCCTAGGTGTTTAGATACATCCTCTTGATTCCAGGAAAATCCTATATAATGAGACCCTCTTAAGGGATAAAGGGAGTGAGAAAATAACTTAGTGATGTTGGTTTATTTATGACGAAGTTTCTCTTGAATGTGAGATGAGCCTAATCTTCTCATCAGTCAATGAAAGGGTATAATCAAGGATTGGAGAAGATCCCATTGGTTCATCATGGTATAACGTATTTTTTTTTTTCATTTTGATTAATGAAATAAATTGTGAATTATCTCCTTCATGTCATGCTATTTTATATATGAATATGATTTGGTGATTTGTGGTGCATGTTAACCTGCAATATATGGAGGAAACTATCATCATGTATAATAATGAATGTGTGTAGGAGATTGGATTGCTAATCTTGGAGCATGATCTACAGACTGAAGCAAGGTCTCCAGTGCTTCTATAGGGTTTGAAAACTTCATCATCCTACATGGGATACAAGTATGCTCCTGGAATTTGCATTGGTCCACATAAATTTGAGTGGACAATCTCCAAAGGTACCTTTTCCCTTATACTCTTTCTTGCTGGAAATGATTCTCTATGTTTTTTGCCCAAGATGTAGCTTTCACATAGGTTGTTTGGTTTCTCTATGAGTGGTAATCCCTTTACCATGCCATTTCTATGCAAAAAATTCAAACCTCCGAAATTGAGATGTCTAAATCTCAAATTGCATAACCAATTCTCATCTTTCACTTCTTCTTGAAATATTTCTTATGTGACAGCTGCTACAACACCTCCTTCCTTCAAGTCTGATTTGATCTTGAGAGGAAACATTCTATTGCTTTTCATATGCACTTTTGCAATGAAATTTTTACTTGGAGGTTTATCCATGATTGTGCACACATCATTCTTAAAAAGCACATTGTAACCCTTTTGCATGAGTTGTCCAATTCTTAGAAGGTTACATTTCAGGCCAGGGACATAATAGACATCTGGCATGAACTTCTTCTCTCCCTTCTTTGTCAGGATGTTTACTCTTCCTTTCCCCATGACAGAGACCTTGCTATCAGTCCCCGTTGTCACTTCAGATTTTACACTTTCATCTAGATAGGAAAACAATTCTATGTTTCCAGCAATATGGTTACTACAACCTGAATCTAAGAACCATACATCTTCTTGTTTTTGTTGTGCTACATTACAAGTTAAAAGCACACTTCCTTGGTTTTGATGTTTCTTTTGTAAAATTTACACTAGGTTTACTACCCATGTCATTTTGATTCTTTCTACATGCATTTGCAAAATGACCATACTTTTTGCAATAATGAGATTGGACTTGAGATTTATCATACCTCTATCCTTGTGCTTGATTCTGGTTTGAGCCTTGGCTTGGATTCTAACTGCTACCCCTTCCACTTGTGTTTTCAGGGTTGCTTCTTCCACCTTTGTGTGGGCTTCTTCCTTTTCCTCGGTAGTTTGATCTTCCTCGACCTCTACCTTGACCAAAAGAAATTTGTGTCTTAAATGAATGCTCCAATGAGGATTTTGTTGCTTTGTTTATTTTGTGCTCATGAGACATCAGTGATGCATGAAGCTCATCCGCTGAAAAGTATGAGAGATCCTTTGTCTCTTCTATGGTCACTAGTATGGCATCAAAACTTGATGGTAGGATTCTTAAGATTTTTTCAACTATTCTCCTTTCTTCAAGTGTCTCTCCATGAGACCTGATTTGGGTAGCCAACCCAATCACATGTGTAAATAATGAGTCTATGTTACCAGACTCTTTCATACTGAGAGTTTCAAAATATCTTCTCATCATTTGAATTTTTTTTGTCTTCACCTTTTCCATGCTTTGATAGGCTGTTTAGAGGGTATCCCATGACTCCTTACACTTTTTTGTTGCTACAATCCTTGGGAAAATACTCTCATGTACTGCTTGGAAAATATAGAAGAGGGCTTTGGAGTCCTTCTTCTTATTTTCTCTCAACAAATATCTTTTTGCTTGTGTCAAAGCATTATATGTTGTTGCATCTGTTGGTTCTTTTGAAACCTTTTTCCACCAGCTCCCAAATATCTTGTGAGGAGAACAGGGCCTTCATTTTAATAGCCTAATAATAATTATTATTCCCATTGAACTGTGGTAGTTGGGGATTATTCAGGCTTGTGCCAACTGCTGCCATCTTAACTATGTAACAAAACCTTCTCACTGCTGGAGAATCAGCTTCTCAAAACAATCTTTCAACTTCTTCAGTAAAGACTCATTCTTTCACTAAGAGCCTAGACCTGCTCTAATACCATAATTATGAATAAACAACAACACAGAGTAATGTCTCCCCTTTCTACACATAGAATGAAAAAAATGTGGAAAATAACAATCATACAGACACAGACAAACAACAAGAAAACACAGGAGAGGAATTCATTCAACTCCTCTCTATATTCAACTCATTCCTTCTGTAAAACATATGGAAATTACATTGGTTTATAAAAAATGGTTGAAGCTTGAAATTTTCAATTCTATTCAATGCTAGATCGGACGTTCAACAACCAAATCGTCCTTCCACTTAATTCTTCTATTTATACACAAAAACGCGAACTCAAAACACAAAACATCGGACGTGAAATTTTATGGGTTTCAACTATGAAACCACATCACATCCGACAATCCATCACAAATCAAAAATCGGTGATCTTAACATTTAACCAATGCACATACAGGAAAAACATAAGTCTTACGATGTGCAAGGTGACATGGCACATATTGCATCCCAATGTAAACCATTTAACTTACAGGCACTTATCTGTTAAACTATTGAGCTTGCGATGTGCGCTTTGTGGGTGCTACCCTCCTGAGCTTGACACGTGCGATTGTGATCACATCACAAATAAGATAACTTGCGGGCGGCATAAAGGTAAGTCTAAGAATGTGTGAAGTACAATCTTGCAGGCAGTCAAAAAGATAAATCATAAAACTTGTGAAGTACGAGTTGTGGGCGCTAGAGCGATGGTAAGTGTGAAATGAAAAAGATAAGGAAATAACGGAAATACAAAGGTTTGCATGGTTTGGTTAATGTGGTAAAGGTAAGGTGGATCCAGTGGATATCGCATCGGCAGAAACATAACTTCGGCTAGAGCTTAATAGTTACAACTTAAAAGTTGCAGGCTGCAGTATGCGGGGAGTTAAAATTCGGGATGTGCGGTAAGGTGGAAAGGTAAGGAAAGGTGGAATAACAAAGGTTTGTGCAGTTTACAATGCGATAAGGTTTGTGGGTGGGTCTCGCCGATATTGCATTGGCGGAGTTTTAAATTATGGCGAAACGTTAAGATTTAAAGCATAAAAGTTGCGGGCAGACAGGTAAGTAATGTGACAGGTAAGAAATTTAAACGCAGAGTGTGGGCTCGGTACTCTGCTTTAAGATTTTGCATGAATGCCTTCAAATTTGAAGAACCTGCTCCTTGTCCTTCATGCACAAAAAAATCAATTAGGTGTGGGCTGCTGCCACTCTTTATTCATGGCGGTGGTAGGGAGTATTTCCAACAATGATATCATTATGCGTCCCCACATTTCTCTCGCTTTTCTCTCTTGTCTCCGTTGTCAGTGAGGAGGTTCTACAGACTGCAAATTTTCTTGCAACGACGTTTTCAATGGCCAGGAGGTTCTGCAGACTGCAAATTTTCTTGCAGCGAGGAAGCTTGCCTGTTATCACATGGTGCCACCCTAAAAATGGAGCTGTGCTGGCACAGTCCTCCTCGCCTTTTCTTGGATTGATGAATACTAGGAGAAGCATGGCTGATTAAAATCTTGTTGCAGCATTGAGTGCTTAGCCATGAGCACAAAGCTCATATATATTGTCGATACAAGGACCAACAAAAATGTGGATACAAGGACCAACGAAAATGTCCTAGATGATGGTTTCATGAGAGTCCCATAAACTAAATCTCCTTCAAACTATTAACATGCAAAAATTCTGTTTTTTTCGGATTGATAATGCCGTTGCAGCGACATACAATTTTTTCTCAGCTCAGAGATTGATTGGACACGCACAGCTCTACTTCTTCAAATGGATCATTGTAGAATTATAGAAATGGAAGATGGAATTGGGGAGGACTAGGTGGAAGTGACTAGGTAATGGATGTTCATAGTGTCTTGGCTGGTTCTTCTTGGATTGTTGCATGAATTTTTGATCGATTAGAAAGAAGCATTTTCTGTGTCATATGATGAGCGGTAGTTCGCACACTTAGCAAAATGATGACGACGGTGAGAAGTGGCTTCCTTTCAGAAGGGAAAGAGCCAAGTCCCAACAACAACATCAACAAACCGATCACGGAGGAGTGTTCAGTCAACAAACCGATCAAGGAGGAGTGTTCAGTTAGACGGAAACAATTAAAGGAGGACTGTTCAGTTTGATAGAAAGCTAGCATGAGATACTATCCAACACTGTTGAGATTTCGTAACACCTATTGAGGACGACGAATATCAACAATGTCACAAACAAAAGCCCCACAATAGAATGCCTATCGACATATTTATTTATTATATATTATTTAAATTATATATTGATTATTTTTATTTCTAATTTTAATCTAAATTTATAATTATAAAAAATTTATAAAAACAAAATTTTTCCCTCCCTCTTATTATCGAGGACAAAATAGTTTCACTTGATAAAATTAATTTTCTTAAAGTAAATTTTACCAAATCAATGATATAGGTTTTGTAAAGCCTTAAAATTTCAATACACTCACGTTCTTCATTTTGAGAAAGATTTAATATGCCAAATCAATGATATAGGTTTTGTAAAGCCTTAAAATTTCAATACACTCATGTTCTTCATTTTGAGAAAGATTTACTATTCTAACTTTGGTGAATATAAAAATTACCTTAATTGAATTAAGAATATAAAAATTACCATAATTGAATTTATGGAAGAACTGCATTCATTTGTGAATAGTAAATAGGTGTGAATTTATGGAAGAACTACATTCATACGTGAATAGTAAATAGGTGTGTAAGTTGAACAATGGTGACATGATAGGTTAGGTAGTGGCATTTTTCTTTTACAATCTATTTATAATTTTAGAGCTTTAAAACTATATACAATAAATAATTATTTATTAGTAAAGAGTAAAGTAATAAATGATAAATATACTAAATTATGAAAGATAAAGTAATTAATTAGGTTGATAGGTTTATTTGAATAGAGTTTGGATAATTTTAATTTAATTATTATAATTATTAGATAAATTATAGGAATTTAGCTTTCATGGAATATTTTAAAATATTTTTAGTAGTATTCATAAATTAAAGATTAGGCATGTGGTATTTATTAGCTATAGTATTGGCTTATGATATTGTATCAAAGCCTATTTAAAAATTACAAATTTCCAAGATAAAATGAGACAAATCCTTATAGTTAAAATCTTGTTTCATTTAACACACACACACATCATCATCCCGGTGGGATTCATGCCACCACCTTAGGTTGGATGTTATGGAGTATTAAATTACAAGGGTGAGGTGGCCACCCCCACACATGCAAATGCATGTGATTTATTACTTCCATGGGCTTGTTAGCTACCGTCATTCTGCAATTGGGATGAGGGGTGAAGATCCTGGTTTAAGCGGGAGAATGTTTGTTTGTGTGTCAAAATGGCTCTATGGGCAAGAAAATCACCTAGTTTGACAACAAAGGGACACAAGTTTGGGTTTATGTTGTGACTCGTTTAGGTGGAAGGTTACTCTAGGTTGAGGCATTGCTCCGGACCTCATGCTACAATTCCTGCACCCGTGTTTGAGTTGAGAAGCCTCGTTAGGTCCTTCTGCATGCCAAACCTTGGGAATGTTACCTCAGAGCTCTCTGAAATTCTGTATGAAGGGATTTTGTGTTGTGTTTGCAAGGTGTTGGCTTTGATTTATGTCTGGTCTTCGAGCCCCTGTGATGGTTATTTTATCTAGCATATAACATGGTTTAGTCTGGGTTTGGGACATGCTCCATGAGTAGTCGAGGTTGTATATGCCTGTGTGGCTCTGGAATTTGTCTTCAAAGTGTTAGTGTTTGTATTTAAGTGGTAGTTTGGGTGTGTAGATACTCTCTAGTGTTACATTGTACCTATCTTGCTGGTGGTCAAAGTTGTACATGACTCTGTGGGTCTTAATTTTTTTCTTGTTGTGTTAGCACTTAAATTCAAGTAACATTCAGGGCAAGAGGGTACTCTCTGTTGTTGGAGGGGGCACACTTCTTTTTCTTCGTAGTAGGGGAATTTTGAATCTCCTTAGTCCCTCCAACCCTTGGCTCCACCAACCGGAATCCTTGTATTGTTGGCCTTATATTTTGTAGTGTGGGTGGTCTCAAACCTGTGGTAATTTGGGGTTTGGTTACCAGTGGGCCTATTATTGCTCATCTACTCTAGAATTAATTGTTGCATGTCGATTCTAGGTGGGGCAATTACCCATATTTTATTGGTGTAGGGTCTATTATCTTGGTAGTTTGCATTTTTTGCTTTGCTATTGTACCACATTTTAAGGGGCTTGTTGGCCCAATGACTATGCAAGTAGAATTACTCTATTGAAGGTGCAATTGAATTTTTTCGTGTGTGTGGATGGAGTTACCTGTAATTTTCTCCTAGTAATAACTATTTTTCTTCAAAGCGGGAAAGGTGTCTTGGAAATTCTCGAAGATAATAGTTTTTTGGTCACCTCAAGGAGGAAGAATCCTACATTTTTCAGTGTTAACAGGGGCAAAGGTTTGGAAAATATTGAGAATACCGAGGGTCATGAACAACTAAAGATGCAATGCCAATGTATGCATTTGTGTCATAGAGGAGGTGGCAAGTGTGGGACTTGGGGCCACGGGCGTGACCAATCCAAGGGTAGAGAGGTTGTGGGAATATACGAGGCAACTACCTCAATGGAAGCTCAGAACGAGGTGCACCACCTTAAGGAGATGGAAACTCAAGATAGATTCCTCTTATCTAACTCAGAGTTGGTGGAATCATTTGGTAATCTAGTATTTGATCATGGAAATTGTAGAGGAAGATGTAAGTGGTATATTCAAACTTTGTTTTTGTATTGGAAAATCAAATCCCTAGTGGCGAGGATCTTGATGGAGAGGCAACATACTAGTACAACATCTTTGCTAACTTGGCAAATGTACAAAGGGAGCAAAAAAATATGTGATCCAGGTGGATATCGGTGGCCACCCACCTATTCCATTTGGACCCATAACATCAATTCTTACAGTTTTTCAGCTTCAGCACAACTTACTATTTTTAGCAGGTTTTCGGGTCCTACACTTCCGAAGCCATTTTGAGGCCCTAAACGATGTTTTTTGGGAAACTCAGTGGCAACATGGGTACATGGATCAATGTTGCTCACACTGAAATTTGTACTCCTCAGATATATCTTTCTAAAGAGCTATTGAGTGCGTCAAACGAAGATCGGATGCCAAAGTTACGTCCCTGGGAAGTTGAAACACCAACTTACCCAAACGGGGCCCACATTTTTGGCGCTTCATCTCCTAGGGTTAGGTTTTGGGACATTTCGGGTTTTACATTGTTTCTCAACAATAAATAGGCCTTCGAGCCTCATTGTAACACAGTTCAGGGGCTGGTAGCTGACACATCTCTTCTTAGAGATAATCGCTACCAATTCCCTAGCTCGCTTGTTCCCGTCATTTCAGCTCTGTAACATAGTGGAGAGGCCTGTAGCCATCACATCTCTTCTCAAAGATATGCTACCAGTGCCCTCGCTCACTCATTTCCATTATGTCTCATTGTAACACAGTTCAGAGGCCTGTAGCCACCACATCTCTTCTCAGAGATAAGCCTTCTAGCGCCCTAGCTGTTCATTTCAGTCATTTGTTTTATTAATAAAATGAAGCATTATTTTTGTTGCATCTTTGTATCTATAGTTATATGTGTATTTTGTTGCGTTCCTGCAAAATCCAGATCAATATGAGATTCCACATGGAACAAATGGATAGTCGAATGGCCAGAATAGAGAGACACATTCCCTGCATAGCATCTTTAGCACCTCCAGGCTCAAGTGCCAAACACCCAACACCAGTGAATTATTTTGACTCTTAGTTTTCATTTGCATGTTTGATGATGCAGTATGTAGTATGGTTCTAGATTCTTGGAAAGATGTTGATGCTTGTTCTTTTGTGATTTTGAAAATTTTGTTGACATTATAAATTTTGGACTAGATATTCAATGAGCAATGGTCAACAAACTTGGTTTCCCCTTTGGCAAGTTAAGACTACCTATGAATATGATCAAGATAATATTTTTCTAATTAAATAATATTTTTCTCATTAATAAAAAACACCAACAAACAACTTACAAAAAAATCTATAATTTAATTAATTTATTATTATTATTTTAACAATATAAAATATATCCTAATAATTTTTAATATTTACCATACATAAATGCTTACTAATATTTGCTAATCATTTAATTTATACAAGGTATAAATCAAAATATATAACAACCCATCTCTTAACGTATAGAACATTAATTAGTATCAAACTTTATTATAAAATGCATACTGTTTGCCCAAAATAATAAATACTTTGAAGACAACTTTTTTGGTGGAACACTTTACTTGGTTGCTGAGTACTCATAACAGTTGTAACTCATGAGTAAGTTGGGACATACAGGGTCTGGACGCTGAACCATGTACTACTTAGATTCAATAATGATATTTTAAGTGTACAACATTTATTAATTAGCTACAGGGCTCAGAATCTTGGAGTACCATTAACTTCCAACTGCTGAGTAATACCTTTCGTACGTCATTTTAAGTGTGAATGACAGTATATTTTGGCAGCATTCATTTACTCTGTAACAGGAATTCCGGAGGACCGGAGGACTTAGTTTCGGATACAAAGTCCGGGGACCAAATTCCAATGGGTGTAGTTTAATTATTTTTTATTTTTTCCTGATTTAGAATGAGAAAATATTTTTTTTTTTGGTGTATTACACTTGCCATATGCAAATTTATATAATTTCAACACATCTTTATGAGATTTTAAACAGGAGCTGCAGCTCTTCACGTTGTTGTTATATAAATAAAGAATTGTTTCCACCATTTGCATTTTGTAATGTAGAGTTATATTATGGTTTGAAATTATAAAATCTTATAGTGTACTTTATATTAAGGTAGAATTTTGTTCCATTATTTAGGGTTAGGATAAAGGTAGACAGTGTTTTGTAGAAAAAAAAGAGTGAAACTTTTGAAATATAAGTGTATTAAATAAAAAATTAAATTAATTAATTTATATAAGATTTAGTTTTTATTTAATTACTAAAAAGAATTGAAAATTAAAACTATCTACACCATTAAACATTGTTCTATATTGGGTGTGGCTTCACACACAGAATCTCACACATCCAAATAATTACATCTTATAATTGAACTTACACAATCCAAATGGCTGCATTTACACAATCCAAATGGCTGCATCTTATAATTCAGCTGATCCTTCTTTAATGCAATGAATGAATCCAATATTAGAGTTTGTCCCAATGTCAACTTTGCAAGTGGTTATATCTTACAATGCACGTGGTTATATCTTACAATGGGATGATGAATTACAGGAGTTTAGAGTGCAACAATTTGGATGAAAAGTTTGAAGTGAAATTTTTATCTGTGTTATTTAAAATGGTTGTTTTGACCGTATATATGGTTTTAGTACTTTGAAAAATTTCAAAGGCATTTTAATTGTACAGAGATTATCTAACAAATTTATGATTTCAATAAATTTCTGTCCAAAAATTAAACCAGAAAAATTCACTTGAAAAACTTCCAAAAAATCTCACTATTCCAACCACCTTTCTAAATTTGATAGAATAAAAAAGACATTGCATTGATGAAATAGAAGAAGGCAGTGCCTTGACTGTTGTCTAATCTCCAAGTGTCCATGGGTTGCTAAGTTCAACCTATTTGTTCTATCTCTAGAGCAACCACACATACCTTGGTTTCCAATACATGCAAGACTACTGCGAGGAATGCTCTTCAACAGGGGGATTGCTCACTGTTGCTCCAACAGATTACAGGACTATAGATGGTATGAATCTCATTGTTGTTAGATCTTGGATCCCAACTTCTTGGAGAACTGTCCCAGAGAATTTCATCTAATTTGAAGCATTCAATCAACATGTAGAGCCAAGTCTGGTACAGATTTTTCACTGCAGCTCGTAAATATCCTGGCTTGACTATGAAAGACTTTCAGGAAAATGGTTGATTTGAGAAACCCAGATTTTGCAATCCTTCATCTGGAATTACTAGCATTACTGCAATATCTCTGAAATGAGATTGGGCACTTGGCAGAAGTTGCAGAGCTCAGCATCCCCAAAGATATTTTATATGAGGAAAACTTGTATGTTTTGGCTGCTGGTGGGAAGTTTGATGTGAAGTATGGGCGTCCTCAAAACTGTCCAGTCCTGAAGATAATAAACTGGCTAAAACATACATTAAAACTGAATTAATGTAGCCTATTGTTAGAAAAATAAAGAAAAACTTCAAGCAAACGAGTCTTAATTCTGCAATATTAAAAAAACATTGAATGTGAATGAATGTAGATATAAATACTTGGATGGTGACATCAAGTTCTCAATCAGTAAGTTTGATTTGAGAATTGATCAGTGATTTTTTAATAATAAAGATGCTTTAACAATAAAGAACCTATTAATTAAATTTAAGCTAACTCTGCAACTTATTTGTTAAGTTATTATTAGAATTTCAACCTCTGCACCTTGTTTTTTAAGTTATGGACACATTGATGGTAGCTACTAGATTAATCTCATACTGGAATAGAGGCAAACTTTCAACCTCTGCAACTGGTTTGCAGCTCAACAAACCAATTAAATAGCCCATAATTAGTACGAACTGGGATAACTTGTATAAGGCAATAGTCATTGGCAATATTTATGAAGGAAATCATTTAGTTGGATAAGTGGGATACTCAAACTAATTAGTAAGTATAATTTTTTGAAATATGTTTAGAATTTGGTAGAATTGATTAAAATAGTAAGTTTAATAAATGAACACTGCATAATCTAAGTGTCACTTGAATTTTTCAGAGCATTATATTTATATATATAATAAAAACAATTTAAATAACAAAAATCAAAATTTCATCACAATTTTTTCAACTAAATTTCAAATAAAAATTTGAAAAAACTATTAACAATCCCTTCCTATTAACAATCCCTTCCTGTTAGTATACCAACTCCAACACCTCAACTTCCACGCGTTTTATTTTAAAAATTTTAAAGAGTTAAGACCAACGACTATCATTCCGTACAAAACGCTATAAACACCTCGACAGAAGTTGCAAAACGCAATCTATGAAGCTATAAGAAATGTTCACAAAAGAATAAATAAATGAATCCTATATTATTGCCACGTTCTTCTATAAATTATTTAACCATAAGCAAATTTTAGAATACTGCCACACTTTTTTATAAGTTATTTAAAAGTGAGTAAATGATTAAATTTAGAATATTGTCTCACTTTTACACTTTTTCTGTAGTTTTTTAATTGGTTTTTATTTTCAATATTTTATACAATTTGATAGGGTTTAATGATTAAAAAAATATATTTCTTTATCAATGTAATAAAATGAGAATATAAATGAATTAAAATATTTTGTTTTTTTTGTTTATTTTTATATAATTTAATATTTTGCTTTATATTTTTATTATTAAAATTTTGTTGTTGTCAATTTTTATCATTTTCAATTTGTTAATTACATATTTTCAATCATATATCATTATTATTCTCAAAGGTGTATGTATTTTATAATTACAATTTCCAAAACAAAAAGTTGAATAACAATTTTCAATGCAAGTTAAGTGGGTAGATTATATTAGTAATTTATACAACATAGTCTAAAATTTTTATGCTCAGGGTTTTTTCTAGGCATATTTTATGATCAATTTTGTACAAAATTTATCAAAATTTGTTGGAATTACATATTTGAGTTGTAAGTCTATGTAATGAGAGTGGTTTAGAGTTTTATTAGAGTGCTAAATCTATTTATGTATTCAAAAATATATTTTAAGTCACGGAAAATTGTGATTCACCAAAAGTTGTATTTCAAAATTTCAGTCAAAAAAGCTATAAAACATTTATACAATGTCTATTGAGATCAATGCATGGGATCAATTTTCCATTTGAAATGATTTTAACAATAATAAAATCCAAAACCATTTTAAATTCATATTATTATGTCAAAGTTATACGTAAATATCTTTAACTTTCATTTCTTGGGTGTGATTTCTTTGTTAATATTTCTAGATATTTTTCTGGTGGTTAAGAACTTCCATTAAATCATAAACATTGCTTTACAAAAAAAAAATCAGCAATTTTCCATCTCACTATCATGGTTTGCTACAAAGGAAACGAAACCAGTGGCGATGAGTGCTATTGTCATAATGCCCAACATCAAGACTTTCCCAATCAAAATACTAATTTAACTAGCTGCATAGTAAAACATTATCTGACACTGAAGACATAATAACAACATAGTAATTGTCAATTATCCTCGCCATATATCTACCTATTAAAGTAAAATTATGTAACCAAAATTTAAACCAAGAATTATGAATTGTCATCATTTGTCTAAACAGGTCACTAGGGCCGAGTCATGTGCACTAGAACCTATCAGGATTTTGAGACCATACTGGAAATGTCCTTTAATATGTGTTAGGTGAGCATCAAGGTTGGCAAGGCAAGAGCACTAGTGGCGTTGGAATCTCTAAATTTCGTTAAGGCGAGTAATGATCTCATTGTGGTCCTCATATTTCCCTTTTAACACATGACATAGGAGTGTTTTCATTTGCCAATGGAGGGTAATAAAATTGAAATATTGGCTCTGACTTCCCCTAGTGTGGCCAAAACTAGGTTCCCATCTAGTCACTTTAGCTGGAATTATGAGTCAGAGTACACCTAGAGATCATTGGTGGTTAGTGCTTCTAATTAACGAATCTCAACCCAGATTTCAAAGGGGGGGGGGGTGGTAGAGGTGTGGAAGATAGTGGCAGCTGATTGGGATTGTGCCTGGGCACGAGGCTTTCCCTAAGGTCCACGAACTCTAGATCCTCACTAGCATCTCATCCTTTGGAACAACATGGCGTTGGAGAAAAGGCCAGCTATAAAATACAACAAACCCAAAGGAGATGAAGAACACTATTATCGAAAAGATAAAGCCAATAGAGATCCATTAATTCATTCAGAGACTAGACGTAAAAAATGGTGGGAAAAGGCGAGGTAACGAGAGCTAAGAAGGCAGAGCTAGGGGTAGGTCGAGGTTGGATGAAATACATAGAGAACCATAACACTCCCAAAGAATCTGTTACCACGAGGACAACATATATACCAAACTCAAAATACTACCATGCAAAGAAAAACAAACTCGGAGTTTGTAAAAGGGTGAACATAGGAATTGTTACTTGATCTAGCATCCCACCTAGCTTGGCTCTCCTTCATGTGAGTCCTTATGTTCTCCTCGATCTCTTAGACACCCCTTCACCTTCCTTCATCTTCCTCGTCCTTGCCTCAATAACCATCCCCTATAATGTTACTATTATAGATAGCACTCGTTCCCGAGGGGCCAACACCTTCGACGATTAATACACCTAAAATGATGCCATTTTAATAAAATTATCCCACCTGCAGCGGGGATTCTTTACTTGCAACACAAAAGTACGTGGATCGGTAGTAGGGGAAGAATGAATTCCCAATGAAAGTAGATTCTATCATCATAATGCTTCTATGTCGTGAGTCAATTGGCATATATAGTTGCATGAGGTAGGATGGCCACCCCCTCTTAAATGCCAAGAGATTCGGTGGGGTGGTGTGTCTCCCCCCATCCACTCGTTCTAGGTCCAACACCCTGGCAGGGGACAATATTTGTAGATTAAAACTATTATATATATCCTATTATTTTTTACTATTAAACTCCATCATATAACATTGTTATTTATTACTTTTCATCTTATTTCTCATGTGATTTTTAAAGTGGTATTTCAAATAATTAAATTAATTGAAACATGTACATATACATAATGATGATAATATATCCATGGCTAGAACTATCCAACCTAGATTCAATTGGAACCAACCTAGATCCATCTTAACTACAAATCTATCGAAAGGCAATAGGAACCATATCCTTTGAGGTGAAAACCTTTGGTAGGGATAAATATTGAAAAGTTTTGTGCTAAATATTTTTAATCTCCAAATACTAATAAAGAAATCACATTCATGTAGTAAAAATGGTGGACATACACTTATGACTAAGAACTTTTTTTTTGAAATTTGAAATCGTTTTTCACTGTATTATTGTTATTAAAATCATTTTGTTGGATAATTTACACTATTTGGTTGTTGAAATTAATGCATGCGATGGCTTTTCTTTATATTTTTTTCTAAAATTATTGAATTGAATCATTTTGCATTGTATAATGACCAAAATTAATGCACCATATTATTTTACATTATATTATTAGTAAAATTGATGCAACTATTGTCCTTGGGTTCAACTCAATTGGTGATCATCGTGATATGAATCATTGTGTAAAAAAAAAAAAAATCCAAGGTTCAAATCCCCTAGAGTAGCTCGATCTACGGAGAGGAGGACAGGTTGTAAGTCCCAAAAGTATAGAGGTAGCTGTTATAATTGACCTCGTGTAACACAAGTATGAGACTAACTCATTTTTTGATTCATCTGGCTTCAAAATAAATATGTAACTACTAATTACTTTTAAGAATATTTGACACATAACATATATTGTACTAGTGTTAATATCAATAGACAATATTGTCAATAGAACCAATACACCTAAACAAATTCATATTTCTTTGTAAAAGGTTCATTTTTAGAACTTGATTGTTATTTGCTAAACTATAACTTCTTGCAAATGAAAATTATTTCACTTAATTCAAGCAGGTTTGTTATTTTATCTTGCAAATGCTACATAATTGTAGGCTTTTCCAAATAAGAAACAATAGCTTTTAAATTTTCACCCCAATAGACATGTCTATTTTGGAATAGGGCTTCTATAATTTAAATTTAATTATCAATAATTAGTGAGTGAATGGTAGGGATTTAACTTTTATGGGATATTCATGGAACATTTTTAATAGTAGTGAGTAGTGGGAATAGAGGGCTGAGATTTACCTCAAAGGTAGTTATGTCTTTTTTACTTTTCAATTTAATTAAAAAATGTTATAAAATAAAATTATATATATATATATATATATATATATATATATATATATATATATATATATATATATATATATATATATATATATATATATATCTTGTAAAATGAGTTATGGTTTTTGAACATGTGGTATCAATAAACCATGGTATTATAACAAAGTCTATTTATAAATTAAGAATCTCCACGGTAAAGAATATTGTTACACATTTTTTCAAATGTATATATGTTTTTTTAAACATTTGATCAAATATGTATGCCCGAAAATTATTCTTATTCAAGAGTCTATGACCTTGAGAGTTAAAGCTCTAAAATTGTTTTTGAAATTGTGCCTAGTTTGGAAGGTTTTTGCAACAAATTCTTTAAGTCTTTCAACGGGTATGTTTGCACTTTGGGATCCTCGGTTGGTTGATTTCTCTCCATTCAATTTTTTTGCAGGTATTCTATTAACAGGTTTTGTACGGAAGTCATCTCACTGATTTCACATTCTCAATATTTATGTGCCATATAATGGCAAAAGGGAATTCTGGAAAAAGATAGATGCATGTGGCATTATGAAGATATGTTCTGTGATTATAGAAGGATATTTGAATCTCATAGTTTATGGGGTAGAATTTTGGGGGACTAGAAGCAAACTTGATCCCATGTATTCCCACTTTAGGAACTCTTCGTTGCAATCAACTTCGTGGACATTCTTCTAGATCCACTCTCTTCGACATGGAATAATAGTGGCTTGGGTTTGAAGAAAATTTCTAAATGATTAGATCGTTTCTTTGTTTATGAAAAGATTTTGGAATGGTTTGGGTTTATGAGAACATGGATATATTCTGCAATCGTGTTTGATCATGCCCCAATCATTCTCTAATGATCAGTCGACCATATATGGGAATGAATCCATTTCAAGTTAAATCACTCTTGGATCCATGATCCCGATTTTCAATAGTTGGTTATCAATACTTGGCAAAATTTGTCGCATTTACAAGGGATTTATGGGATGGAGGTGGTTGTCTTAAAAGATCTGAACTAAAAAAGAAAATTTGAGGCATTGGGAATGAAATAAAAAACACAATCTTAGAAGGGAGATAGTGGAAATCGATGAGGCTATGCAATGCCTAAATGATCCCTTTGTTCTAGATTTCATTTCCTTGGAAAAGCATTCACAACTTATGGATTTGAAGTCCCATAAGAGAAAAACATTGTATATGCAAGAGAAATAATGGTGACTCAAGAGTTGCACTATCTGGATAGCGACAAGAGACAAAAAAATGAAAGTATTCCATAGTTTTGCTACTCCATGAAGAAGTCAGAATACCATTTGGGATATCACAAATGGATTGCAATGAAAGATTTATAAAGTAGATGGAATTCACAGGGAGGCTATCTGATTCTTTGGAGATTTCTATTGAGCATGTTTGTAGGTGGACTTCACAAATCAATTGGAATGCATCCAATTTTTCCTTCAAATTTTCTCAACAAAGGGTGATTCTTTTATTGGAGGGTCGATCTCACTCAAGATATTTCTATTATCCGTAAGTCTTTCACTAAAGACAAATGTCCTTGTCCATATGGTTGGACCGTGGATATCTTTACTCATTTCTTTGATATCATGGGTAATGAATTGTTGTATATGGTAGAGGAGTTGAGACAATATTGTAAAATATTTGGGGCTATAAATTTGACATTCAATGCTCTCATTCGAAAGACTTTGAGGACATCCACTTTCTTCAATTATAGACCAATTTCCTTATGCAAAATCACATATAAATTGATTTCCAAGGTTATAGAAAACCGACTAAAGGTTAAGCTCTTTGAATACATCTCTCCCGAAGAATTTATTTTTTCGAAAAATAAACAAATTCAACATGTTGTTGCCATTGTGCATGAAATAATACACTCTATAAAAGTTAAGCAGAAGGATTCTATCATATTGAAATCAGATCTTTATAAGTCCTATGATTGTGTGGACTAGAATTTCCTCCATATGATCTTTCACAAGATTGGGCTTTCGGTTGAAGTCATCAAGTGGATCATGTCATGTGTATCCACAATTTGTTATGTTGTTTTAATCACTAGAGTTCGATCAGATTTTTTCAGGCTCTTCAAGGTCTAGGTTAGGGGTGTTCCCTATCACCCTTATTATTTCTTTTGGTCATAGATGGATTAAGCATGCAAATTTCAACGGCAAGAGTGGAGGAAATATTCGTTGGTCTTCATATCACGAAAAAGGTATGTGTCTCTCATCTATTGCTTCTTTATTTTTTTCTTATATTTGGTCATATCTTGACGTATCAATGGAGATGCCTTTCGCAGATGTTATCGAAGTTTGTAGATGCATCAGTTTTATACATGAATAAGTTTAAATCAATGATTATATATGCATCTTGTAATCTGAATCAAATCAAGGAAATTGAAAATATCTTCTCAATTGATATCTCTCCTTTGGACTTGGGTTTCAAATACCCTAGTTTCTATTTGAAACTAAATAGATATATTATCAGGTATTGCAATGGACCATTAACAAATTTGAAGATAAGTTATCTTCGTGAATGCACATATAGTTATCGAGTGGAGGGAGGTTGATCCATGCAAAATCCGTATTACAAAATATCTATGTATACTGGCTACGTCTATATATATGATGCCACAACACATTATTAAGATAATTAACTCCATTTTTTCAAATTTTCTATGGTATGAAGCAAACGGTGGCCACAAAATTCATCTTGCGTGCTTGGAGGAGATTCCACAAAAAATGGAAGTAGGCATTTGGGATCTAAAAAAATTGGAAATTTTTGGCTGGGCCTTAATGATTAAGAGCTTTTGGTGTGCAATTTTCGGCTTAGGAATTTGGTAGGATATTACTCACGAGAAATATTTTAAAAAATTAGACTACCTCTCTTGAATAAAAAATGGTCCGAGATCTTTAAAAAATGTCTCTATCATTTGGCATGGATTCATGAAAATAAAAAAATGGCTCATTAGAAATTTACAATGAGAGATTGGGACTAGTTCATTAGTCAAGATGGGCCTAGATCCCATCTGTGGTATCCATGGTGATCATACTCTACTTATTGATATATTATCTCACCTACATGGTATGGGCATTAAATGATTCCCCAGATTCATTCCGAGGAGTTTTCAGAACTACAGAGTCCTTCCTAGAAGCATGTTGTGAAATTGGGAATTAATGGACAATATGCATCTATTTGTGAAGATCACATCAAAAAATTGTGTAAGGATGGAATTTCAATCCAATTTTTTTTTCGATTCTATTTAATGGGGTGGTCGATCATTTCATATAATATTTTGTATTTTATATTGAATAGTTGGTTCAAGCCAATGTGGTCATGGTCAGTGTCATTAAAATTGAAGATATATAGTTGGATTACATGGAAGGACAAGATCCTCACTTGGGAAAATCCTTTAAAAAGGGGTTTTCAAGGACCTGGAAGATTTCTTTGTGTATGGAATTGAATGAATATGTTAATCACTTACTTCTTACATTCCTCATTTCGAAATCCATCTCGTAGAAAGTTATACATCGATTATCCATAGCCTTTTCTTGGAATTTTTCATCGATAGAATCCTGTGTTCGAGAATGGTAGACACAATGCAAGCAGTATAGGAAATTCCCTTCTTCATTTTCCGGGGTATATGGCATTGTCATAAAGACCTTATATTTGATAATCTGCCATATGATTTAAATATGATTCACTTTAACATTTGTGTAGTTTTCAATGAGTTTGTTCCTATGATGGAAAAGCTACATTATAGGAATCCTCAATTCTTAAACTTCGTCAAAAAATTCCCTACAGGTTCCTTTGATGGAGCTGTAGATTAATAGGGATGAGGGTGTGGTGCACAAATTGTTTTATTTGAGGATTTCCATTTTCATCTCTATTGGAATTGTGGTTCTAGGAAAATTACTTGGGTAGAAGTTATAGCTTTGTGGAGTCTTTTATTTTGTGCTAGATGGATCCATCTAGACTCTCTGTTTATTTTAGGTGACATAAAATTCACAATACATTGGATCAATGATTGCTCAATTTTCACCCCTCGTTTATTATGCAGTTGGATGCGCATGATCAAGGATTTAAAGTATTGCTTCAAAGAGATCTCTTTTTCTCATATATGCAGGGATAAAAATTATGTGGTAGATTCTCTTTCAAAATAGGGACACAATTTTCAAATGGACAAAATTTTCTTCAAAATTTATTTTCAGGGTTCTTTACAAAGCTCAAGATGATCCCAATCTATTGATTAACATTAGTAATAGCTTGATGTTCATAGTTGTTGATAAGGTTGTAGATTTGAGACATAATATATAGTAATTTTTTTTTTGGTAAAATGAAGTGGTACATCTCTAAAAGGACCAATTTTTTGTGTCGTTTATGTCAATTAGAACGAGATATTTTCTCTATTTGGATGATGATCTTATATGGAAATTCTAAGGATATAGTCCATGTTTGAATATTATCTTCATCAAACTTATGTTAACAATTTTTTATATTAAATAGAAAACTTATTTATTTTTTCTTTCCAAAAAAAAGATTATTTATTTTTATAATAATACTATTAATACTATTATAATTTAGTTAATTGTTATGATTTTTTTTTTTTTTTAATTTGGAAATGCGAAATGTATTAGAGGTAAGTGTCTTGATGTATATGTGAATTATCCATTTTAATCATATGATTCACTTTCCAAAAAAATAGAATTCTCATAGAAATTTCCAATGGTCTCAAGGTTTAGTAATTACAATTCCCAACGGTGTAATTATAATTTCCAAATTTCTTTATTTTTCATAATTACAATTCCTATAGCTATGGTTTTCCTATGGTGGTTTTTTCACTGTCTTGGGCATGAAGTAGAATGTACTATTATTATGCGCATTTCCTATCGGATGACTTCATGTTATGTTTTGGGGTCCTCGAAAACGAAGTTGGTACCTTTTGCTTTTTGTGCATGATTGATGGACTCTATATTTGGAGCTATGTTCCTGATTCGATCATCGTTAGTCTTCTATATTGTGTTGTTTGATACGATTTACATGCTTCTCGATGGAGCGTTGTGTATTCTCCTGGCTTCTATGGTCAATTTTGTGCTTTATTGTATTTCTTTTTTTGAGTTTACACACTTTGAAACATGGTATACTTTGCAATATGGTTTTATCTTGTCTCTACTCTCTTGCAATATGACTTATGGTTCATGGATGCCTTATACTGATGTTGGAAAGTATTATTTGAATCACAAGATATATGGAACAATGTTATCTATGTGAGAGGTTTTATACAAAAATTTAGTGGTCTATATTATTGATATATGTTTTTCTTCCTTTGGATATCGTTTGAGTTCTTCATGGTTCTTAGAGTTATTTGTCTACAGTCTGGTGGCTTTATGGAGCCTAAGCTTGTTGAGTACCTTTTGTAGAGGCTATTGTGGAAGTTAGTGATCTTGTTTATTTTTGCTCTATAGTTGGTTTTCATTATTGTAATGGGCTTTAAGACAATCTATGTTGTCTGCTATACTTTCTTTGTATAGTTTGTAAATATGATTAATCATGTACTAAAGAGTATCCTTTTCTCTGGGTCTAGTATGGGGCATAGTAGAGATTTGAGTTTCTTTAGATTCTTTGGGTTGTTCGGGCGAAGAAGGTGATATTTTCTATGTAATTATCTATTTTTCTTATTATTATAAATAGCCTCAATCCACAAAAATAAAATAAAAAATTACAATTCCTAATGCAATTTTTTTTAAAGAAATACAATTGTTGTTCCAAGATTAACTAAGTAAATTATAATTTTAATCACTTTAGCTTTATATAATAATTTATACCTATAATGAATAGGTTGTTTGTTTGGATTATGATTGATAAGATGTAATTATAAGTGAATTATTACATCTTTAATAATGATTCATTTTCATATAGTTCATTGTCATGTTTTGTGCTTTTCTTTTTTTATCATGGTTGATTTGTGATTTTTTATTATCAACAATTCATTAATTACAATTTCTAATGGACTAATCATCATTACCAAAAGCACATGTATTGCATAATTTCAATTCTAATTCAATGTTAAGTAGTTATATTATTGTATTGATTAATTTAATTTAACATATTAATTTATATCAAGTTGTTTTAATGAATTATGATGAGTCAAAGTATAATAGCTAGAGTACTGGTTAGTTGGTTTAATTCATCACGCACTAAAATTATATTTTTTTGGAGACATGCTGATTTGTGTGACAAAAATTTGAACATGTTAAAAATGATGTCAAATATTTTCTATAAACCTTATTGTTAGAATAAATTAATTATAATTTATGAGTAAATACAAATATCTTTAATATGATAACTATTCACTTTTGCTTAATAAATTATAATATTTTGATTTTTTTTTTAAATAAATAATATATTAATTTTATTTCTTTTATTTAAAAATAAAATTATTATAGATTTTCATTTACCAATAATATTATTTAATAAATTCAAATTATATTAACATTTATTTATTATATTATATTTTATTTCTTCCCTTTAAAGAAATCAATAGCCATCACCATGAAAATACAATGCACTTGACTTTCTTTAATGCAATTATTCAACGACTTTCCTTCCATAGTCATAAATTATTATTAACTTTGTAACTATACATATATTTAAATGGAAACGTGAAAAATGGAAACATGAAAAGTGTATTAAACTTTTCTTCGATAAACACCACAACAACGTATAAAAGTTTTGTCACATAAACAATTTAAAATAGATTTTAAAAAGTATTTTAAATTGATATTATACATGTAACACCAAAAATGATATCAGGTTTGGAGTATGCCTTAAAATTTCTTTTGTTTGGCTAAAAGCTCGTCTTCCTCGGACGTAAGGAAACATGTTAACGACCCAAGACCCAGAGGCATCTGGCAGGAGTGAAAGCCTTCCCCCTTACGGACCACCAGCGGGTTATTCCAGGTGGTGCAATTTTCCTTGAATAACAATGATGAGTCAACCTACATTTGTGGATAGCAGCCAGAGATGGTTATCCTCACTACTAGTTTGAAAACTGAGTTATGATAGGTTTTCCCACTGTGTTAAAAAAAAACACACAAAAAATGACATCAAATCCTTAACAAAGCATAAATCAATTTCAAAAATGTCATTACAATGTTGGGCACATGATGTTTGCAATATGATTGAAGTAAAACAAGTATGGGTGCAAGGTAGCTAGTCCCTGCCTTGAGCCGGAGTTCGAGCAGTCAAATTGAGTCGGAGTTTGAACAGTCAAATTGTCCTTACTAAACTAAGACTAAGATCATGTTAAAGAAGATTGTGGAGAAGACTATGAAGAAGATAATGTGTCAAGACTATGGTATACAATTGAGAACTAGGTCTGATCCCCATGATAGAATAAAGCATCTCAAGAATAGAAAAGGAAAAAAGCCTGAAACATCACTTGCAGGCCAAGAACCTATAACCATGGAAGAAGTGACCAGGTTGATTAGATCCATTTCTAATGACCTTATTCAGGTAAAACATGGGCAATCTTCCCATTCCTTTGTAGGGCCTACCCCTAGAGCTCAAAATAATCCTGTAAGAGGCCAACTTCATTACAGAATAGCTCTTAATGTGCTGCTAAGAGAAAGCAGATCCCAACTCAAAGGCCAAGGCAACCTAAAAATTCTCAAGACATCGGGGAAAGTGAGAGAACGTAAAGCCAACAACAACCAAATGCTATTCTACCTAACCAAAATACTGCTGCTAAAATTGTTGAGTCGGAGATTTATGTCTTGCATTGCAACGTCTCTACAAAGAACATGGAAGCCTCTAAAAAGGTGTTTAATAAGGCTTCTAAATTGGTTAGTGTTGTTTTGACTTTAAACTGAAGATTGGTGTATAAAATAAGTTTCCTAATCTTCTATATGGTGGCATGTCTGGTGCCTCATTTAGACTGCTAAGAGCAAGGACATATGGTGAATAATTGTTCAAAACATATAAGAACAAAACTGAATATTCTAAGCATAAAGATCTACCATGAGAAGACTGTAGAAAACAAGGGGAGTTAATAAAAATTTTAAATAATAACTTCCAAAACTTGAAAACTAATGTTAAACAAAATCTCTCTTTGCATAATCATAACTTTTGTTAATCCTAATGTAAATATTGAATGTGCATTGTTGGCATTCACTGCTTTCATTGTTGATTCAAATTCCAATAAAAACATCGTGTAAGTGAAGAAAGAGGTAATCATAGTATATATAAATATAAAGATCTAAATTAGGAGGATATGGATACAAACCTGCCATATTTTCGAAAAGATGAGATCTAGGTATAGGAGGGCAACGCCAAGTACAAATAAAAATATTCATGACCCTGGCCCTGGCCATCAAAAAAGGGTCTAAGCTTTGGGAATTTGTTCAACCTGCTAATATCAATCCCCCAGTTTTAAGATGGACCCCTGCCATGGATGACCATAGACAACCTTCTCTTGTAGCTAGCATGGTCATTGTTTAGTATTTGTTATGCTTGCTCTTATACCCTTCGATGTTAATTTTTATGGACAGTTTGCTCTTTACTCTATGATTGTGGGTGTTTTGCCTTTAATCCAACACATTTTTATTTTTTCTACTCTATGCTTTTGGAGAATGCTTGCTTAACCTTCTCTTTGAATTAAAGCCCTCTAAATATTATTTGTATCAATAGTCAAAGGAGGATGCCATTAGGGGCTTGACAACACATATTGGCTGGGGGCTTCACAACAACATAAAGCCCTTACAAATCCTCCCTAGGGCACTACAATCTATATCTACTTACGCATGCTTAATGAATGTTTCCTGAACCTGGGTTAGACAGACAGAGATTTGCACTCACCTAACGCAATTCTAGTAGCCATACTGGTTAATATATCCCCGTATGAGTAGGAGTTATCTCCTCCTAAGGTCAGGATCCATAGAAGCTCTCGAACCCAGATAATAGCGACCTTCTTGGAAGAGTCTTTATCTCACCTCAAATATATATAGATGACGGATCCATAAAAGAAAGTATAGGGGTCAGATCCTTTATATAGCTCGTACAATATTGGTGTTGGCTACATAAGAGCTCTCAGACGATATTGATTGGTATCGGCTATAGAAAGAGCTGTCGTACAATATTTTGTTCCACCAAGGCAGGGAGTTATATAGTGACGCACCGCTAAGTAGACCTCTGGCAAATTAGTATTAGTTACTGACCCGGATAGGAGAGGAGCGATCTTGTTTTTAGCTACGTTATAGCTCTCTTCCTTTACTATAGAGTCTCTGTCCTAATCATAGTGTAAGAACCTGTACCAGTAGTTGTTGCCGGATGCATCAGAGCTACCATAGACAACCTTCTCTTGCAGCTAGCATGGTCACTGTTTAGTATTTTCTATGATTTTGGATTTTACCCTTCGATGTTAATTTTTATGGACATTTTTCTCTTTACTCTATGATTGTGAGTGTTTTGGCTTTAATCCAACACATGTTTTTTTTTATTTTCACTACTACATGCTTCTAGAGACTGCATGCTCAATCTGATCTTTGAACTAAAATCTTATAAATATTATTTCTATAAATAGTCAAAGGAAGGTTTAATTCAAATAAAACTACCTAGCTATTTTGGATCTCATTTAGAACGTTGGAACACATTTCATGGAGGGTGGGATATGTTTTCTTTCCCATGAGATCTGCATCTACGATAGATATTGGGGTAGTCCCAACAGATTTGGATCATATCAATGGATCTTGCACATAGGGATGACAAATTCGATAACTTAGATGATGATATAATTATGGCTTTATAAATTTTGAAAGGAAAGAGGAATTAACTGAAATTACATGTGTAGTCTGACAATAAACAATTGGAATGTTATACGCTTTTGCAGCCCGTGATAGGGGAATTTCTTCCATAATGAGAAGAAACAATATGGGTAGAAAATATTTTATTTGTTTATCATATTATTTGTTCAAGTTATGAAGTGCTATTTCTGCAAGAAAATCACCTTACATAAGATTGGTATAATTAAATATCCTTCTAATGCTAGCAAATCATTCATTGATCGAAAGAATGAATGGATCAATCAGCATGTATATGATTTCTTTCTGGCTGGATCACTTGAAAACATTTTCTTTATATATATTGATACTCAGAGCAAATCTACATTGATAAAAAAAGCAATCAGCGGGTTTGATCATGTGTGTAGATAGGGCAGGAAGGATGATCCTGTTTTACTAACAATAACACGTTTTTCGTAAAATGATAGAACATTATGCACTAAATGACTATTTTAAGTAGCTTTCTACATGTGCACATGGGAAATGCTCGGAGCCCATCCTTTTCCTGTAGGATGAATTTGAAAAATTATAAGCTCTCGTTTAATAGAAGGCATCCTAATTAGTATGACAATGTATAAAAAGTATAGCCACAACATTGGTGGTTTCAACTTTCCACGCAGCCTCAATTTTAAAGTTACATGACAAAATTTGTTCACGACGGATGCATGCAGTTGTCGCAAACTAGGCCCACAACTACGTGCCTCACCACTCTATCTCCATAACACTGCATAACTGGGCATGCAAGCTTTAACCATGCCACTTATCATTGTATCACAAGGACACCCAAAGAACCCGCATCTCTGCCAACAAAAAAATTGTAAATTGGACCTCTAAAGATGAGGTACTACTCTAACTTCAACTCTCACTAGTGACACAATGGGAAATTCCTCTATGACTTCGATATGTGACTAACTATCTCAATCTAAAGCTGGTGAGATGATATATATTAAGGGAATTTTGAGGTCTAAAATGGGCCTCCTAAGAAAAATGTACAACCAAAATAAATTTTATAGGAACCAATAGGATTCAAGATGATTATGTCAACCATGGGGGATGATTTACCATTTTTTAATTAAAATGGTAAAAAAATTAAAAAATAATAAAATAATAAAACAAATTTTTCAAGTTGTATTTTCAACTTATCTCTCAAAGTTTTTACTCAAATTTCAAGCAGGAGTACTCGTTGGATGCAAAATTTAATTCCTCATGCAAGGAACACCCATGTTGCATACTTTCGATGGAACCTACTACATGAAAAATGAGAAATACATGAAAACACATGATTGCAATCACGTGTTTTCATGTATTTCTCATTTTTCGCAATCATGTTTTTTCATGTATTTCTCATTTTTCATGTAACATATTCCATTGAAAGTATACAACATGGGTGCTCCTTGCATGAGGAATTAAATTTTGCATCCAATGAGTACTTCCGCTCGAAATTTGATTGAAAACTTTGGGAGATAAGTTGAAAATACAAGTTGAAAAAATAGCTTTTTCTTTTTCCCCCTAAAATTTGATGATGTAATCAAATCTTATTTTATTATTTCCACTATTATTTTATAATTTTCTTAGGAGGCCCATTTTAAACCTCAAAATTCCCCTAATTGAAGAATTTACGCATGCATATCAATGCCAATGGACATGCTTTCAAACTCTTTTTAGTTTGTAAAATTTCAATAACCCATACCTCGTTGGTCTTCACATAGGGAAAAAATAAATGAAATAAAAATTAAGACAACCATCAGATACTGGGGCTTACCATCCAAGAAAGTCATTTGAATTCCTATTTCCTTTAATCATGCGCTAGATCTCTGAGAATGTGAGTTTGTCTTGATGTTTTATAGTGTATTTCCTTCCAATCAATTTAAATTGTTGTGAAGTTCCGAAGCAATTTAAATAGAAAAAGACATTTTGAAAAGCAAGCTATCATATAGAAGAGAGAATTAGAAAATAAAGTATACTACTGTTCTAGAGTGGAAAAATTATACTATAAATGTAAGAAAAATTAAAACATATTGAAATAAGGAGAGTACATTGTGTCTACTATTTTCTATGTCATGCTTCACAATGAAAGACACGATGAAATTTGTATTCAACAAACATAATGGCAAGCTTGATTTTGATGTTACACATTACATAAGATTTCTCTTTAACCGAGTAGTAACTTACTAAAAAATAACAACCAGTTTCAAGCCCATTCAAATATTGATGGCGAGAACACACATCCTAATTCAACCATTCTATGTGGAAAAATCCAATCACCAAACCAACCTTGAAATAAAGCTAAAAGGCATGTTGGCAGTGAAAATCCTTAAAATCAATAAAATCGTTGGTAAAAATCATCAAAGTTCATTTCACTAAATTAAATATAAAAAAACATGCGTGCCTAAAGTTGGGAGATCTTACAATCAAAATAATTGTAAGCAAAATTACAAAATAAAACCTACAGCTCTAGCACAACTTTGGCATAAAAGACACCCATAAAGCTTGGCACCTGAGCAGAAGGAAGTATTTGTTTTGTGGTTAAACCTCGACCTTCAGGAATGATTCTCAAAACTTCTAAAAAAAGTTGACAATGATATGCACATGTGTGGGGATGCTATATTGATGTGCTATGTCGGTGTAGACAAGTGATCCATAGATGGGCCCACATCATGATTTGTTTTTCACCACTTGTCCCACTTTTAACATATCATGGAAATTTTAACAGCCAATTTTAAACTATCATGTCATTTTTTTCATAATAGTGATAAATAATTATTCCTAGGTGATGACCCCATTTGAGAGCTTGCAATGTGGATGAATAGTTTTAGGCTAGTTTCATGACTAGCTAAGCATCTTCTCTAATTCGCTATCATATCCTATACCATATCCATGATAAGTTTAACCTGCAGAAACAACAGAGGTGACTTCACTATCATAGTCTATACCATATCCACTATAATTTTACCATGTAGCAACAACAGAGGTGGAAGCAACAAAAGCTTAAGAAGCAGATTATCAGTTGATTTAGTGAAAAAGCATAGTCCCAAGCATGGATCCAAGGGTAGATCTAATTTTTTAAACATAAAAAAAAAAAATCCAATTCCACCATCCGAGATCCAAATCCACTTCCAAAATCCACTACCAAACATAGGGGCATGTCATGGAAGCAGAAACAGATGTGGCACAGCTTGGACCTCGCTCAACATCCTCCCAAAGAAAGACACTCCAAGTGCAAGTCCTTTTTTAGAGTCAGTGTCATCCCTTCCAAATCCAATCCTAATGGAGAATTTACTAGTAGCAGTGAAGGAAAAGGCCACATGATGTGAAGAATCGAAACTCGATGTCCCTGTTGGGAAAACTAGCTTTTAAGAAACAAAGTGTGCCACTCAGGCATGGTAGGTGGGCAACTATAAGATTTTCATCCCACGCAGAGAAGTGACAGAGCATGAGTATTCTGCGATATGGGCATGGTAGGTGGGCAACAATAAGATTCTCATCCCACGCAAAGAAGTGACACAGAGAAGTGACAGAGCATGAGAATTATGCAATATGGACATGCTATACACACAAGTAAGCTTTTTTTATCAACTTGTTGTTAAGCATCTTCCTGGTTTATGCTTGGGTAGGATTCTGCTTGCTATCCATCTGCTTTGCTTGCTAACCACCTACCTAGTTTATGCCTTTCTTTATCTGCTTGTTAACCATCTATTTGCTTGTTGACCATAGGCCTTGTTTCTGCTCATTTTCTTGCTAGTTTCTACTCATCTGTTTGCTAACCATCTGCCTGGTTTAGAGCATGGTTCCTAGTTGAGGGTTCATGTGGAAGCATTATTAATGCATAGGGTTTAGGTGGAAGTGGTGGAAGTGTTGTTAATGCAGAGCGCAGTCGGGTTCAAGTGGAAGTGTTGTTAATGCAGAGTGTTATCACGTAAACAAAAGCGGTGGCAGGCGTACATGGAGCGGTGGACAGTATGACATTGTGTCCAAATTACTCTGTGCTGGTTCCTCTATGTAATACATTGCATAACATTTAATGTATTTAATGTTTTGAACTAATGCCATCTTTAGTTTACCTCTCTTAAAATGCGAAAGGGAAAAACTAATATAAGATATGCTTTTAGCCTCCCCGCCTTGGGAAGAGGCCAATAAGACGACAACAGATTGCCTTATGAAAATACTTTGCAATCCAATGCTATCTATGATTTCATAAACTGTTATCATTAAAAAGTTTGGTTAAAATTCAGTTATCCATAATACTAACAAGCAGAAACTAATATTAACAATACACGTTGATTACTATAGTCCCAACTATGCCTACGACAGGAACTAATAACACTCTTAAAAGAGACTTAAAAAACAAATATTATGAATATAAGCTATTTATTTTATTTCTATTTAATAATATTAAATTGTTTATTATTTATAATTTGATATTTAAATTTAATATAAAAAATTGTTGCTTCACTCCTTTTATTGAACTAGTTGGCACAATAATAATTATGCATAATATTATAAAACATATTAAATATAGTAATTATATGAATATTCTTTAAAAATACAATAAATAAGGAAAGAAAGTCATCTTACTTATTTTAATCAATGAAATGGAAAGTATATCCACCCAATAATAATTATATATTACATAATATTATGAAAAATATTGATTATAGTAATTATATGGATACTCTTTTTGAATTTAATAAGAAAACAAAGAAACATCAACCAACACATTTAATGAATGAAATGGATAGGAAATCCACATAATAATAATTATATACCCTATAATATTATACGGCAATATTTGTAAAATATTATATTAAAATAGTAAGAATTACATAAATATTGTAAAATTATATTTACAAATTTGGGAAAAAAATCATTTCTAATAAAGTTATTAGTTTAAAACCAATGCTCCATTTAATGTTCTTTAGATCCACTCTGGACACCCTCGTGAACCCAGACAAGGGCAGGGATTTCAAATGTAAGCATAATACCATGGTGTCATGAAATTGGATTCATACTATAAAACATGTGGTAAAGACTTATTTTCCTTGATATAGCTAAGGGCGTCATCTTCTTCAACAATAGAGTGAGAGATAGATTTTTGATGGATCAAAGCCCTCGATTAGGGAAAATACTTACATTATTTAGCGATGGGCATTCATAAATAACAAAGGGTGCATTTTTTATATTTTCTTTCCCATTACCCGAAGATTATGTTAGTGAAAATATCATGGATTTGTTTAGTAATGAGTATTCATAATATAATTTTGTATTTTGTTGAATTTATAAATATGAGTTCTATTTTTTTTTTTAAATGTGACTATGAAATTAATATTTTATAATTATTTTTAATTAAAGTTTGAAATTTTCTATATGTTTTATTAATTTTATTTAATTATTTTTAATTAAAGTTTGAAAATTTGTAATATTTTATGAATTTTGAATTTTGAATTTTAATTTGTTGTAAAAGATAATTTGTAGTAAATTTAAAGAAAAGTTGAAGAGGATCTTTTATTTCCAACACCAGATTATATATTATATATGAAAGACTAATATATATATATGGAATGTGGTAATGAACAAAGGGTTCATTGTCTGAAGATTAGGTTAGTGAAAATATTATAAATTTGTTTAGCCATGAGTATTCCTAATAGAATTTTGCATTTTGGTGAATTTATAAATATGATTTTTATTTTTTTTCAAAAATGTCATTATGAAAATTAATTTTTTACAATTATTTTTAATTAAAGTTTTAAAATTTCTATATGTTTTATGAATTTTGATTTGTTGTAAAATATAATTTGTAGTAAATTTAAAGAGGATATTTGATTTCCAATGTGCATATATATATATGGGGAGTGTGGTAATGTTTATGTGGTTATTTTTTTTTGTTTTTGAAAAAATATATTTTTTTATTAATTTTGAAGCTAATAAATTTATACTTGAATAATATTTTATATTTTTCTTTGTTTTTAATAGTAATTTTCTTTTATTTATTATTATTATTCAATTTTAAGGTCATGGCCAAGCTAGATACCAAATTAGTGTATAAGGCCTCTTGTTTGTGGGACAAGGGACCCATTTCTGCGTAGTGATTTGACTGTTAAGTCTATGAAGGCATACATACTCTACCCGCCTCTTTCTTCCGATTTTAGGCTATGTATTCAAGCTTGAGATATTTTTTTTCAAAAGTTCCTTTGAAAAGTGTAGGGAAAGTCCATTGGGTATGGAGCCATAAGGTTTGGGTGATCAAACATGACTATTACATAGCAGATGTAACAGGGAAGGATAGGAAAGTTTTTGGATCTTATAAAATATTTGTGGGTGGAAGGATGAATATGATTTAAGTTCAATTAAATATAAAGCATGCTTAGATGAATTCTATACTTAATATTAGAAAGAAAACCTTAAGTTCAATTAAATATAAAGCATGCGAGAGCATAGTACAGTTAAGTAAATTCAGCCCTTATTCTTCTTGAAACAAATAAAGAGAGAAAACATATGGAAAAATGAGAGAGTAAACAATTTCACATAAGAAGGAACAACACCAATTTCTTGACACATGAATCTTGAAACAAAACTCTTTCTATTATCTGTAATTTGATCACTTCAGTACAATGCACAATTTTATATTAAAATGCAGACCCTTTCTTCATACAAGTTCCAACAACCCAAGATTTTCCAAGCCTTACTAAGTCTTATTTCAACATATTTATAGAATTATTATTGAACTAACTTCAGATTCCAAAAAGGAACT
Organism: Pinus albicaulis; assembly: GCA_034641835.2. Classification (NCBI taxonomy): domain Eukaryota; kingdom Viridiplantae; phylum Streptophyta; class Pinopsida; order Pinales; family Pinaceae; genus Pinus; species Pinus albicaulis. Next base: position 247,473,361 of record CM076574.1, on the reverse strand, counting down.
GATTACAAAATAATCTCTAACAATTTCTAGAAAAAAAATGAATAATAAACTAAAGATAACATCAATCACAGGAAATCTGCAGGAATTCTGGAACTGCCGGAAAATCTTCGGTCTTCATTTCTGGAAATTGGTCAACGAAATTTTCATCCTCTACCTTGGAATCTGGAGAGGTTGAATTTTTCTTCCCAAACCTGTTAGCTGCCCTTTCAACCTCATTAATTCTACCACCTATATCAACCAATTGTCCATTTGAGTTTTATTTTTGTTGTTTTTTTTGTCTTTCATCATATTTGAATACTTCATTATTGTCACAAAATATTTGGGGAAAAAATATATATTTTTTGAATAATATTTCCAAATATTTTGATTAAACCTGTAAATGAATTTCATAATTAAAATTTCAATATATTTATTCGAACGATTTAATAAACCATCTTGTTTTGAAATCCATGTGTTGTTTTTAAATCCATGCATTATTTTTTAAATCCATGTGTTGTTTTTCTTTCCCATGGATTTTAAAATTTATGTGTTGTTTTTCCATGGCTAGTAAAGTATTTTCTACTTTCCCTTTTTACTCCTATAATTTTTTTGGATAAGTATTTATCCAAATTCATATCCCGTGCATTTCTCTTCTCTATACCATAGCAAAAATAATATCCCTATTCTCTGTAAAATTTCATTTTTACTCAACCTACTTTTACTTTCACCCATAGCCTCATTTCACACATGTAAATCTCTTTTTACTTTCACCTATAAATTCATTTCACCTGTAAATATTGTTTTAACCTATCCTCCTATACGTAAAACTCATTTACCTGAGTCTCATGTTCATTCAACCTCCCATCCGTAATTTTTTTTTCATAAATGTATGAAATATTTCCTTTATATACTTTCGAATGTAGTAAGTGGTTTACGGAGGGGGATCTGAAATGAATAGGAAAACGATAGTTGTAAAACTTGGTAAAGGTGAAAACAACTTTTCGGAAGGGGGTAGGTAAAAGGTCAAATAGGAACCCCCTGGAAATCCATCAATTACCGTCGATGAAAACATGCACATATCTTGAGGCTTTTAACATTAGGAAATTTTAATACATGAAGTGCGGGGTGGGGCCACAATCTTGTTTGAATTTTTTATTTTTACTTAAAAATTATTGTTTGGCTGAGACATGAAGGCAAATATGGTTCCATAGTTAAGTTTGGGTTTTCTAAGTTATTTTAGATTTAATTTTAATAGTTCAAATAAATAATTTTATAAAATACATATATTTTTTGTAAAATTAAAACTCATTTAAAATCAAAACTATTAGAAATAAATTTAGGGACATTTCATCATTTAGCAATGGAAAGGGTGGATTCTGACAACTAACTCATGACACCTCAATAATGACCTCCTAGGGCCATTTGTACAAAGACAATTTAGGCTATAGGACTTGGTGTATTTGTAGGCTAAATTTTATCAACTGATTCCCAAAATAAATAACCAAATAATCATCAATTGATCACAATAATTTATAGAACCCTAATAGAATCTACATTTGTTTTTATCATTTTTTAGTTGTCTATATTTCACGATATTAATTTTTTAATGCCTTAGTAACTGTGAAAAAAATAAATGTAAGTTTCAGAAGAAAAAAAAATATATTATAATATGACATCAAAAGTATGAAAATGATATAGCATTGGATAGAGGATTCAATAATAAATCCAGTAAAAAATAATTCTTACCACTTGACATGATAGAGATGAAGGGGTTACATTCCTTGAAAGTTGCAATTGCGGAAATTCCTAAAAAAAGGACTTGCATTTCTAGTGATAGTGATGAAGGGGTTTCATCCCTCGAAAAGTGTAATTTCCTAAATTCCTAGACCTACACTTAAAGCTTTTAAACCCTTGATTGAATTTTTTTAGCTCAATCAAATGTTTAATTGAAAATTTAAAATATATCGATCTAAGGATTTATTAATCCCTTGATCAGGGTCTTGTTTGGTTAAAATAAATTTCTTGGTCAAGGTTTCCTACAAAATGTAAAAAAAAAAAAAAAAACCCCTCAACTGAGGTATTGTTGTAACTTAAAAAGAATAAAAGTTAATGATTTTTCACATTAAACAAATAAATGTAAAAAAAAAACCTTTGCACTCACAAATTATCAACTAATTCACTTATTTATTTTGTCATTGTGAAAAAACAAAAAAATAATAATATTATGTCAATTTAATATATTAATTCACATTTTCATTAAAAATTAAGATGAGGAATGTGTCAATTGGGTTTTAATCTTGGGTGGTTGGAAACAATAATTGTTTTATTCTCACGTAAGTTCAATTCCTGTAAGTGGAATGATAAGCTAACACATGTGCAAAAAATTCAATGGACTATGAAGGGATAAAACCTAATCATCCATTGCAAGATAGTATTATCTCTTAAGTTGTATTGGTTTTAAAAGGGGTGGAAATGATTTAGAAAGTTGGGATGCAAACACAAGAGAGGATTACCTCAAGTTGTGTTGGATTTAAAAGGGGTGGAAATGCTTTAGAAATTTTGGGTACAAACATAAGAGATAATTTAGGGGTTTGAGCTTTGATCAAATAATTAGAAAATATGTTATTAACATAAGTTGTTTTTGAGCAAAAAATAGTAATTACACGCTCAAATTCTATATGAAATGATAAAATAAAAAAATAAAGCATGCAACAAGTTTTTCGGAATTCAAAATGCTAAACACACAAAGACAAATGAGAATGTATTAGAAAATGTATCTAAAGCATTTTCTTCATTTGGAAAATGAAGAGAACCTAATTTATGAGCTACTCATAGGGAAATTACAACTATTTTTACGCTGAAAGCGTTCCCTTTATGGGCTGTTCGAATGCGATTTTTCGCTCAGCCAATCAAAGCGCGTTCTCATCGTTCTTACCGCCACTCAAAATTTGACATTTGTCGTCACGCTATTTGCTCCTTCGCGGCGCGGGGGTCACGCCTGCCATCGCCGCCGTTACTCCGTCACCGCCGGTTCATGGTAAACGCGTCCTCTCGTCCCTCCGTTCCCTTTTGGGAATGCGAATCTGACGGCCGCCGCTGCGGTGGGTCCCGCACGCTTCTGGCACGTCGTCCGGTCTGGTCGCTGACTCGACCTCGTGTTATTCAACGCGATTTTTTTTTTTTTTAATATGTCAAAGGCCAAATATGTTAAATATTTAAACTCAACTCGACCTCGTGTTATTCAACTCGACCTTGGTTGCTGGGCGTCAGGTCTTTCAGCGTTCCGGCGGATCATTTAATAAAATGATCGAGTGCTAGTTGTAGTCCTATGGGCTTTAAGAAGTTGAATAATGACAACGATGTCAAAATTGCTTCATGTTTCAAGAATTTTGTTTTAAAAAAAATAATAAATTCAAGGTTTTTATAGGTGAAAATGAAAAAATTACTTGTTGGGATCTTATACACAAACAAACTTACTAAGAGCCCAAACAACTCTAAAAAATTTGAATTCCAAAAGGTATTAGAGAGAAATTGGTAAAGTTTTGGGAAAATCCATTCTCATGCTATGCTAAATCATCATAATTTTTTATGTGACAATTATAATTTTTTATGTGACACTTATCTATAAGCATGTATGATGAACATTGTAATCCATTTCTAAAAATGATAAATGTTAACTATTTGATAAAATTCAAGACAACCATCCCAATGTCAAGATTTCCATTATATGTTTGATAAATTGGAAACATGGTTTATTGGGAGACACACAAATTTTGACACTTTTTGTTGTTGATGCCTCATTGAATCCTTGCTCCATTATAACACTTGACCCTCCTCCTGCATTGTGTGATTTTATTTTATTGACATCATTTAGAAAGAATCCCAAAAATGTGTTTTTTTTAAGTAAAACATGTCTACGTTGAAGAAGATGCCATGAATGTGGTAACTTGACATATTTCAATAATAAAAAAATCATATGGATGCCACACATCTTGGAGTGTTAGATATCATGGTCACGTGGAGGAGATATCAGAATGTTGCTCTAAATTTGTCCTACTTCTTGAGGTGTGGTCTCTAAGAAGGATGAATTGCTTGAAAATGACATCATTGTTTTAGAATCCACGGGGAAGATTAAAAATTAGATTGATAAAGATATCAAATATTCTCACATGTCCAAGTTTCAAGGTTCCCAATTTAGATGGTTTCATGAGGTATTCAATCTCGTTAGAATGCTATAAGTGATAGACTTCATTGAGAATTAAATATATATATATTTTTAAGGTGGAAAGAGATATAAAATAGGTACTATTATTTTTATTATGTATTTTATTTTTATGAATTTTATGTATAGCACGTACACATATACATATTTTCTTTGGTATCATGTACTAAAATCACGCACATTTTTTTTTGGCATTATGCACTAAATTCAAAATTTTATTAATAGATAACTTTTATTTACAAATTTCTACATTCATGTAAAAACATACATAAGTGAGAAATAGACACTCTTTTTGGTATTATGTATTAAAATCAAAGTTTCATTAACATATAACTTCTATATAAAAATGCCTACATTCATGTATGTATTTCATAGGCATGCATAAGTGAGAATGGATGAGATAACTATTAGTTATCAACATTTTTTTCTCTCTTTAGATGACTATAGAATGGTTCTAGATTCCTGAAAACAATATTCCTTAAATATCTTGAGTTTCATAAATATTGCTCCCTTCATTATCCTTATAAACATATTTTCACTATTCCTCATTTAGTCTTCTCAAAGTCACCCTGTTTCTCCTAAAAAACTCCTTATGGGCTTATACCTCTCATTTTCATCCTCCTTTCCTACCTATAACCTCATTGCCCTATTCTCCCTTGTCACATAAACTCCATCCTCCCTCTAGGGTTTCCTATAGCTAACTCATTCCCATGTCATTTTTGGGCATAATAACCTATGACCATATTTTGTTTTCACTTGAAAATCTCCAAGTCAGATTTCAACCACAATCAGGTCAAAGGACCCTCCCACTAAGTCATTAGGGTTTTACATTGTTTAAGGATATCCTTGGATGTTTTAGGAACTGCTTTTCCTTTGCTAGAATCTAAATCGGATGTAATAGAATCTCAAGACATGGTTATTCAAGAAGGACCTAAAATTTCCAAGGAGGATTATCTTCTCAGTTCAGAACCTGCAAGTGAGAAAAATGGAAATAGTTCAACACTTCTGCAGGAGTGTTGAAATATTTATTAGCAAAAGGTATTGATGATGTAGACTGTCTAATCCTGAATGAAAACAAATTACAGCTGGGAAAGAAGAAACACTTGGTCTTGTATATGAATAAGGTTTTTGAACTTGATGATCCATTTGAATGCCAAAGCAGTGATCACTTACAGGAAAATGACATGGGGAAGCACACAAGGCCAAGCATGAAGAAATTCTAGCAGAAAAGATTGATGGAATAGGGAAAAAGGTGAGATGAACTGGACATAAATGAATGAACTTGAAAGGGCTATAGAGAAATTAGAAGACAACACTGATGATTGCTGTAAAGAGCTGCAGACACCTAGGGTTTTGGAAAAGTGGCCAGAGAAGGTGGAAAGGATAGGTTGAGTTTTATGGTGGAAACTACAGAAGATTTTGAAGATGCTACTTTGTGTTTAAACTCCAAAGTTATCAAAGTGAACTTGTCATGCCTCAAGGAGCAAAATAAAATTCAACTTCATGACTTCAACAAACTTGCATGCAAAAAAGTGCAAAAGGGTTAGTGACAAAGGAAAAGGATTTAAAACATTAGAAAGTGGGTTTTCAAAGTTAAATTAAATCCATGAGCCTACAAAAGCCCATTTTACATTTCATATGAATCATTGTTGCCTTGCAAAGCATTATAATTTTCAAGGAGAGAAGAATTTGTGAGTTTTCTGAGAGAATTTGGGCAAATTGTCTTGGCGCTACGTGCCTGGGAGTTGGCATTGCACGTTTGCCATTTTTCCTCCATGCAATTTCTAAAGGCACTGTGTGCCTGCGAGGTGGCGCTGCACTATTTCCCGAACAGAACCCTGTGCTCATTTTACAAGGCGTTGAGCGCTCAGAACTGGTGCTGTGCACTTAGGCTTGGCGTTGCGCCCTCAGGCATGGTGATGCACGCTTGGACAGAGAGGGTTTCTCGCTCTTTTAACCACTCAAATCACTCCAAATCACCTTCAAACTCTTATCACAGTCATCCAAGCAATCTGAAAGTGGTAAGTACAAAACATGAGCCATATTTTTAAAGCTATTTGATGATTCTTAATTGAATGGAATGAAACCCTAAGCAAACCCTAAGTTTTAGCTTGAAATCACTGTTTCATCCCTACTTCATCCTCCTTGAAGTAAATCAGTCATAAGCAGGGGTCATTACATTGCTTAAGGGCTGTCATTCATCTTGCTTGTCACAACATCCATTCGCTTCATTCTCACTCATTCCCTTAATTTGCAAAGTTTTCATTTCATTCCTTCCCTTCATTCATTTCACATCAGCCCTAGGGTTTCCAAAACAGATTTTAACATGTCTGAGGGTGAAGACAGTGGTGGTGAGGCAAAAATTCCAAGAAGGAATGATCACAAGGGAGGGAAGATAAACATATTTGAACCCCTCAATGCAAGGGAACTCATGGCATCTCCCCTTACTGTTTCCTGCTTCAAACATGTAGGTTGCTTTGAATTTTGTGAGAAGGTGCAGCAAGTACAAAACCACCCTGAGCTAACAAGACTGTTTATCATTAATTTGCATGACAAACAAGTTAATCTTGTCAGGTTCACCTTTTAGATGTATACAAATGCCATTGCAGATGCTACAGGGATACCAAGTGTGGGAGAAAAGTGGTTCAAGCAAGCAAACCTAGACATGAGTTACGTTGAACCATACCTTAAACCTAGGTATAAAGATAACCACAAGTCCATCTTCCCATTTTCTCATCTTCTTGATAGATATGCACCTATGATGAGGATAATAATGAAGTATTTCACTTGTGAGGGAAGGTTTTCCCTCCTTTACTCATATCACATCCGACTTATGCATTTCACTAGGGTTAGGATGCTGCATATACCATATTATATTTTATGAAGCATTGAAAAAATGGCCTACATTGTGCAAAAGAGAGACTATAATCATAAAATGCAGAGCCTATTTCATCACTCACTTATCAAGATGGTGGTTATGCACCAGCTTCAACAGAAGAATATTCCATGGGATACCTTCATTTCCCATGAAGTTTTCACTACCCCACATGGCCACCATCAGCAGGATGTTCCTTCATCATCCCATCCTCCCTTATCCCCTTCTCCATCACACCCTGTTTTTCATACATCACCATCCACTCACATTCCTTCACATCATGATGACCCTTCCACATCACCTTTCCACAACTCTTCACCCTCATATCATGATGATAAAGAATCAAGCAATGATGAGAACACTGAGACAGATGGCACTAAAATAAGTTTGAGCCATTTCCTTTGACATACCGGAGGGGTTATAGGCATGTGTTTGCTGCACTTGAGATGCAAGGGGGCATGCCTTCTACATGAACAAAACAACTTGACAAGGGTAAGGAAAAGGTCATAGAACCTATCACTGTTGAGGAGGAGAACAAGCATGAAACTGAGCAAGAGTTTCGGCTAATTGACCTTGAGGATGAGGATGCGGAGAGGATTACCAATATGCTGCTCAAAAGAAAGGATGCTAAGATTAGTGAGCTTCAAGCTAATATTGGTAGGGCAAAGAATGTGATCAACTTTTATGAGCTTGAAAACCAGCAGTTGAAAACAAAGCAGGCCATCAGTGAGGTTAGGGCAATCGGAGCTCAAAAAGAGGCTAGAAGAGCTAAGGCATTGCTAGATGAGACCTTGGGAACCTTTAGTGACAGTGAGGATGAGGAAGAACAACTTTGAAGAGGCCAAGGACAATTGGGTTGAAGAAGGCTTTAGCCTGAGAAAGAGAGAAAGAGGCAGAATTGGTAGAGAAACTCACTCCAAGTGAGCTGCTTGCGATAGAAATTGATGGAGATATGGAATATTGGCTAGATAGGGCAAACTTGCACCTAGAGGGTCAGTTAGAGAAGGCCAAGAGAGACAAAGACATGCAGAGGAATATGGCAAGACATTATGCCATGAGAAACAGGATTGCAAGGGTCAAGCTCAAACTAGCCCTTGCAAAGATCCAAGCACTAAATGAGGCAAAGGAGAAGGAAAAGATGAACATTCTTGCTGATGTGTCCCTCCAAGCCTGCCAACCATGATCAACAAAAAAAATTCCATTTTTGGCATCTTTTTGCAAATTTTGAAATTTTGACAGCTTGGGTTGCAGAAAATTGGGCCAAACGCACAACGCCACTGGCGCTGCGCTCTTTTTTGGGGCACTCAAATGGGAAAAGGTCAACATATTCATGTTCCTCATGCCAAGGACATCATCCTCAAAAAAATTCAGACCATTTGGATCAAACCTGGTCCCTCAAAAGGGCTAAAAACCACCAAAAAATCACCTTTCTTCCCTCTTTTCAGCACTGGCGATGTGCGTTTAGCAGCCATGGGAGAAGTGATTTTTGACAAAGCAAATGGGCACCATTTTGAAAACTAGAGACATATCTGGAAACCAGACAGGACAAGCTTTCCAATGAGCTATCATGGAGCTCATTTGGACACCAGGAAGGCCTCCAAAAGTCAGCTGCAAAATAAGCAAATTTTCTAGTCTTGGCATTGCACGTTTGCACCGGCGCTGCACCCCTGTACCTTGGAGTTGTGCCCTTGCTAGGAGTTATTGCAAAAGATGTTTTGAAGCCTTAAAGTCAACTATTTTCCAAAATTAGCTCAAAAAGTTATGTTAGAAGTTATTTTTTCCATAAATGAGTTTAGATATATTTTCCTTGGGCCTTCTATGGTCTCAAAGGTCAAAGTGACTTAACTATGTAATGAATGACTTCTAAAACCCTAGTTAGGGTTTCACCTCCTTATTTGAATACTACATGTATGCCTCATGTTGGTTGTTTGTTGATTGTTGAGATAAAAACCTCAAATACTTTGAGTTGTGGAGAGTTTTTGGCTTTGGAGCCCTGTAAATGTCTTGGACTGAATATCAATGGAACTGGCACATTCATAGGATTCATGAACTCTGTTAGATGGTGATGTTATTCCACTCTTGTTAATGTTTTCCTTTGTTTTACATTATGTTCATTACTTCTCTGGTAATAGAACAGAAATTTTAGATTGAAATATGTTGTTTTAGCACCTCAACTCTCTCTGTCATTATTATCTCTATGTTTTCCTCTTAAAGTAATAATTAGAGAATTCTTAACTGCTCTTTAGTTTTACTAAGGTATTATCTTGAAGGCTTTCCTTGTTTGAAGTATAGTTAAAGAATTCTTAATTGCCCTTTAGTTTTTCTAAATTCATAACTTACTATCATCATATACTCATTTTATCTAAAGGATCCATTTGGCTTTGTTAGCTTGCCCTATGAAACACCCTTGATTTATTGTTGTACTCTTCAAACCTTTCACAGACCCCATAGCCCAATGGTTTGAATTTCTCTTACTCTATCTGTTCTATTTAACAAGCAACCCAACCAAACAAAACAAGACAAACAAACCCTATCATTATAACTAGCCTAAAATCAACATCCTAAATCAATCAAGTCATATATTTTATCAAATATAGAGAGAGTCCTCTCCGAGTCCGGTAAGGCTAGGTCCTAGGACTCCAAAGTTGGTTTGATGTTACCCTTGTCTATTTGGTCTTGCCAATCTGACAAATTACAGGGACCTAACAATAACATTTCATATTCATGCAATGTGATTAAGAATTGACATTTTCATGTTAGTGTATGACACGTTGTTTGTTCAGCATTATGATGCATTGATCTATAATACTAAAATAGATTTGGATCTAAAATGAGTGCCATAAGACAAATATGATTAATGAGTTGGAATTCAAAATTAATATTATCCAAATAAATAAATAATGATTATGTGTCATATTTGTGTTTGCCAATATGAATTACATATAAACTTTATAAACTACATATAAACCTCATCATTTTTAAGATTTTGGTAAATATTATTTCAAAATATGATAAATATTTTTGAAATAGTAAATATAAAGTATTTTATATTATTACTACATGGAATAATTTAAAAAAAAAGTCCCTTATTTTTAAATCAATAAATTCACTTTAAGACATAGTAAACATTTTTTATTACTTAAAAAAATGATACAGAATAACTAATTATAAAATATATAAAACCATAAAGATCATTTAATAACTCCATAGCTAATATAGTATGATGTTATATAATATAGATATGGTGTAACTATTTTATGTTTTGGAGATTTATGTCTAAATCTCATTTTATTTTATTTTTTATTTTATTTTTTATTTTTTTTTTAATTTTTTTTTCTGTTAAATCACAATCTTTTAATGTTAAAAAATGTATTTTTGACTACAAATATCTAAAAACCCTGAATTGTGTACAAATCACAATTCAAACTTGTAAAAAAACAAATTCGATTGAAAAATATTGTCTAAAAAACTCCAAAAACATATAATAGGTATAATACCACTATAATATGCAAAAAATCATTTTATATAATTTAATTTATTAGTTATAATTATTCAATTATTTAATTTTAATAAATAATAGTATATATCATATATGATAACTTATTAATTTATATAAGATATAAGATATAAGATAATATAATTAGATATATTTTTTGGGATTCAATTATATTAACACAAGTCATTTATCGATGACTATTTCTATGAGATTTTTGAATATTTCACTTAGCACTTAAGAAGTGGGAAGTGCTAAATAGACTATTCAAAAGTCATGAGAAATTAATCAGTTAGGACTACCTCTCATGGGAATGGTCATTTATGAATGACTTACTTAACACAGTTGAATCCCAAAAAATGATATCTAATATAATGCACTCTTAAAACCCCTCAATACTTAAATAATATAACCAGTTAATTATTATATTATACATTATAATTATTTAATTATGATATATTATATAATATAATAACTACTATTATATATAATATGAAATGATAAACCAAATATATTCTTTATAATAATGAAATGAATTATGCATTATAAAAATATGTAGTTATTAATTTTAAAATGTTTGTTTTTATTGTATCAAGAAGCTCTTTACAACTAAGCACATGGGAGATGTTATAAAAACATGTAACATTATGTATTTATGTCATATTATGTCTCCTAAAAAAATTATAATTATAAAATAAAAAAATGGAAATAGTGGAATTCAGAATTATAATAATTAAAAATTATAATTTGAAATACACAACGCAAATATTGCATATTAATATTTCAACTTACTTCTCAAAATATCACGACTGTAATAACAAACTCAACTTTTTTCTTCACAAATGATCTAAAAGGGCTTTTAAATATCCAACAATATAAAAAAAATTATCAGTAATAAAGAATTTGTGTTAAGATATGTACTCTATCATTATGTTAAGGTATTCTTGTATGTTTTTTATTTCTTTAAATCTATATGTGGGAATTCCAAAATTATCAAAATTTATAACTGTAATTTATCAGAATTCCAAAATTATCAAAATTTATACCTGTAATTTATCAATATATAGTAGAGAAAATTTTAAAAAACTAAAACTTGAGAAGGTTTCACCTATATTATAAAGAAAATGAAAAATTTAAAGAGCTAAAACTTGAGAGGGTTTCACCTGTATGGGTGATTGCTTTCTCATTCTCTAAAAAAAAATATTATAATCTATCAATATATTGTTATAAATCTTTCGCATTTAAATATGTTATTGTTAGAAATTTTCACAACTTAATAGCTAAACATAACTCCCCAGGGTTTCACTTGGAGTATTTCTCTTGCTCAACAATAAGCCATTTCAATAAATTTGAGTGTGAATATGTTGGGAAAATCTTATGGTTAATATAAATAATAAAAATAATATTTAGCACCCGGAATCCATTCAAACCCGGTCAGCCGCATCTTTGATGTTCACAGCAACGCCATCGGTCATCGAGTTTATCATCAATTGTTTCATCTAGTACTTAGCAACAATACAAAGTTTAATATATACATATGCGTGTTTGTATTTCTTTGGGCAATAATAATAATGATGATTTCTTTGAATCCCTAATGAAATGTTAATTAGTACCTGTGTTTTAGCTTCAAGATTAGGGTTAAGAAATACTCTAATGAATTATTTTCTAAATTGTTAAAGTTAACATATTCATTGTTATAGTAAATTATTAGCAATGGTTTTAAAAAGTGTAAAGAGAGGTGGTTGCTAAATTGGGAAAAAATTATTTTAGTTTGGAATAATAATTAACGTTTAATGTTGTTTTTTGTTTGATAATTATATGCATTTTGGATCAGCTAACTAAAAAAGCACACATGCAACATAGAGAAAAAGATAATTTGAAATTTCCAAAGTGTACATTTTATTTAATAAAACTAAAAATAAATCAATGAATTCTTACATAAAAAAGTATAATGCTTTGGAAAAATAAATCAATGAATCCTTACACAGAAAAGTATAATGTCTGTCATATCTATAGCAAAACATCTCAAAAGCTTGTCTTAGTAGACAATTAAATGTTCATGTAAAAATACACAATGGTCAAGTCATCTTCAGACAAATTTGTGAGAAATCTGCCACAAGAAGCACCAAAACAATGTTTTACATTAGTTGCTAAGAGAATTAAGATGTCAAAAATAACCACTACTAGCAAATAAAAAACATAGCCAGAAATATACTTATGTTCCTTACTAGTACTCAATGAATTCTCTTGATAACTCACTGCAATAGAAGAAGTTTACAACAACAGTTCATATCAAAAAGTTAAATATTTAAGCTAATAAGTAGCCTTTTAGCATTTTTCTACCTCTTGAATGTTAAACTAGAACTGAAAATATTTAAGCCAATGAATGATCCAGTGAAAAATATTTTCTTTATAGTAGTCTCATCGAGGTGCTCCCCCACCATTTTTAACAACAAATGTATAGTAATGTATGATACCTTCCATACTCTAGAATTGGTCGATCTCCTCGATATACAAGAAATCAAATTTGGTGTACATTATACTCTCACTCATTTCCCCATACAACTCACTTGCAAAATATCATGAAATTTATTTTTTTGAAGAAGTATATATCAATTACAATCAATATATTAGTTCCTAATAACAATATTTATGTAAAAGATATCAGAACATACTTTCACTCATGGCATGCCAAATAATCGAGTGATCTACTTGGACTTCCTAATAAGTTCAACTGAAGAAGTTGTAGTGAATTAACTAGATGCAATGTATCCTTTGTACTCCGAAAATAAAACCTAGATTAGCTTTAAAAATAATATATTATCAAAATTATGAGTGTCTTGAGTGAGGAAAATTGAAGTGTGACTTGGGAATATACAAAGGAAAGATACCTGACATGAGAATTTTCTACTTGGCATATTTGTTCTTTTCGGATGTTATATTGAAGGTTTTTTGTGTATGTGTCGGTTTTGATCTTAATGTTTTATATTTCAACTATATCGTAGTAATAAATGTCAAAAAAATGTTTTTGTATGGAGAAGCTTGCATTGGTACTCCCAGATATACCACCTTATATCCCACGACACTATGGATGTTGTGCAGTGATTGGTAATTCAGGCGACCTTTTAAAAACAAAGTTTGGAAAAGAGATTAACAATTTTGATGTTGTCATGTGAGGGAATGGAGCTCCCGCAAAGGTTAATGTGCTTAAAATCATGTCTTTGTGCTTCATTTCAATTTTCCTTCATGATATTTTCCATTCGGACTAAGAATAAATTATTAGAATGAAGGGTTAAATTGTGATGAAATCCTGTAGTGTTCTCTATCTAGTGAACTTTTATATCTAGTCACATTTTGTGTCTTCTGCAAATATAGAATTATTCGCAATATGTGGGGAAGAAAAGTATATTTCCACTTCTCAACAGGGGATCAGCCAAGGGCCTTGATAAAGTTTGCAGAATTGGATGGTAGTGTTTTGTATTTCATATGGATTTCATGGCATTCAAATAAAATCTTAACATATCATACAAATGAAGACAATTCCATATTCTAATAATATGGTCGGTTTATTTTTCTTGCACAAACCTGGAAAACTCTAATTATTAAAACTACCATCAATCACATTATGAGTAAAATGATTTGGATAGGTAATTGATCTCAACTTAACATATTTCTCTGAAAATTATTATTAAAAGATACTGACTAACTTCAAAACTTTCATTTATCCTTTGCTCTCTGGTTCGGCATGCCTCGACTATTACTTAAGTTTCTTATACTCTTCATTAATATGGAATCTATGCGAAGGCGGGAAGTTCCAATTTAGAATCTTGTGTATCTGATGTGAGGCACATCTTTTGGATCTTCGGTCAAAGTCATAGTAGTCAAAGGCCTTGATTTTTCTTTCTCTGTATGTGATTCTGATGACATTTATGGATTTATAGTGGACCTTGGTTACATAGAATGGTAATGCCTACAGAGTAGATAGAGCTAAATATTAATATCTTAAATATCTAGAATCAAGACTTATGTAACATAAAATTTGACAATGCAATGGTAGCCTCAAGGGTAACGACAAGATTGCATGAAGGCTTGACAATGTTGTTTTGTGAGAATCTAAGTGAAACTTCAAACATCAAGATGGAACAAAGGCTCGACAATGTTGTTTCATATTTAATGAAACAAATAAAAGGCTCTAGCGTGAACTTGATACCAGACAATGAATTTCGCAGATTTTTTTTCGGATGGTCGTGCTTTATTCATAATTACTAGTTTTTTGTTCCACAAAGAAACACTACTTTCTATTAAGTGAGAAAGTATATATATATATATATATGAGAAAGTAATTCTCCATTTCCAAATTGAACAGAGAAAAAGCAAAATCGTGAACAATCGATCGAGACATCATGGATATATTCATGATTACCAGTTACTCTATTTTTATTTAAAAAAAATACATAAATGTGTCAAGTAATGTGTCATTTTAAATTCAATGATGGATTATGTGAGAATTAAAGAGGTACTTTTCTTACCGGGGTAGAAGCATGGATAATTTAATTCTCTAAGCAATATTTGTCTTTTATTAAAATTTTGTAGTTAATATAAATACTTATTGTCTTTTGCTATATCTTTTATTAACATTTTGTTGTTAATATCTTTTGATACATTTATAAAGTATCATGTCTTTTAAATTTTTTTTTTTGGTAATATCCTTGTAATTTTTTTGAATATATTTTTAAAATATGACTAATTTTATTATAATATGGTGGTTAATCTTCATTTCAATATTTCAATAATTATTTTAATGGTGTATTACTAACTTAACACAAATACATTAAACAACCTAAATTCAATGCAACAATTTTTTTTTGGATAATATCCTAGTATTTTTTTTGAATATATTTTAAAAATATGACTAATTTTATTATAATATGGTCCTTAATCTTTATTTCAATATTTCAATTATTATTTTAATGATGTATTACTAACTTAACACAAATATATTAAACAACCTAAATTCAATGCAACAATTATTATTTTAAACTAAAGTACAACTTTTCCAATTTAACAATTCTATCAAACAACTAAAATCTAATGCAACAATTACTATTTTAGACCAAAGTACAACTTTTCCAATTTAACAATCTTATTGACGTCTCTTTGCTTCAAAAACATCTCTTTACACCTTGTAAGACAATAATTAATATATACTTAAACCAAAATCTTACCCAAAAAAATCTTAACCCAAAAAAATATATTAATTGAAAAAATAACTCAAAGAAAACATTAACAAACATCGATCTCTAATTAAATTTCTGTTATGAAATTATTCTTAATATCACACAACAAAGGTATAATAAGGACAAAAATTTCCTAAACTAACGTAATTGAGCCTGGAGTCTGCTATTTAGTTGGAGCACATAAGTGTACTTAGCATAATCTCAACTATTGAGACAGCGACGCTTTAACAAAGTTTGGACTTTTAACAAAAACGGAACCAATGTATCGAAGATTAAAATTTTTATTTTAAAAAATGCTCCCAGGTTGTATTTCGGCGAGCCTTATATCTCAGTCTATCAGCGCATAAATGCACTGAGAGATGAAATGGCCACCGTAGGATCATTTATTGCTTTAATCTGACAGTGGCCATTTCGTCTTTCGATACATTTATGAGCCGATAGACTGGGATATAAGGCTCGCCTTGTATTTCTAATTAAGCCACTCGAGATTAACCACCCGTGATGTATTTATAACAAATGGTGGGTAGTTAGAAAAGATGAATTATAAATAGATTTGAAATTTAAATTAAAATATTGGACACATAGAGGCAATGTTCGATTTAACATGGAGAATATTCGTGTTACTCCCAAGAGATATTATGGGTGAAATAAAAACATTGTATAAGTGGAAAAAGATAGCGTGGAGTGTAATGCAACATAAAATCTTATTTGTTGTATGCACTCCTATCCATAGAAATTAAATCTTATTTCCTCTTAAAAATAAAAAATTAAATCTGATTTTTTTTTTTTTTAAATATAATTTATTGATGTAGAGTTATATTTTAAATTTGATGTTTGGATTTTTAATAACAACTTATTAGGACTTGTTCTCCAATAAGAGCAACATCTGAATGCGTTGTGAAAAGAGATTGGACAAGGGTACTTTTTATGCTGCAAGAATTGTTTCTGAAAGAATTTTTGGGTAAAATTTCTTCCTAATTCTAGTTATCTTTGGGTTTGACCATATTAATCGTAATCACTCGATGGGTCAGAAATAGAAACTTCATATTTGAAAGTTGTTTATCTTATTGGTATAGATAATTTTTATTTTATTTATGTAACTGCAACATTACCCTCAACACAGTAAGGCTGCATTTCTGCTCAAGGCAGGGGACATCCTTTGGCAGCTTACGCTATTTGGAAACACCGTTCAAATATGATGTTGACAAACTATTCAGGTCTTAGAAAGGCTATCGTTGAGCACCAACATTATGTTCATGGTGTGACCATGTACCCATTAGAACACAGATCTTCAAATGAAATTCTTTGCATACACCCTAGAAGTTAAATCGTAAATTCAACACTTGACAAGATGTGCATATGATAATATGCATTGGAGAATTCACCTGAACACATTCCTGACTCCATCCTAGAATGCATAGCAGTAAGGATTAATGTTGAGCTAGAGCTGAGCTAATGTCTGGCTACTTCAATGTTGTGAAAGCATGGATTAATGTGGAGCTAGAGCTGAGCTAATCTCTGGCTACTTTGATGTTGTGAAAGAACTAAACTATATAATGTAATATAGTGATGAATTTTTGAGCACCTTTGTTCAATGAAGGACTTTCCTTATAGGCACTGCACATGCGTTCTGTTAGTTTCAGTATTTCAATGATCAAATAACTCTCTTTTAGTAGTTTTTCATTAAGTTATAAGTCAAAATTTTATGTTTCAAAGTCAGTTTTCAAATAAAATTTTGGTCACTGAAAGAGTCCAGGTCACACTTGCTGCTCCATCATCTCATCCATGGATGCCATCACCCTCAAAGTTCTATTATATCAAGTGTCAAGAAAAGAGGAAGGGAAATCATGTCTGTTAGAGCTGCAAGGAATCAATTTGCCTTCTCATTTCAGTTAAAAGAAGAAAGCGTTGTTGTCAAGTGTAATGGTGAGAAAAAATTATTTTTGCCTTCATTTATTTCATTTTCCCTCTTTTATCTTTCATTTTTCCAAAACCCAAAGTCCAACACTCATTTCCCTTTTCAAAACCCCTTTTTAACTATTAAAATTCAATTTTTATAGTTAAAAAGCAGCTCCACCCACCCACTAACAGCCATATCATATTTCCTTTTAAATTTACCATATATTTATTTTATCGCAGCTCTGCCCGCACCACAATAAAAATTTCATATATATCATATATTACATATATGATATTGTATATATTTTCCGCACTTAACTGTATTGAAGCCCTTACCTTTCATCGCAATCGGCGTTTCGCAGATCCAAACTTCATACATATCACAATTATTGTCTCCTAAAAAACCTCAGAAATGCGATTTGCTGGATTGTTGGGACCCCTCATTTCCTTTTTTTCCACTTCATAAACATTCAATATATGTTATAATTTCTTTCTAATATGATTCAGGCGGTTGTATCATATTCCATTGACTTAGCGTAATTTTTCATTGTTCGCTTTTAAAAAGCTTTTAAATGGGACCCGTCACCATTTCGCATCGCAAGATTGCAACATCACTTACCTTTTCCACTTACTTCCACCTACTTTCCTCGACCTTTTCCTGCCACTTCACCTAATCTCCCATCGCAATTCGCAATTCACAATTCGAAAATCCTTCCCGTTGTGCTTTATGATTACCCACTTCGATCCCTGATTTGCGATAACCCTCCGGCCCTGATATTCGATAAAGCCTGATCTCTGATTGCGATTAGGTGGACCCACCTACCATGTCACTTCACCTTTTCGCACATCAAAAAATCCATATGCCAACAACCATGTTACCCACTCCTCTTGCAATTTGCGATTGTGACTACCTGCAGCTATTACACCTTGTGATCTTACCCGCCCTTTAATCAACAGTCCTTATGCCTTTTCGACCCGCCTTCTCCATTCTACTTTTGACACTTCTGAGGGGGTGGTCCGAAAAGTTATTTTCTCCGTCGCTCCTCCTACTATGTGTCCTCCTCTCTACATTTCACACACCCCTCGGTCCAAACCTCCTACCGTTTTCATATCCCCCTAAACCATTCTCCCTTTGTTTGATAATACCACCAGTCCATACCACTGTTATTCCTGCTATAACTCACTCCACGTCACCTGCCATTCTATCCAAAAGGTTTCGGGTTTTCCACCAAACAGAAGGGTTGCGCCATTAAATAGAAAAGGGTTGTTTGTTGATTAATTTCCACCATTTTATCCTAATCTGTCTCCATTAAACTGGTCAAAACCAATTTATTTCCCGCTCTTCCTTTGATTCTTCCTCCTGGCCCCACCCTCAACGTGTCTTATTTTTATTTCATTCACGTTCCCAATATTATCCTCCAAACCTATCTGCACGGGTCATTCTCTCAAAATTTATTTCTACAAAAGGAACCCTATGACGACATAGAAGAAGCCAAAGAAAGGGAAACAACGACAAAACTCCTCTAGAAACAGATTTCCATTAAACCCGCGCCACCGTTACTCTCAGCACTAGCACATTTCAATAAGAAACCATGCAGCATTCAAGAGACAATTGAAAGATTTACAGAAAACTAGGCAACAATTTCTCAAACAATTTCACAATTATCAACAGACATGTACAACATGACCTACACTTCAGGATCAGAAATTGCCACATCAATAATGGTTGTTGATCAGTTTGATACACTTCAAAAGAGTGCTCAGTTAAGGTTTTCTAGGTGATGTAATAAATAGAAACAAATTTCCTCCTATTTTATTTCAAATGTAATAAAGTCCCTATTCTTGAAGACATTTGAAGGTCTAGCTTAGTGGAGACACATTGTAATCTATAAATACACATATTGTAGATAGATAACAGGTTGATAGTTGGATAGTTGAGTGAGATAGTCCCATATTTTACAATGGAGCTATTGTAAACATATTTTAATGAAATCAAAGATGTTGATGCAGCTATTGTGAGATTCCTGTGGTATTTCTTTTGAGCATTGTTTTCCTCTCTATTATTCCATTTCCATTACAGCTTCTGTATGTTAATATTTTAGTCTATAAACAGAAATCATTATTTCTATGCTCCGTTTATTAAGATATTCATAAGTATGTCTTTCTTCTGATGAATGAATTTAGTAAAATTCTCATTCAAACCCCTGCCTTTTTCTTCACCTTCTTCTGATGAATGAATTCAATTAAATGCTTATTTAGATTCCTACCTTTTCTACAACTATACACAATGACAATTTAAGTATGCTCAAATAGTTTACCTACCTGACCTCACTCTGATCTCTGCAATCCAATATTTGAAAAAATTTTTAGTTTCCTTGATTCTTATTTCTATCCAGCATCTCAATTACCAAACAAATTACTCATTCAAAGCTTATATATATATATATATATATATATATATATATATGGATATATCTAGCCTAAAATCCTATGGTAATCAGCCATTCATTGAATATTTAAAGTTACATAGAGAGAGTCCTCTCTAGTCTAGGTAGGGCTAGCTACCTGGCCAAAAGGTTGGTTTGTGGTTACCTTTCTCCACTCCTTTCTCAGCCTTGGGAAGTTGTGGGGAGAGATAACACATTCTTTAGACTGTCAATAGATAATTGAATAAGGCAGCAAGTTCACATTATCCATTCATAATTTACTAAGGCTGCAAGTTCTCATTAATGATTAGGGAAAAATAATAACATTTTTCTGTTTACCACAACTACATACCAGTTGCTTAGATGAGAAAGCTCCTACGTCCTTCTCCATGCAAATTTATAAAACCAATAAGTTACATGTCCTCTTTGACAATCCATGGATTGGACCCTTCCCTTTACTATTGGCTTAGTTCTCATCATTAAAGTTTGAAGGTCCTCATTCAGTTCTATTCGCCATTAACGAATAATTCATACTAAACCTCTGCATTTCTACGGCGAATGAGTCCCACTATGGATTTCAATAGAATCTTGCCATAACCTCTTAATTCATCGTACCTTCCGTGTATTTCAAAATAATGCCTATCAATTTATTGTACTTATCCCATATTGCAATAAACAACGATAAATAGACTCTTGCCATGATCTCTCATCGTGGTACCTTCCAAGTATTTCAAAAAACTACCGAGTCAATTCGTGGTACTTATCCCAGATTTTAGTAAACCAACCATAACACAGTTAAAAAGATGTCAAATTATGAGCAAAAGGCTTCAACCAGAGAGGAGAAGAGTGGAAGTAAAATTGTGTGCTAGATGTTGGAGAGGATAAGTGTAGACAAAATTGAGAGGTGCACTGATTCAAAATGAAGGCCTATCGACCTAATTAACACTATTCATAATTTACTAATAATATTAATATTAATAATATTGATATTAATATTAAACCAACCTAGATTCACATTAACTCTAGATCTATCACGCACCAAGAGAGATCAATCTATGGAGGTGCACACATTTTCTCAAGTTTTGCACTCAAAAAAATGTTTGCACCTTGAGAGATCTGATCCCTCTAGTTACTTGATAAATCTAGAATTAAAGTTGAATATTGATTAGATTAATTATAATTTTTTTTTTGAAATTTAAATTTATTATTAAATATATTGAAAATATTATATTTAATCAATTATATATACACACACACATTTATTATGTGCATAAGATTATATTGTTATTTATTCTTATTTTTGAATTCTATTTAATTTAATTTAATTTATTGAAGAAATATTATTAATAAGACATTATAAATTAACATTCACTATATAGCATTTATAATTTAGTGTGATATGGCATATGCTTTTATTATTCTAATATTTTACTTAAGAAATCCTTTTTAAGCCCATAAATGATATAGCATTTATATAGCATTGGATTTGGGCTTACGGTCATTTTTTCATGCCATTCAAATCAACATGCTATTTTTATGGGCCAAGTAAGATTCATAAGGAAATATAAGATTCATAAGGAAATACAAGTTTGACATACTTGGAGTTTTTTCAAAATTATGCAAGGAAAACATAAAGAAAATAGCATGGCTTCTTATCTTAAATGAGCACTTAGAAGGTACAAATTAAACCATGATGCAGTTTGAATCAAATAATCTAATAAAGTATTTTGTTGGTGAAAAATGGATTTAGGTCTTGAAGGTCACAAACTAGAGAGGCCAATGTGTACGTGAGAGACTATAGTGTGGTAATTGAAGCTCAAATTTTCAACACACTTTGAAACACATGCATAGTATAAAATGTGCATTTAATATTTAATATGATGTAGGCACTTTTGAAATGTTGCACTTATCAATGTGAATACATTCATGCCTTGGTTTTGTGAAATTATACGTAACATGAGGGAATTGCACTATGTTTTAAGTAAAGACATTGGTGACATAGTTTCTATTAAGACAAGAAAGTATGTATGTTTTTTTATGGATTTTTCATTGATGTAGAGGAATGTGTAGTTTATCAATCTAAAAATGATGAATATGTGAAACAATGGAAATCTGTCCCTGTTAATCTAAAGGTGCCACATTTAATTATGTTATGGTAAAATATGCACGTTGAAGAGGCCAAGGTCTCACTAAATCGTGATAAACATTTTGACATTGTTGTGAAGGTATATTACTTCATTAATGGGCTTGTTATATATTAATGATGATTTTATTTAGTCGTGTCAAATTAATGTTCAAAGTTTTTTATCCATATTGGATGATCATATAGTACATCATCTATCATGGTACTTTATAGGTGGAAAGTCCTAGTTTGGGTATTAGAGTTTGGAACTCTCCAGATCCATTTTAGGAGAAAGTGATTTAATTTGGAGTTGAAACTTCTAAAACTTATTCCCACACTCTCAACATCGATCTACACATTATGAGCCTTCCAATAGTGAAAAAATCACCTCAATCGGGCCTTATATGAGAAAGTTATACCTTTTGCAAATTGACCTATCCTCTTGACCACAATGGTATGAGTGGATGACATAGCCCCCATTACTTGCACATGTGGGGCTATCCATGTTTTGAATTTTAAGAATATTCTAGAAGTTCCAAAACCTCATCACTAATTAAGGATTGAGGAAGTCAAAACCCCAATCTTAGAAGGTTATCAGGATAAGTTAAATACTGAGCCACTAGGAGGAGAAGGGGTTCCATTATTTAGCATTGTACTCATTCCATAGTTGAGAAAAACATCTAGGAGCGGTATTTTTATAGCATAATCGAGGAGGAGGATTTTATGGTAGTCGTTTAGGCCATAGTGTTAAAAGATAACTCCATATGAGTTCCCATTTCTTTGAATGTGATTTTTATAATTGGGCCAAAGAGATAAGAGCATATGAATCACCTTATAGATTTGTTTTCTCTTGTATTGAGTTTCTTAGAATAAATATTGTGTTCATTTATGTGGATGGTGTGTACATGTGCTTGATTTTTCATTTTCATATATATATTTTTTTATTTCGTAAATTCTATTAAAGCTACTAATTAACTAATTTGATATCAAGGGAAAATTAATTTTCATAGTCTAAGGCTTCAAAATATTACAATATCTATTGTAACAAATTGATCAAGTGGAATATCACATTGCAGAGGGAGGTGAACCTAAGTAGCCTTCATCATAAGGGAGTAAGGAGATGAAAAAATCCCTCCATGTCAAGATCTAGTTCAAGACAACCAAGGTAGAAACTCTATTTGATTCTAGCTCACATGTCCATATCATAGAAAACTCTTTAGTGATCAAGATTTGGTTGGAGGTTAATGGTCATCCAAGCTCATACCTAATGGGATGGGTGAACAAGGATGTAGAAATCAAGGTCATGAAATAGTGCAAGATCAAATTCTCTTCGAGTATATATTTTATGATGAAGTGGAGTTAGAAATAGTACCCATTAACGTGTGTCATGTAGCATTTGGAAGCACCTAAATGAATATGAGGGATGTGATCTTCATGTGGAGAGAAAAATAGTACCACCTAATAAAGGGTGGGAAATCTTATATCATCAACACACACAAAGGTAAATTGAAGGTATTATCAATAAGTGCCAACGAAGTAAAAAAAATTGATTAGTTCTAATAAGAAATATGTGTTTTTTTGTTAAGAGAGAAATAACCAAGTGATGAATCAATAAGGGCAATTGCATCCTTGGAGTGATGTACTAAAGAAAAAAATAATAGTTCGAGGAGTTTTTGTAGGAATACGAAGAAGTTTTCATGAATCCTAAAGGGATACCACCTAAGAGGGAAGTGGAACATGAGTCATAGTTGTTACTTGAATCTTGATTTCAAAATATTAGGTTATATAGAGAATTTGTTCTAGAATAAAATAAAGGAAGAATCAATTGTAGTAGTTGCTAGTGTAGGGGATGCTTTTACCAAGCACCTCACCTTGTGGGTCACCTATCATCATTGTACCCAAGAAGGATGGGACTTACAGAATCTGTGTCAAATTTAGAACTTTAAATGAGATTACACTCAAGAATCAACACCCTTTGTCTAAGATTGATGGTTTTGTATATTAATTGTAGCATTCCAAGTACTTCATCAAGTTGGATCTCAAATTGGGATACCACCTAGTACGTGTCAAAGAGAAGACAATTAAAAGACTACCTTCAAGACAAGGAAAGGTATATATGAATGGTTGGTCATGCCATTTGTTTATATAATGCACTAAATACATTTATGATATTGATTATGATGCATTATACCCATATTTAGATTAATTTGTTATAGTATATCTAGATTATATATTGGTTTATAACTCTTCCTCAGAGGAGAAAATCTCACAACTCATGCAGGTGTTAGAGACTTTGAAAAATAACAAGTTATTGGATAACCTCAAGAAATGTTAGTTTTATCAATAGTCATTGGTGTATTTGTGGTATGTTCTTGGTGAATTAGAACTCAAGATAGATTTTTCAGATATGGAAGCCATCATTAAATGGCTAGTTCCTACTAATGTTACTAAATTTGGGAGCTTTGTGGGGGTAGAACAATACCTAAAGGAGTTCAAAGGATCCTTTTCAACGATATCTACACCACTCTATGCCATAAAAACAAGAAGTAAGGGTTTCTAGTGGGGAAAGAATCAATATAAAGCTTTCGACAAGCTAAAAATAAATATTAGAAAAGCATTATTGCTCGCATTAGCAAAAATTTTATATCATTTTCAATTGGAGACAAATGCAAGTGGTTATGTTATCAAAGAAGTTAAAATGAAAGGAGGTAAGTTAGTATGCTATCATTATGAAATGTTTCATAAGGGGGGTCTTAAACTACCTTACCTATGATAGGAAAGGAGACCATTATCTGTATATATCACCAACCAATGATGTATTTATAAGCCTACAATAAGCTTCAACAAACTAAACATTACATGTTGATGGATTTTTATAACAATTTCGTAAATCATCAAGTATAAGAAAGGGAGCACTAATAAGTTGGAAAATATTATTTCAAGACCACCCATATATAATACTACAACTTTAGGAATTCTTATGCACATGGATATTTTTACTATTGATGCATATAAAGAGGCATACATAGAAGATGAGGACTTTAGGTAGGTGTTTTAGAGGCTACATGGCCAAATTCATGTATAATAAGGTGACAATACAGATAATTATCATATCTAGAATCAATTTCTCTACATGTTAGATAATCTATGTATTCCTAAATATGAAATATTGTAGCTTATTAGAGAGGTTCACATCTCCACGGTCGTAGGGCATTTTGTGTTGGGAAGACAATTTCTAACTTACAAATGTATGTTTATTATCCCAAAATGTAAGAAGATGAAGCACAATGAATTAGAGCATGCATACTTTGTTGTACTAGCAAGCCCAATAATATAATTCAAGGTCTATACTATCTATTACCTATACCCACTAAAAATTAGGAAAGAAACTCCATGGGGTTTGTGGGTGGTTTAGAAACAAATTAGAAGGGACATGACTATTTAATTGTGGTTATTGATATGTTCAATAAGATGTGAATTCTTATTATCTATAAAAATACCATTAAATAATAAGGGTTAGTGAACTTGTTCATTGAATATGTTTGTGTTCACTTTGGGATACCAAGGAGCATATCTCAAAGTCTCACAGATATTAGTTTTCTCAATTCATTTTGGGCTAAATTTTGGGAGAACATGGACACTAAGTTGAGAAGAACTAAAAAATTCCATTAATAGATAGATGGAAAAATAAATGTATTCAATATGAATTTGGTGTAGTTTTTGAGGGGCTCTAATTAGAAGAATTTGAAGACCCGAGATGAATATATGATCTATATTCAACACTTTTGTGATAGAGTAGTCCACAACTATATATGTAAGTCCCATTTTGAAACTTTATTTGGGAATTTGTTGCTTTCACCCTTGAATGTTGTATATGAACAATAAAGAGGAGTGAGGGAAGCCAACATAGGAGAAGAATTAAAAGTAGAGAAATTTGTTGAAAATATTAGGAATATCCATTTGTAGGTATATTATATTCTAAAGAATTCATGGGAAAGGTACAAGTCTAGACACGCTCAACATATAATTGGGAAGTCATTCAATGTGGGATATAGAGTTTCGTTACAACTAAACAAAGAAATACTACAAGGTCCTAGTAAGAAGATCAAGGATCTATAGTATGACCCTTATGAGGTATTGGAAAAGGAGGGAGATAACACCTACAAAATCAATATACCCCCATACTTACACATCAACTTAGTAGTGAATATGGATAATTTCAAACTATATTCACCTTCCATGTTGCATTAGGAGGGGGAGGATTTCCTACCTACCATAGAGGACTTATCACTGTATGCTTAGGTAGAGGTAGAATAAGACACACTTTTATAGAAGAAACCCAAAACTACCAGATAAGGGAAACACAAAATTTTGGAAATTTGGCTGAAATGACAACTTCAAAGAAAAGAAAAATGGCATTGTAGGGAGATGATTGAGGAAAAATTCCTTGCATCGCTTAATAAATTGTTTTGGGACCAAAAGCCTTCCTATATGGGGATACATGATCCATATTAGATCATCGTACAATTTTTTATTTAGCTTGGTACTTTCTGAGTGGAAAAGTTGGAGGAATTGTAATGTAGGGCCCATTACGGAACCTTATAGAGACATTTTGAGGAATAAAATGGATTTTTTGGATGTTGTAGCATCTAAAACTTGCACCCACAACCACAATGTTGATTCACACACTATTACATTTCTAATGGTGCAAAGTTCATCTCCATTGGCGTTGGTAGTGGAATTGTTTGAATGGTTGGTGACATCTTGTGTGTTGCCATTAATGTCAACCAAGATAACATTGGTCTCAGGGGGGCCCCGATGGTTGTTGTTGTCTCTTGTAGAGAATCATCATAGTAGTAGACTTATTGGAGAAGCCATAATATGATGACTATGATGGATGGGAGTCCCTATAATTGGAGAAGATTACGCCTTAAGATATTATCTCATATATTATTAGAGATTACATATTTGGATAGTGCTCGGAAGGAGATTTACAACAGTATATTGAAGTTTTCAAATGGCCTCCTAAATCACAACTTATTTCCAATCAAGGTTGAGGTTCCCCAAAGTTAGATGGAAAAATTCTGAATGTGGCCTTGGGTCAAAGTGGTGACCAATTTCAGAAACAAAACAAAGTTCATGATGCCATTTAGTTGAGCTGCTAAAGAAGAGACAGGTGAATGTGACTTGGAAAAAAAGGCAACAGGGAGCGTGGTCAGTGGCCATAAGTTGGAGCCCCCATTCCAACACATCCTAACGGAGGTAGCACAAAGGTAACACCTTGGAGAAACCTTAAGGTGCATAAGGGAATGCAACAGGTAGACATGGAGAAATTGTGTAGCGGGGAGGCTTCCCATTAGCTGTAGGCAAATCCCACCTATAACTTGGCCTGGCGAAGAAGGCCGGACAGTATGACCCTAGAGGTTTCATTGAGCACAACAGTGTAAAAAGTCCAGGACCGTTATGAAAAATTAACGAAGGAATTCACCGCAAAACACAAGTCCTGAGACCATTTTCTCTCTCCTCTCTTATAGGAATGCGACGACATTTTATTGGTTGAGGTGACATCAACATGACATTGGTACATGGGGACATGTTGCAGGTAGATTCAACATTTTTGGGTGGCTTAATGGGCTAAATATGGGTGACACGTGTCACAACTCCAGAGGCATCGTGTGGCACTGATAATGCCATCCCATTGGGAGGGGGCTGAAATATGTTGAGTAGTGAACAAGAGAAAGCGTTAGACTGACAAGGTGTCGTGCCAACAAGGGAGATAGAGAGGCGCAAAAAAGGTGTCGGGAGGAACCCACTTGATAGTGCAACTCATAAATAAAATCCCAAGGATTTATAATAGATGAAAAAAAAGGGTCAGGTAAGAGGCATCAATACATGATGGATCTAATGAGGACTTATTGCAGACAACAACAACCAATGAGAAAGGTGTCAAGAAGAGCCTGCAGGAAAACTAAGCTTACAAAGCCCAAACCAGAATATTTACACAGAGGTAAGTTTAAAGTGTCGGGATAGAGAGCTACGGGCTTAGCACCATAACATGTGTTATGAAGGTAAGTGACTAAGGGAGTGGAGTAGTTAATAGAGAAAATAAGCCCCCATAGGACAACAAAAAGGATTAGCGCCTAGAGGCCTAGCTAGAGGTCACAACACCTGCTCCTATAGTGGAAAAGTAGGTTAAAACAATGTTACTGATGAAACGAGAACTATTACCTCAAAATGGGAACTCTAGCCCAAAAAGACTCAAAAAACATGAAAAAACGCCCCAAAAACAAAAAGTGTGTATTCCAGAATGCATTTGTTTTTTTGTCAAGGTCAAATTTCACCTTTTTATAAAATTATGCTAAAAACGAAATTGTTTCTTGAAAAAATGATTGAAAAAACACCCTCAAAACAAAACGAGTTGATGATGGAATAACAAAAAAAAACATTGTGTCACACTTTTGACACATTGTAACAATGGAATTAAAGGCAACATATTAGGACATTGAAAAATCGTAAAATTCTAAATTTTTGGATAGATGATGTGAAATATAAACAAAATCATGTCTGAAGGGCTTATCATTTCGAACAATTTTTATCCATGTTGTTAAACATATAAAATGACTGACCAAAATGAACTTGTACCTAGAATATTTTCAACTACAATATTAAAAATAAAATTTTGATGACAAAAAAAACCTTAAATGAAAAGTTAAATTCCAAGCTTTAAATTTTAAGTTTTCAAGATACTTGAACCATGAAATTATGGAGAAATTATTTGATTTAACTATTTTTAAAAAATAAACAAGTAAAATAAAAAATTTATTATTCATATATTTGTTTGTTTATATATAAAAACATAATTTTTAATTTTTTAAATTTTTTTCTATATTTTAAATTATAATTGTTTTAGTTTTAAGAAAATAAAGATTAAAAATTAAAATCTTCTTATATATGTTTGTTTATATTTTAAAACATATTTAAATTTTTTTTATTGTTTTTTTATATTTTAAATAATAATTGTTTTAATTTAAAAAAAAATAAAATTAAAAAATAATAATTTTTTTATATTTGTTTGTTTATTTTTTAAAACATATTTTTTAATTTGTTTTTATTGTTTTTTTATATTTTAAAATTTTAATTGAATATATATATATATATATATATATATATATATTTTTAAATTTTATTTTATTAAACAATACATTTTTTTTATTATAATAGTTTTTGTTTAATTTTTTTAATTTTTTTTTTATATAGTTTATGTTTGAAAAAAAAAAAATTATTTTTCCACTTGCCGAGTGCCGAAGGCATGTTGGGCAGCCCTCGGTAGCGTCGCCTGGCCAGTCTCCGGCCCTTCGCTGAGCGAAGTGCGATTCCAAGAATCGCCCTCCGCTCAGCAAGGGGCTAGAGGCAGGATAGGCGGCCCTTGACGGCGTTGCCCGGCCAGCATCCGACCCTCGGCTGGGCAGAGGGAGATTCTCGGAAGCGCCCTCCGCCCAGCTGAGGGCTGGAGGCTGGTCGGGCGGCACCGTCGAGGGTTTCCCATCCCGCCTCCGATCCCCGACTCGGTGGAGGGCGATTCCGAGAATCACCCTCCACTCAGTAGGGGGCCAGAGGCAAGCTGGGCGGCCCTCGACAGTGCTGCCCGACCAGCATCCGGCCCTTGGCTGGGTGGAGGGAGATTCTCAGAATCACCCTCTGCCCAACCGGGGGTCAGAGGCCAGCCAAGCAGCACTGTCGAGGGCTACCCAGCCTGCCTCCAGCCCCCGGTTGGGCGGAGGGTGATTTCGAGAATCACCCTCAGCCCAGCCGGGGGCCAGAGGTAGGCTAGGCCCTCGACGGAGCTGCCTGGCTTGCCTCCGGCCCCAGGCTGGGTGGAGGGCGATTTCGAGAATCACCCTTGTCTGGGCAGAGGGAAATTTCGAGAATCACCCTCTGCCCAGCTAGGGGTTGGAGGTAGCCTGGGCAGCACCGCCGAGGGCTACCCAGCCTGCCTCCGACCTGTGGCTAGGTGGAGGGTGATTCTTGGAATCGCCCTCCACCCAGCCGAGGGCCGGAGGTAGGTTGGGTAGCCCTTGTTGGTGCCACCCGACCCCCATCTAGGGGGAGGGTGATTCCGAGAATCTCCCTTCGCCAAACTGAGGGCCGGAGGCCGGATGGGTGGTGCTATCGAGGGTTTCCCAACCTGCCTCCGGCCCACGACAGGTTGGAGGGCGATTCCGAGAATCACCCTTCGCCCAGCTGGTGGCCGGAGGTAGGCTGGGCAGCCCTCAACAATGTCGCCCGATCTGGATCTGGCCCCCGGTTGGGTGGAGGGTGATTCTGAGAATCACCCCAGCTGGGAGGAGGATGATTCTGAGAATCACCCCCAGATGGGTGGAGGGCGATTTTGAGGGCGATTTCAAGAATCACGCTCGACTAGGCAGAGGGTGAGTCCGAGAATCGCCCCCGGTTAGGCAGAGGGTGATTCAGAGAATCGTCCTCTGCCCATCCGTGGGCAATTCTCAGAGTTGTCATTCGCCCAGCTAGGGGCCAGATGCAGGCTAGGCAACCCTCGACAGTGTCACCAGGTCGGCGTCCGGGCCTTGGCTGGGCAGAGGGCGATTCTTGGAATCACCCTCCGCCCCGCCGGGGGCCGAAGGTAGGTCGGGCAGTGCCGTCGAGGGCTGCCCAACCTGCCTCCAGCCCCCAGCTGGGAGGAGGGATATTCACCCAACTGGGAGCTAGAGGCAGGCCGGGTGGTGTCGTTGAGGGATGCCCAGCCTACTTAGAGGCCCCTACTAGGCGAAGGGCGATTCCAAGAATCACCCTTCGCCCATCAGGGGGCTGGAGGTAGGCTGGGCAGCCCTCGACGACATTGCTCAGCCTGCCTCCGGCCCCTGGCTGGGCTGAGGGTGATTTCGAGAATCTCCCCTGGTTGGGCAGAGGGAGATTCCGAGAATCACCCCTGCTTGGGAGGAGGGAGATTCCGAGAATCACCCCCGCCTAGGCAGAGGGCGATTCCGAGAATCACCCCCGCCTAGGCAGAGGGCGATTCCGAGAATCGCCCTCCGCCCAACTAGGGGCTAGAGGCAGGCCAGGCAGTGCAGGCTGGGCAACCCTCGACGGCGCCGCTAGGCCTACCTCCGACCCTCGGCTAGGCTGAGAGAAATTTCGAGAATCGCCCTCGACTGGGCGGAGGGTGATTCTCGGAATCACCCTCTGCCTAGCCGGGAGTGATTCTCGGAATCGCCCTCCACCCAGTCGGGGGTGATTCTCAGAATCATCCTCTGGGGTGATTCTCGGAATAGCCCTCTGCCCAACTGGGGTTGATTCTCTGAATCACCCACTGCGCAGTTGGGGGCGATTCTCGGAATTTCCCTCTGCCCAACCGGGGGCCGGAAGCAGGCCGGGCGGCACCGTCGAGGGCTGCCCAGCTTGCCTCCGACTCGCGGCTGGGTGGAGGGTGATTCTTGAAATTTGACAATCGCCCTCTGCCCAGCCGGGGGTCAGAGTCAGGCTGGGCAGCCCTGGACGCCGCCGCCTGGCCTGCCTCCGACCCCCAGCTGGGCGGAGGGCGATTCTGAGAATCACCCCCGGCTGGGTAGAGGGTGATTCTGAGAATCACCCCTGGTTGGGTGGAGGGTGATTCTGAGAATCATCGCCGACTGGGTGGAGGACGATTCTAAGAATCACCCCCGGTTGGGCAGATGGCGATTATGAGAATCACCCCTGGCTGGGCAGAGGGTGATTCCAAGATTCACCCCCGATTGGGTAGAGGGCGAGAATCACCCCTCGCTGGGTGGAGGGCGATTCCAAGAATCACCCCCGGCTGGGCGGAGGGAAATTTCAAGAATCATCCTCTGCCCAACCGGGGGCGATTCTTGGAATCGTCCTCTACACAGCGAGGGGTCGGAGGCAGGCTGAGCGGCGCCGTCGAGGGCTGCCCAGCCTGCCTCAAGCCCCCAGCTGGGCGGAGGGCGATTCTCGGAATCGCCCTCTGCCCATGTGGGGTGATTCTCAGAATTGCCCTCTGACCAACCAGGGGCGATTCCCGGAATCACCCTCCACCCAGCCAGGGGCCAGAGGTAGGCCGTGCAGCGCCGTCGAGGGCTGCCCAGCCTGCCTCTAGCCCCCAACTAGGTGGAGGGAGATTCTCAAAATCACCCTCTGCCCAGTGGGGGGTTGGAGGTAGGCTGGACAGCCCTCGACGTCGCCACTCGGCTTGCCTCTGGCCCCCAGTTGAGTGAATCACCCTTCAACAAGTTGGGGGCTGGAGGTAGGCTGGGCAGCTCTTGACGGCGCTGCCCAGTCTGTCTCCGGGCCTCGGCTAGGCGGAGGGTGATTTCAAGAATCTTGTAACCACCCTCTGCCCAGTTGGGGGTGATTCTTAGAATCTCCCTCTGCCCAACCGGGGGTCGGAGGCAGGTCGGGGAGCACCGTCGAGGGCTACCCAGCCTGCCTTCAACCTGCGACTGCGTGGAGGGTGATTCTCAGAATCTAAAAATCGCCCTCCACCCAGCCGGGGGTCAGAGTCAGGCTGGGCAGCCCTTGACGGTGTCGCCCAGCCTGCCTCTGGCCCCCGGCTGGGCAGAGGGTGATTCCGAGAATCACCCCCGGTTGGGCGGAGGGCGATTTCGAGAATCACCCCCGACTGGGCGGAGGACGATTCTGAGAATCACCCTTGGTTGGGCAGAGGGCGATTATGAGAATCACCCCTGGCTAGGTGGAGGGCGATTCCAAGAATCACCCCCGGTTGGGCGGAGGGCGATTCCGAGAATCATCCCCGGCTGGGCGGAGGGAAATTTTGAGAATCACCCTCCGCCCAGCTGGGGGCGATTCTCGTAATCAACCTCTTCCTAGCTGGGGGTCGGAGGCATGCCGAGCAGCACCATCGAGGGCTGCCCGGCCTGCCTCCGGCCCAGCGGGGGTGATTCTCGAAATTGTCCTCCGCCTAGCCTGGGGCGATTCCCGGAATCACCCTCTGCCTAGCTAGGGGTTACAGGCAGGCTAGGCGGCACCGTCAAGGGCTGCCCAGCTTGCCTCCATCCCCAAGCTGGGTGGAGGGATGGAAGCATGCTGGGCATCCCTCGATGGCGCCGCTCGGCCTACCTTTGGCCCCCAATTGGGTGAATCGCCCTTCACCCAGCTCGGGGTCGGAGGTAGGCTGGGCAGCCCTCAACGGCGTCGCCCGACTTGCATCCACCCCCCGGTTGTGCGGTGGGTGATTTCGAGAATTGCCCTTCGCCCAGTCGAGGGTCGGAGTTTGGCTGGGTGGTGCCTTCGAGGGCTGCCTAGTCTGCATCTGGCCCTTGACTGGGTGGACGACGACTCTGAGAATCGCCCTCGGATAGGCGGGGGGTGATTCTCGGAATCACCCTCCACCTAGCCGGGGGCGATTCTCAAAATCGCCCTCCACCCAGCCGGGGGTGATTCTCGAAATCGCCCTCAAAATCGCACTCCGCCCAGCCGAGGGTGATTCTCAGAATCGACCTCCGCCCAGCCGGGGATGATTCTTGGAATCGCCCTTTGCCCTGCTGGGGGTCGAATGCAGGTCGGGCAACGCTGTCGAGCGCTGCCCAGCCTGCCTCCCATCCCCGGCTGGGTAGAGGGCGATTCTTGGAATCGCCCTCCACCCAGCCATGGGCTGGAGGCAGGCTGGGCAGCCCTCGATGATGCCACCCGTCTGGCCTCTAGCTCTCAGCTGGGCGGAGGGAGATTCTCAGAATCACCCTCTTCCCTACCAGGGGCTAGAGGCCAGCCAAGCGGCACAGGCAAGGGCTGCCCAGCCTGCCTCCAGCCCCCTACTGGAAGGAGGGAAATTCCAAGAATCACCTTCCACTTAGTTGTAGGTCGGAGGCAGGCTGGGCAGCCCTCGACGGCACCGCTTAACCTGCCTCCTGCCCCTGGTTGGGCGGAGGGATCGTCCTCCAACCAGCCTGGGGCCAGAGGCAGGCTGGGCAGCTTTGTCGAGGGTTTCCTAGCCTACCTCTGGCCCCCGGTTGTGCTGAGAACGATTCTCAAAATCGCCCTCTACCCAGCTGGGGGTTTGAGGCAGGCTGGGAAGCATGAATGATGCTGCCCAGCTAGCCTCCAGCCCCTTGCTAGGCAGATGGTGATTCAAAGAATCTCCCTCCGCCCAACTGAGTGCCGGATGCTCGCCGGGTGGCACTGTCGAGGGCCACCCAGTCCGCCTCTGGCCCCCTACTGAGTGAAGGGCGATTCTTAGAATCGCCCTCCACCCAGTAGGGGTTGGAGGCAGGTTGGGCAGCCCTCGACGGTGCCGCCCGACCGGCGTCCGGCCCTCGGCTGGGCAGAGGGTGATTCTGAGATTCACTCCCAACTGGGCAGAGGATGATTTCGAGAATCATGGCGCCATCGAGGGCTACCCAGCCTGCCTCCAGCCCCCGGTTGGGTGGAGGGCGATTCCAAGAATTTCCCCCGACTGGGCGGAGGACGATTCCGAGAATTTCCCTCCGCCCAGCTGGAGGCTGGAGGCAAGCTGGGCAACCCTCGACTGTGTCGCCCGGCCTGCCTCCAGCCCTTGGCTGGGTGGAGGGAAATTCTGAGAATCACCCCGGCTGGGCGGAGGGTGATTCTGAGAATCGCCCCCAACTAGGCAGAGGCTGGCCGGGTGGCGCCGTCGAGGGCTGCCCAGCCTGCCTCTGGACCCCGGCTAGGCAGAGGGCGATTCTAAGAATCACCCCTCGCTGGTCAGAAGGTGATTCTGAGAATCGCCCCCCGCTGGGCGGAGGTCGGCTGGGTGGCGCCGTCGAGGGCTGCCCAGCTTGCCTCTGGCCCCCAACTGGGTGGAGGGCGATTCTCGGAATCGCCCTCCACCCACCTGAGGGCCGGAGGCAGGCCTAGCGGCGCCGTCAAATGAAGGAGATTGGGTTTTGGATCTATTTTCAGGTTCGGGTAATTTTTATTATACAAATTTAAATTTAAATATTTTATTTTTTACTTTTTATGTCTTTATACTAATTTTCTTACTTATCTTTTGTACTTGATGATTAGGTACAATACTAACATGTTGCCTACCAAAAGGAAGAAATTGCATTTCCATTGAGAAAGGCCCAGTGCAATGCAAATTTATTCAAGAAAGAATTAACGCTTTTGAATTCCTTCCAGATGCGAAGCAAGAAGTTGTTGGAAATGTTGTCATTGATGGCAACAGGCAAAGGAGGCAGCAACGACAGAGACAGGCAAAGGGGGCAGCAAAGACAGAGACAGGCAGAGGAAGCAAATATAATAGAGGCAGAACCATTATCATAGGTAGAGGTAGAGGTAGAGCCGTTATCACAGAAGTAAAGGCAGAGGCAGAGCGACAGAAGTAGCAGAGGCAGAGACACAGCTGTTATTCTGAGAATCGTTACTCCCAGCTGGCGGATATATACATATGTACCTTAATTCTGAGTAAATTCCGAGAATCGCTTACTCCGCTGGAGGATACAGTAGAACTGGAGTGGAAGCAGATAAATATGAATGTAGCGCTTTTTAAACATAAAAGCGCATAAAACAAAGTATTATATGGTGGGACCCCTTACCAAATCGCATCGGAGAAAAACAAAGTAGTGGAACGTGCGTATAGGAACTTGCGATTGCGATTAAGTTCCGGACCTGATGGGTCTATAAATCAGGTTTCATATATGGTTGAGTTCTGGGTTAAAGACTCAATCGCATTGGAGTATTCGAGTCGGGATTGCGATTGAGAGCTCGGATCCGATGGACATATAAACAGTGGCTTGATATGTTTGAAATCCGGCTTAATCGCATCGACTCAAAGCCTATATAAGCGCATAAAACAAAGTATTATATGGTGGGACCCCTTACCAAATCGTATCGGAGAAAAACAAAGCAGTGGAACGTGCATACAGGAACTTGCGATTGCGATTAAGTTCCGGACCCGATGGGTCTATAAATCAAGTTTCATATATGGTTGAGTTCTAGGTTAAAGACTTAATCGCATCGGAGTATTCGAGTCGGGATTGCGATCAATCGCAATCGGAGCAAGAGTGATCAATCGAAATCAGAGCATGTGTGGTCAATCGCATTGGGCAGATAATACAACAATCACATCGGGAGTATTCGAGTTGCGATTGTGATCAATTGCAATTGGAGGACAATGCAAGCTCGGATGGTGGGCCCGAAAGGGCATTTTATGTA
This sequence comes from Pinus albicaulis, assembly GCA_034641835.2. Classification (NCBI taxonomy): domain Eukaryota; kingdom Viridiplantae; phylum Streptophyta; class Pinopsida; order Pinales; family Pinaceae; genus Pinus; species Pinus albicaulis. The sequence goes on along the minus strand of CM076574.1, from coordinate 247,436,963 downwards.
TTAAACAATTTTTTTTTCTATTACACCGAGAGTGTGTTAAGTTATATTAAAAGGGAATATTATATGATTAAGACATCTTATAATTAAGCCAAGAGCTGAAGTTGTGTTTGCGGTTGTATTAAATTATGCCGCGTGGGCTGTGGACCCACGAGTCTTGGCCCAAGGTGGAGGGCGATTGTGAACATAAAACAACTGTGGTGTATGTATGTTCCGCTTGTGGAACGTTCCACATCAACAAGACACTTGATAAGTACAAAGGCGTTAGAAAATTCCCGATTTACAGTCAACTGGCATAAAAAGCTCAGTTACATGTATGCAGTAGTTACACCACAATAGAGGACAGAAAATCAAACAGAGCTGAAAAGAGATAAAGCACAGTCACAGAAAAGACAAACACAGTCAAAGAAAAGCCAAAAGACTAAATGAATTGAGCTGGAATTCTCATTGTAATTTGAATGTAAATGTTTTTAATTGATTTTTTATTGTTTGTGATGCATTGGCAAGTCTCCTGAGGAAAACAAATCTCCCACTGCAATATTGAAATTAATGCATGTTGGTATATTTTTTGAATAAGCAAGTGAAAGAAATCAAAAGGCAGAGAGCGAAGAGGTATGGATGTCCATTCCAAATTCATTGAGGAATGCTAACATTCACAAGAAAATCCTTATAAATAATATCATCTTGATATGCAAAAAGAGGTTAGAGAGAGTAAATCTAGAGAAGGCAGAATATAGAAGTGTGAGGTAGAGAAGATTAAGAAAAGAAGAGCAGAAAGAGAAGCTACAGAACAGAGCTGCTATCTGAGGTAAATCAGCAAACATTCAGTTTGATAAATTGAGGAAGTTGGAGCTTCCCTATCAAGTTGCAGCTTGATAGCTGTCAGTTGTAGATGACTGAGGTTGGAGCCTCCTGTAGGTTAGTGCCTGCAGAAAATTGAAGGGAGTTGGTGCTTCCTTGCAAGTTGTAGCTTGAAGAATTGAGGTAGGAGCCTCCTGTAGGTTGGTGCCTGTAGAAAAACAGTGGTGAGAGGGAGTTGGAGCTTGCCTTTGCATCACAACAATAATAATATGTGGTTTTTTCCCTTTATGGGTTTCCACTTACATTTGTTGTCTCTATGTGTGTTTCTTATGTGTTGATGTGATTCTTTCAATCTGCTTAATTGTTTGTTGCTCTCAACATAAGTATGGTGTCACATTAATTTAATATTAGCTGCAACATTTTAATACTGTTCACATAGTAAGCTGTAAATAAGTTTGGTGAAAATTTTAAAAGGCTTATGTATGTATTAAACTGATTCACCCCCCCCTCTCAGTTTAATTAAAGATTCAAAAATTGGTATCAGAGCGAGGTTCCTTTGTACAATTCTAACAACTAAAAGGAGATCCCAGGTTCCCAAGATGGCGAGTAAAGAAGGATGCTCAACCAATAAAGCCCGTTTTTTCACTGGTGAAAATTGTGCTTTTTGGAAAATAAGAATGAGGACATACATAATGTCTCTAGGAATAGAAGTCTGGGCTGCTGTGAAATTTTGATATGCCCCAAAGGCTACTGACACAGAAAAAGAAACAAAACAAGATTTTGTGGCTAACGCAAAAGCCATGAATGCCATCTTGAATGGATTATGTGAAGCAGAGTTTATTAAAGTAATGCACAAAGACTCTGCCAAAGAAATATGGGATACTCTTGAGAACATACATGAGGGAGACAAGAAAGTAAAGACTGCCAAAATTCAAGTCTATAGAGCCCAGTTTGAGAACTTAAAAATGAACGATGATGAAGACATTGCCAGTTTCTTCCTAAAAGTTGCAGAAATTATTAACAATATGAAAGATCTTGGAGAAAAAATGCCAGAAAGTATAATTGTGCAAAATATTCTAAGATCTCTTCCATCCAGGTTTAATCCAAAGGTGTCTGCAATAGAAGAAACAGCTGATTGGGAGACCTTGACCATGAACTAGCTACTTGGAAATCTAACAGCCTATGAAATGAGGCTCCCACAGAAGAAGCCAAGTACGAGGGAAGCAACCTTTAAAATAGAAAAGAAGAAAGAAGAAGAGGGAGACATATGCTCTTGCTCAGATGAAGAAGAGGCAAAGTTTGTCAAGAAATTGGATAGAGGCTCAGGTAAATACAAAGGTAAACTCCCCTTCAAATGCTTTAACTGTGGAAGAGTTGGACACTATGCTGCTAAGTGTCCTCACAAGAAAGTAAGAAATCAGGCTCAAGAGTCAGAGAAAAATAAATCAAAGAACTGGCAGAAAGGAAAGAAGTTCAGCAGAAAATCCTTCTATGCTCAACAAGACAGCAGTACATCTGAAGATTCAGATGAACTCTCAAGTGAAGATGGAACCTCTGAATTTTTATTGATGGCTATAGAAGATCTTGAAGGTCTCCTACTAGAAGATGCAGAAGAAGAAGGTGAAGTCAACCTTGAGGGGGAGCTAAGAAGTGCTATGGAAGAGATTGATAGACTCAAACTGAAATGCATAAAACAAAAGGACATTCTCCTCAAGTATGTACGAGAAGAACAAAATTCAGAAGTCCTGATGCAGCTAAAGATAGAGCTTGAAGAAGCCAAGAATATAGAAGACATATTACTTAAGCAAATAAAAGAAAAAATTCAGGAACAAGAACAGTTGGAAGAAGAAGTAGTATGTCTCAGGAAGAAATTAGAAAATGCTCAAAGGAAAATGGTTATAAACTCTTCTCAAACAACAAGCTCTAGTAAGTTAAATGAAATTCTGGGTGCTCAAAGATCTCCTATGATAAAAACTGGAATAGGTTATGAAGGAGAATCAAGTAAAATCAAAGAAAAGGTTGACAGAGAGATTATTTTTGTAAAACAAAAAAAGAATGACGAAGCAGCTCAAACAATTCCTACAAAAGAAGAAACCTGTAATAAGAAAGATAGAGATCAGAAGAGACCACTAGTAGCAAAGAAAGTAATAAATACTAAGATCCCTGAGTATGTAAAATTTGGAAGCCATCAAAGGAGATTCTTCCCTCCTATGAAGAATGCCACTTGTTATGTCTGCCACAAGCTGGGACACATTGCAACGTATTGTCTTGCAAGAAGGAGTAATTCAAACCAGCAAAAGATGCAAACTTTGAAGAGACTGCCTCAAACAAACAAATGGAAGAGACAACCTTACATCAGGTATGAAAATAGTTTCTATGGTTACCGTTTTTATTGTAAGGAATTTGGCCATAAAATCATTGAGTGTAGAAAGTATGGACAAAGATTGAATGAAGAAATGGACCAAATTGAGAAGAACAATACCTGGGAACTAGTTCCTAGACCAACTGAGAAAAATATCATTGGTTCAAAATGGGTATTCAAAAACAAAATGAATGAGCAAGGACAAGTAATCAGGAATAAAGCCAGAATGGTTTGCAAAGGATATTCACAAATTGAAGGACTTGATTACGATGAAACATTTGCCCCTGTAGCCAGAATGGAAGCCATCAGAATGTTTCTGGCCTTTGCATGCTACCAAAACTTCAAAGTATATCAAATGGATGTAAAATCTGCATTTCTGAATGGAGACTTAGAAGAAGAAGTCTACATGGAACAACAAAAAGGCTTCTCATTAACAGACAAAGAAGACTATGTATGCAGACTGAAAAAGGCTCTTTATGGACTGAAACAGACTCCTCGAGCTTGGTACTCAAGACTGGATAAATATTTGCAAAAAAAAGGCTTTAAGAGAGGTGGAGTAGACAACAATCTGTACATAAAAGCCCATGAAAATGAACTCCTGATTGTTGTAGTATATGTTGATGACATTATGTTTGGAAGCAACATAGAAGAACTAGAAAAAGGGTTTGCTGATGAGATGAAAACAGAGTTTGAGATGTCTATGATTGGAGAGCTCAATTTCTACTTAGGACTTCAAATTCAGTAAAAGAACACAGGTACATTCATCTCACAGGAAAATTACTTAAAAGAAATGTTGAAAAAATTCAAAATGGAGGACTGTAAACTTGTGTCAACTCCCATGATCACGAGATGCAAACTGTGTGCTGATGACGGGTCTGTAGATATAGATCAAAAACTCTACAGATCCATGATAGGAAGTCTGTTGTACTTGACAGCATCAAGACCAGACATCATGCTAGTAGTAGGACTAGTGGCTAGATATCAAGCAGCACCTAAACAAAACCATCTTCTGGCAGTCAAAAGAATATTTAGATATCTACAAGGAATAGTACAGTATGGACTTTGGTATCCTAAAGGCAAAAGCTTCACCTTGACAGCCTACACAGATGCAAATTGGGCCAGCTGTATGGATGACAGGAAAAGCACAAGTGGAGGTGCTTTCTATCTAGGAGAAATTCTGGTGGCATGGTTAAGCAAGAAACAAACATCTATCTCTCTGTCTACAGTAGAAGCAGAATATATAGCAGCAACATCATGTTGTACACAAGTCATGTGGATGAAGCAGACTCTTCAAGACATTAAGGTAAGCATTAATGAACCTATCTCAATTAAATGTGATAAAACAAGTGCTATAAGTATATCTAAAAATCCTCTGCTTCACTCAAAAACTAAACATATCCCAATCAAGTATCATTTCCTCCAAGAACAAGTGGCTCAGAAGATAGTAAAACTGGAGTATGTACCAACAAAAGAACAGACAACAGATATATTTACCAAACCACTTGCTAGAGAGTCATTTGAATATTTGAGAGACAGACTAGGGGTAGTATCTGTAGATGCTACTCTCTAATATGAAGAGAAAGCATAGTTTCAGGGGGAGAACAGAAACGAAAATAAACACTGTTACCGATCAAATAGGTAACCTGACCTCAAAACGGGAACTCTAGCCCAAAAAGTCTCAAAAAACATGAAAAAACACCAAAAAAAAAAGTGTGTTTTCCAGAACGCACTTGGTTTTTTTTGAAGGTCAAATTTCAACATTTTATAAAATTATGCTAAAAACAAAATTGTTTGTTGAAAAAAGGATTGAAAAAACACCCTCAAAACAAAACCAGTTGATGCTGGAATAACAAAAAAAAATTGTGTCATAATTTTGACACTTGTAACAATGGAATTAAAGACAACATATTAGGACATTTTTTAAAATCGTAAATTTCTAACATTTTTGATAGATGATGTTAAAGATAAACAAATACATGTTTGAAGGGCTTATCATTTCGAACAATTTTCATCCATGTTTTTAAACATAAAATATCTTGACTTTAAACAACCCCAAAATTGTAATTATTGTCAACCATAACCTTAAAGATAAAATTTGGTAGCGCATAAAAACCTTAATGACAAGTTGTAAATCTAAAGTTTTTCAATCTTAAGTGTTCAACATACTTGAACAATGAAATTATGGAGAAATTATAAGGCTTAACAATTTAAAAAAATGAACAAGTAAATGAAAAAATTATCATTGAACAAAAACAAGTAAGAGTAATTTTAATTTTAAAGGATAAAAACTTATCTTTTTTCAAATCTTAGCATAAGACAAATTTAAATATAATTTCAACCAAAACCTAAAAATCAAGCATCAAAACAAAGTGTTCTGTTTCAATGACGCATATAATTATTAAAACTTTTAAAAGGATCTTATACCAAATGGTAACAATACATAATATCATGGTAATATCACTGCATAATCTAAAAATTCAACATTAGTTTCTATTTTCTATTTTACTTATAATTAAAATATCAACATTGGTACATTGAATATAACATAAATTATTTTTGTAATTCATTGTTACATTTTCGATATTCTAAAGAAATGAATTCTTCATAATTAAAACATATAATCTAACAAACATAGAAATGTCTCAGAACTTCATGAAAAATGAGATGGAAGTCAAACATTTTATTTCAAGTTACCATGAAAACATCAATTACATAAAAGTGTCTTAGATAGTTATTCAAAATCAGCCATAGGTTCTGGCACACCATCATAATCTACATCTTCAGATGAATGGCTCGATGCAGATGAAGATGATCCATATTCTTCTCTTTCATCAACTAGTGCTCCATCTCAGTCAACATGCATGCCCACCATTTCAGAGTTCAAAAGTCTTGTAGATCTACGTCTACATTCTGCAGAGTCCCATCTCAACAGTAATTGTTCTGGTAGCAATTTCTTCAAAATATTTATGGTCTGCAACCGAAGAGTTCCTCTCTTTGTCAAATTGAAGTCATACACAAGCATGTCAACATCCTCCAATTTTATGACATCTGTGCAGCGACGATTTATATTTGTGCCCTTTCTTTTTCTCTTTCTACCAATTCTTTTTTCCACTACCATCTCTGGCTTGTACACACCTTTGAAAGGGTGGGTACTTGTGGCATACCAATGTACATCAACAACTGTAATCTCTTCATTTTCATTAATGACCTTTATAACCTTGGCAATCTAGAATGGATAGCTAAGTGGATCTTCATATACTAACACTGCTATCATGCAACCCTCCTTAAGATCCTACACAGAACCCCTGTAAAGGTCTTCCATGGCTTCACGTTGTGCACATGATCTTCTAGAACCAATATAGATTTCTCTTTCCCCTACCCGTGGGGAATTAATAATAGCTTGAGGCTGTTGTTGTTCAACATTGTGTGTTTCTTGATGTTCATGTTTATTTGACATATTTTGTGGCAAAAAAAAAGGAGTCTTCAAAAGCGTATCCTCATTTATTGATCTTGAAATCATATCACTTTGATTACTGAAAAAAGACTCCTACCAAACTGAATCAACAACATCAAAGTACTCATATGTATCTCTAATACATCTTTTAATTTCCTCTAGACATTCAGAATAATTTATGTCTCTCTTCTCATTTTGTGCATTATGGAGTTCGGAAAACTAATCGTAATAACAATACCTTTGATGCGAATATTGGATGCTCTGGAATGAAATTAAAAAATGTTAAATGTGATGATGCCCCCATTCTGTAGCAGATGTATGCTTCTTGCCCCATATAAGTGTTATCCCATAATTTTTTTTGATACAAAACTGATGCTGGAAGCTAATGTCATTAAGTTTTTCAATGCATTTCTCCTCACCATGTGATCCCAGAATAAACCTTTGCATGTCAATAGTTTCTTCCAACACATGAAAAATAAGCTCTGGAATGTATGATTTCTTAATACATTCAATTAATGATGGCATGCTCCCAACACCTTTCCTCCTCAATGTTACTGAACAACGACTAAACATTTGATACATATTGTCATGAGTATGTCCAAGAAGAAGGAAACCAACCTTTATCTTTTTAAAGATTCCCAATTTAACAAGAATGTTTAGACACCCAAAAATAACTTGATTTTTATTTTCACGGCTTGTGTTGTCTAATCGTAAATACAAAACTTGTAAATACAAAACTTCGTGAAGAATCCAATTCAGGAAGAATCCCGCACCAATGAGTAACCACATCATAGATTATAGTTATGGCCGTATTTGCATCATTGTGAATATTTGGAGCGTGTAGAAGAAAACTCTTGGAAACATCTTCTCATTAAATAACATACAACCAACCAAGTGAAACCGAATGAAATTTTCCTCCGTAATTTTTTTGGCGTGCTTTTTAAAAAAATGTGGAATAGTTAAGCTTTTTTTGGTCCATACCATCAATTATCAAACCCAGATATTTATTTGGATGATCATAACACTTCTTTCAATGTTTATACAACTTTTTCATTTCACTTGTTTGCTGATTGAAATGGTCTTGAAGTTCTTTGACAACGGAATCTCTACATAAAATAAAATAAGCATATGAATAAATATATTTTCATAGTTGATAACTATCCAACTTTAAAAAACAATTTTTTGAACGCATACCTCTTTCTGCCCCTTCACATTTATCTCTTTTTTCTTTAAGATAAGCAGATGTGCTACAAACCCCCATCCTTGTCTTCTTAGGAATACGAACATTATTGAATTCATTTTTCTATAACTTTTAAAATAAGAATATGTAATAAAATTACCATCTCCTTCAATAGCTTCTGCATAATCGTTGTATAAGATGAATATTTCTCATCTCGAGAAATTATCTGGAATATGTCTTGTGTCTTTATTTGGCATACACTCTCCATGATTTGAAAATAAGTCTTTCATCCATGTCTTAGCAATATTTGGAAATGGCTCCACCTCTCGTTTATAACTTACTTCTGAATAATATGTGGGATCATTTTCTAGTTTCTCTTGGATTCTTGACAAACAACAATTACCAATTGAACGAAACATTTTGAAAGCCTTTCTACGGAGCCATAAATTCCCAATATGATAATCATAACCTGCTAGTGTAGATTACATGAAACCCACTAAATATGAATTTTGCATGCTTTTATTCATTGAAATATATGTTTTCATTTTCTCCAAAACAAAGTTGAAATCCATATTTTTCAAGCAATCCCTTCGACAACATTCACTTGAAATCAAATGAACGACATAATTTTTTTTTTGTGAGATATTTTGTCCTCACACTTGTATAACTAGAATGTTTTGGATTGGTATGGAAAGGTCTAATCCTACTCCTAGTTGCAATATTTGCTTGCAACGGCTTCATCATTCTATCATCCTTTGTAAAAGCAGTTTCATCACCATTAGGAGGAATATTATCCCCACTATAATCATCCTCAACATAGTTAAGAAATTCATTAACATCATTGCAACAAGGAAAATTTTCTTTACCACTCTGAAGAAAACATTTCACAAGAATCACTTCCGCACTTTTGTAACCTTGAACTCAAAAGAATTCTTCACCATCTTGACCCATGCTTTCAAATTCTTCCCCGGGAGGATTCAATTCTTCATCACCATGAGTGTCATTGAAATGATCACTTAGAGAAAATGCCATATTCAGATCTGTGCCTCTAAAATTATCATTTGCAAGAAACTCTTCATCCTCCCCTTCCTTAGTGTTGCTCTCATAATCCTTGGGATTAGGTATAAATGGAAACTTTGAATTTGTATTCACTAGAATTTCTTCATCCCGCCTCTCCCCTTCCTCATTGGTGCTCTCATAATCCTTAGGATTAGGAATAAGTGGATGCCTTGAATCTATATTTATTGGAAATTCTTCATCCCCCCCTTCATCAATGGTTAAATTATAATCGTTATGATTAGGATGAAGTGAAAATTTTATCTTTGGAAATTCATCCTCGTCTTCATCAGTGGTACTGGAATAATCCTTAGGATTAGGACGAAGTGGATATTTTGATGCTACAAATTCTTCATTCCCCTCTTCCTTAGTGGTGCTAACATAATCCTTAGGATTAGGACGAAGTGCATATTTTGACTCTGCAAATTCTTCATTCTCCTCTTCATCTGTGGTGCTGACATAATCCTTAGGATTAAGACGAAGTGGAAATGGATTCCTGAATTTTTTTCGTCTCCCTTCATCGTTGGTGCTTGCATAGTCCTTAGGATTAGGACGGAGGGAAATTTTGATGTCAGAATTTTTCGGCTTCCTCTTCATCGTTGGTGCCTGCATAATCCTTGTGACTGACGAAGTTGATAAGCTGACCGAAACATTATCATTCCCCTCTATCAAAGGGGTGCTCGCATAATCCTTACGATTAGGACGAATTTGATATTTTGGACTCGGTAATCTCTTACATCCCCTTTCATCACAGTCGGCATACTCCTCGTGATTAGGACAGAGTGGATATTTTGACCCCACAAACATTCTTCATTCCCCTCTTCATTCGTTGTTCTCACATAACTTTGAGATTGTCGAAGTGGACACCATCTCCCTCTTCATCAATGGTGTCCTCATAATCCTTGGGATTAGGAGGGGGTGAAACTTTTGACTCTGGAAATTCTTCATCATGCCCTTCATCACTGTTGCTGTCATAATTCTTAGGATTAAGAGTAAGTGGTATAATTGGCGCTCGATTTACAAAAATTTCATTTTGCTGCACCTCATCAATTTTGTTCTCATCATCTTTAGGATAACGAACAAGTCGATTTTTTGACTCTCTATTCATGGTGAATGAACTCCCGTTATATTCATCACTCTGAATAGAGTTGTTGTGTGATGAAGATGTTGATGTTCTAGAAAGAAAAACTTCGCTATCAAAAGAAACCATGGCTTTCAACAAGAATAGGTTGAATGATACAAATTCTTCTCCCACTTACAATATATAGCTTAAAGACAAAAAAATTCCCTCCAAACTTTTCCTCCAAAAAAATTCACGAAAAATTTTCCCTCCAAAATTTCCCCTCAAAAAATTTTGCGAAAAACTTTCCCTCCAAATTTTTAATTTCATATATTTGGTACAAATATTAATCAAAAAATGTATTTAACTTTTTTTTTAATAAATTTTTTATGTTGAAATATTTTACCGATATTTATATTCAAAATATCCACAAAATATTTCTATCATGGATGGCTTCCAAACTAAAATAATGTTTTTATTTGAATGATTTAACATTGACTAGATGTAAGTATTAACTATAATATTACTATAATACCTATATGCAAATATTAACTATTTTAACTATAATGACTACATGTAAATATTTTAAATTTTAAATGTTAAAGTTACGTTATATTCATCTAAAATATCTTTCAAAATTTATTAATAAACTGTTGGTCTTCAAGTATTTCACCATACTTTCTATTCAAAATATCCACAAAATATTTCTTTCATGCATGCCTTTGAAACTAAAATAATTTTCTTATTTGAATAGTTTAAGATTGACTACATGTAAATATTTACAAAAATAACAAACATGTAAATATTAAATATTTAAACTATAATTAACTATATGTACATATTTTAGATTTTAAAATTTAATCCCATGATTTTAAACATTGATTACATGTAAATATTAACTATGATAACTAAATGCAAATACTAACTATTTTATCTATAATATTAAATATAATTAACTACATGTAAGTATTTCATATTTTAATTTTTAACTGAGATTACATTTAATTATTTGAATATCCAAAAGACATGTAAATATTAAATAAAATATTAATTATGATAATTCATGCAAATAATAAGTATTTTAACTATAGTATGAACTATAATAAATTAAATGTGAATATTTTAAATTTGAAATTTTAATCCCACATTCGTTAAAAAGTAAACCAATCAGACAATATACGCTATTTAAAAGGAATGATTGTTTCTATTCATCACATCACATCAAGTATTCTGGTATTTGTTAGAGCAAATTTCTGGAGGTGTTGCGTTGGCATTGGTAACTTTGTGGAGGCATGGCATTGGCATTGGAGGCGTTGTGTCGCTATTGGTAATTTTGGTGGAGGTGTTGTATTGGCATTGGTAACTTTGTGAAGGCATTGCATTGGCATTGGAGGCATTGTGTTTCTATTCGTAATTTTGTGGAGGCGTTGTGTTGGCATTGGTGACAGCAAATTTTTGCATTTCAAAGGTTAGTTTTCCTTCTATTCTGTCAATTTAAAGACGATTTTGGGGAAAATTTGTTTTTCTATAGTTTTTTTGTGTCCAAAAACTACTTTTTTAAGGTATTTAGGTTCAAAAACCTTAATTTTTTTATATTTTTTTAGTGAAGAAAATGTAAAAAAAACTAATTTTTTTAGGGTTTTAAGGACAAAAATTTAGATTTTTTTTCTTTTTTAAGACTTATAGGTTCATCTAAACAGAAAAATCCATAAAACGACCATGCACATAAAAAATAAAATATTATAACATTTTTTATTTGGTTTTTTTTTTTTTATCATAGATATATCAGTGATTTCATTATTTATTTTATTTTTTTATTTTTTAATTTTATATTCTATTTTATTTTATTTTTTTAATTTTAAATCTTAGTTTTATTCTTTTTAATTTTAAATCTTTAATTTTTTTTTTCTTTATTGTTTTGTTATATATATATATATATATATATATATATATATATATATATATATATATATATATATATATATATATATATATATTTTAATTGTATTGTGATATAGTTTTTTTTTTAATTTATTATATATATATATATATATATATATATATATATATATGATATTTAAAACCAAACATTATTGTGATTTAATAAATTGTTTTTTGTTTGTTTGTTTGTTATATTTTGATATTTTTAACATTTTTTTTAATTAATAAATAATGTTATAATAATTAGTATTATATAAAAAAATAAAAAAAAATCGAATTAAAATATATATATATATATATTATATATATATATATATATATATATATATATATATATATATATCGCGCGTGGAAATCAACAGGCCCGCCCGTTGGGCGCCGGGGGCCGTCCGGGCGGTGCCACGGGGGCGGCCCAGCCCGCCCTTGGCCGAGGGCCGATTCCCGGGCCTACGAGCCTAGGTAGAGAACACAATTTTGATCGTGAATTAATTCGTAGCATGGAGAAATGCTCAGGTTCTCATTCTATGAATTAATGGTGTTGTAGTGAGAAAGTAATCAAATGTAACAACAACATGAATATCCATAAAGGAGTACACTTGGGCAACAGGAAAGGGAGAGTAATGGTTGATAGAGACAACATTTTTCCTTTTGCAACATTAGAATAAAACCATGGATTGCAATTGTCCAATGTGGGGGATGCAGAATTGTTGTGAGTTGAAGCGCGAAGAGTTGGATGAAGGGAGTGAGGTGTTGTATGTGTGTGAGAGTTTAATTTCAACTAGGGTCGAGAGTTAATAGTTATACAAAATAGTTGAGGGCTGAGACCAGAGCTGGTTAAGTAGTGAGGAGAGTAGTGCAAGGAGGGACTGCAGAGTAGAAGGGAAAGTGTTGGGTGCAACAGTTGATCAGGTTTACATTCTGAGAATTTTTCGAGGCCTATGTTTTTAGTTTGAAAATTTTATGAAAATCATAATAGTGGCTAGAGAAAGTACTGGCTTGCATTCATTAGATGTTGGTGCCTCTTGGCAAGTAGTGGCTTACTGTCTTAAAGGGGTTGGGGCCTCCTGTGACTGGGTTCTCATAAACAACTTGATGTAATTAAATAGGTGTTTAATTTACATCGTAATAATAATAAAAAATTGGTGGCTTTCTCCCTTTGGGTTTCCATGTAAAAACATTGATGTCAATATGTGTGTGTTTTTGTATTGATATATTATGTGTTCGTTTGAATTATTTACTTTGATGCATGTTTTGTATTAGAGTATGCTCACATAAGTAATTGGATGAGAGTAGAAGAAAAGAACAATTAAGCTCAAAGTTTTAGAACCTCACTAATTACTAATTCACCCCCCTCCCCCTCTCAGTAATTCCTCATTCCAACAATTAGTATGAGAGCCAAGTTCCCTTCTATAATAGTTTAACCATTGGAAGGTAGATCCATAAGGAATTATGTCTAGACAAGAGAGTCAGGATTCTTACTCAAGTAAGATACCAGTATTTGATGGGAAAAACTATGCATTTTGGAAAGTTATGATCAAAGCCTATCTTATGTCCCTTGGATGATATGTTTGGAGCCTTTTGTGGGTAGATTACGATGTCCCTAATTTTTCTCCCATAGATGTACAAAAAAAAATATGTATGGTAATAATGCTAAAGCAATGAATAAAATTATCTTTGGCCTTAGTTGATCTGAACTTGTAAAAGTTATGCACTGTAAGTCTGCCAAGGAAGTATGGGTCAAGCTCAATCAAAGTCATGAAGGAGATGATAAATTCCAGTAGGAAAAACTTCAAACCTTCAAAATGAGGTTTGAGAGGTTAAGAATGAGTGAAGAGGAAATTATCACAGAGTATTTCCTCATAGTTGATGAATTTTCTGATAGGTCACATTAATAGGTATATTTTGAGGTTCATTATGCTATCCTCCAACCCTTAAAACCATCCTCTTCTAAAATTAATTCACATTTTTAGTCATAATATGATTAGTAATAAGACTAAAATGTGTTTGTCATATTGTGTGGCCTAATGTGATTAAATTGCGGGAAAAAGAAGCATTTTGGAGGCATTTACTATGCAGGGGCTTGATGGAGACCACCAAGAGAGAATATAAGGGTGCTTGTCCACCTCCTTAATTCTATAACTCGGCTTGAGATCACGTAATCCTCGCTCAAAAGCTTTAATTCACTAGAATCTGAGTAAATCCAAGTACATGTGAAGCTCAAGGAGGACCATATCCACAATTCTTGAGATCTTGGAGGGAACCATTCCTCTTTTCAAGGGAGCTTCCATAAAATAACTTTTGGTATAAATAAACCAACTGAAATACTCATTGGGATTCAAGTTTTTGATCAACTAAGAGTATCTACTGAGCCTAGTTCTTGAAATTTTTATTATTAACTTTCATATGATGTATGAGACTATTATTTTCTGTTAATGAGAAGTTTTCCATTGATTTGAATTTGTGCTAGTTTTAGAGGGCTTAAACCCTTGGATTTGGGACCAACCCAAAGGATTTATTCCCTCTTCTGTATTTATTTCTTATTCTTATTTCCAATATTTTCATGTCTTTCTCTTGTTTAAGTAGATGTTAATCTATAAAAACTTGTTATTGTAGGATTTCTTATCACCTCTCTTGTGGGAAGAGTGACTGGAAAGATTACAATCTCAGTATACAAATATTTGTTTATGGTTTCTTGGAAATGGATAGATGCTATTTGCGATCCTTTTGCATACTTATTCTATGCAAATTAGGAGTTAGTTTAGTGATCAGAGTAGTGTTGTAGATAGAATAGGTTTTAATCAAATTCAAATCATCTTTTCCATGAATTTATTTCACTTTGTTATTGGTCCCTTGATTAATGTATTTGGCTAGCTATAGGGAGTGTTATAATATTCATGGGTGGGAATACCTTCCCACATTCACCTAGACATTTCTATCCTCCTACAAGGTACATAAAACTACTTGCAACCTCTGTCTCCGAAGTCACCCTATCAAGGTAATAAAGGACACCGTGGGCATATACTTTGGTGCAAGATAGACCCTTGAGGGATATTAGCCTTGGCCGAGGGGCTCCCACAACCTTTATTCATCACCTTATACCTTTATATAGCTTCCTCCATCTCTAAGACACCATTTCCATCCTTAAAACACTTTGGGAACCCCTCGTGTAGCAAAACATGGCCTTGTGTAGCAATACAAGTCCTAAGTGGACTATTCAAAAATCATGAGAAATTAGTCAGTTATGACTACCTCTCATGGAAATGGTCATAGATGAATGACTTACTTAACACAGTTGAATCCCAAAAATGATATCTAATATAATGCGCTGCGGGAACCCCTCATACTTAAATAAAAAGAGTAAAGGGATCTCTACCTGAATGGTTCATGAGGCACAATACTTGCTAAGGTTTCGAAAATGGGGTAGCAAGCTAAGTGGGTTTGATTGTGGGGAAAAATTCCACAGTTAAGCAAAATTGAGCCAAAGGAGTTTTGGGATGGGTGACCTCCCGGGAAGTCCTGGTTACTGGGTGCAAGTCCTAGAAGTGATGATTGGCGTTATGTGATTCATTTCCTGTGAGCATCACCCAATGCAATGAGTGCTAAGTGGATTATTCAAAAATCATGATAAATTAGTCAGTTATGATTACCTCTCATGGAAATGGTCATAAATGAATGACTTACTTAATGTATTTGAATCCCAAAAATGATATCTAATATAATGCACTGCGGAAACCCCTCATACTTAAATACAAGTCCTCCTGTAACACCTCCTATAGAAGCCTTGTATCAGTGTTATTTTCAACCAGTTTTTCTCCCCACTTTGAGAATAGCCTAGTTAAGTTGAATAATGGCCCCTAACTTGTGATTTTATGATTAAGAATATAAGACCACTCCAACCTCCTCCTTTCCTCATTGAAACCATAAGACAACAAAATAGAGTTAGAATTATTGATTTTATTCATAAGAATGTTAAAAGTTAGATTCCATATTTTCAAGAGAACATAGAATAGATCAATGATGCATAAAAATAGGTTACTGATTTGATTAAATGTGAAAATTACAGTAGCATGATTTAATTATGTAAGTAGACTAGCCCTTTCTCTTTCATGCAATGTAAATTAACATTGACTTTTGAATGAATGCCATTTTCACTTTTATAGCTAGAATCAGGTTCAATTATGCTTTCATATGAATTTTTCGCTCTAGTTAGCTAGAGGAGTGGTCTCTGAACACCTTGATATGATTTCATGAATAAGGGTGACATTATTATAACCTACCCTACTGTGCATATAGCATTGTCACCTCTAAGTTTGTATGAACATTGAGTTGATAATTTGAGTTGAGAAGCTCTTGGGAGTTGCAATAGTCTTGGTGAAATAGGAGGGCTCATCAGTATCCAATATGATCAAGGGACTTCGTGAAGCTATCAAATAATATGATATTGTTACAAAGGTCTTAATATCTCTTCCTATGAGATTTAATGCCAAAATACTAGCCATCGAAGAAATGAATGATTTAAAAATTCTCATAATGGATCAACTACTTGGTACTCTCAAAACTTATGAGATGAATGTGGGAAAAGAGAATGCTGAACCAAAGGAGGAGAATTTCAAGGTGTCTAAGAAGGAGAAGGAGCACAAAGAGCATAAATATTGTTCCATCTATGAATTTGATTGGTAGTTGGCTCACTTTTTTAGGAAACTAAAATGTGGTCAGGAAAGCATAAAGGGAAGCTGCCCTTCAAATGCTTTGACTGTGGAATATTTGGACACTTTGCATCTAAGTGCCCTTACAAAAAAAGTTAGAAAAGGAAATTGATTTGAAGTCCAAAGGGAAAGCTCAGAAACATTAAAAGAAGAAGTTCCTTAGGAAAAGGGTATATACTTTGTTATGCAACCAATTCACAAAATAGAAGAAAATGTTGACCAACTACTTGAGAAATAACCTCTTCAAGGTGGAAACCTCCTTTACATCACATAAATGAAAATTTCTTGTATGATACTAATGACAAGACCTCCTTGGTATATATAGGAGTCTAAGGGTTCACAATATAATAAGGGCCTACATAACAATAATAATGTAAGGGAATAACAATAATAATAGTGGGCTTATATGGGGCATACAAATAACAATATGGGCGTACATAGGCACAACAATAACAATAGGAGGTTACATTAAAAATAACAATAAGGGGGATACACTAGTATTATAGGGACCTAACATGCAGTTTTCCTTCAAAAAAGTGTTGTCCTCAATGCTTTATTATTTATGGATGTTCTATATAAAATTTTCATCCTCCCATGTGGAATTTTAAATGGGTAAGTTCTTCCACTAATGAGATACTCTGAAATTAATTGTTTTCGTAGTTGTCGGGTTCTTATTTCAATGACCGCGTTAGGCTGCAATATGATTTTTCCTTCTTTTAAAAGTTCTAGAAATATTGTTTGAGATTGGAGCTTGGCACCAATAAGCTTCTTTAAGCATGAAACATGGAAAACAAGTTGTACTCAATAATATGCAGGCAACTCCAATTTGTATGCCACAGTACCAATATTTTGCAACACCTTGTAAGAACCATAGTACTTGGGTGATAATTTATTATCCTTCTTAGCTTTCTTGAGGGCCATTTTTTTTTATGGTTCTAGCTCTAAAAATACTCATTCACCTACATAAAATCTCATTTCACTGCAATGTTGATTTCCTATTGTTTCATTCGATTCAGTGCCAGAGTGAGGTTATCCTTTAAGAGTTGGATAAATTTTTGTTGATGCTCGATTTGATCTTCCACTGCTTTAACCTTAGAATTTTATTTTAAATATAACGTGATGGACAGTGGATGATATCCATAAAGTGCCATAAATGGCGTAATTTTTGTTGCAATATGGAAGGAAGTTTTATACCACCATTCATCTAGAGGTAACCACTTAACCCATTGTGTTTGTTTATCCGATACAACGCAACTATTAGGTCCCTATATTACTAGTATAGTCCCTTATTATTGTTAGTGTAACCCACTTATTGTTATTGTTGTGCTCCTGTAACCCCAATATTGCTATTACTGTGCCCTTACATTATTATTGTTAGGTCGGCTAGGATTATATTGTGACCCCATGGACTCCTATATATAGAAGGAGGTTTTTTCATTTGTATCATCCAAGAATTTTTCATTTATGTAATGTAAAGGAGGTTGCCCCCTCGAAGTGGATTATTTATAAGGTGTTGATCTCTCTTTTCTTCTATTTTTGGAGTTGGTTTCATAAAAGTTGGTATCAGAGCTTTGGATTCTAGGCTTTTGTTGCTCCGATTAGGTCAAACCTGTGGCATTTGAAAGAAGATTTAGAGGGCTACTACAGGGCCGAATTTAAGATATTGAAGATCCGAAATCACAGAGATAATTCAGTTTCAATATCGAGCTCCTCAAAAGTAAGAAAAAGGTGTGTATTCTTTTTTTTGAATTGCATAATTATTGTATGAAAAATCAGTTTGAAGTGATTCCAAGGGAATATTGAAGAATAGATATCATTATTCGGTTCTAAAATGCCACCTAAAAATAATTCAACACCCATTAAGCTTTCAGAAGGCTGTATTATGACTCATGAAGAAGAAGAAGAAATGAGTCTGACTATATCATGTAATGCATTGGTAGGAATTACCACTCCTCAAACTCTCAAGATAGAAGGAAATATCAAGAAGAAAAAGGTAATAGTGTCAATTGATTCAGGTAGTACCCACAATTTTATTCATTGTAAGGTAGCCAAGGAATTGAATTGTTTCCTATACCCATCACCAAAATGTCAAGTGATCATTGCAAATAGAGGAACTATAAATTGATCTGGAAAATGCTTTAATATCAAGCTAACCATGGGGTAATATGTATTGAATATTCCAATGCTTTCCATTTAAATGGGAGGTGCTGATGTTGTACTAGGAGTACAATGGTTACAATCTTTGGGGACGATAACTTTTAATTTTCACAAATTTTCTTGAATTTTTTTTCAGAATTAAAGGAAGTCGAATTACAGGGTATCGTCGGGAAGCCAGGAAAGATAATAAGCTCTAATGTCATGACAAAGATTCTGAAGAAAGAACAACAAGGCATAATTTCACAATTATGCTCACTAGAAGTTCCAACATCAAAATCATCTATTTCTCTAGATCTCTAAAAAGTCTTGGACAATCATTCCAAGGTGTTTGAAACTCCCAAAGTACTCCCACCTATTCATGATCATGATGATGCTATTAATTTGATTCCAGGAAGTGTTCCTCCAAACATAAGGCCTTACAGATATCCTTATGTCCAAAAGAGCGAAATTTAATGTATGATTACAAAAATCTTAGAGGCTGGTATAATTCAACCTAGTCAAAGTTCTTTCTCTCCTCCAGTAGTATTGGTCCACAAGAAGGATGGATCATGGCGCATGTGTCCAGATTATAGGGAGATCAATAAGCTCACTATTAAAGATAAATTTCCCGTTCCTGTGATTGATGAATTATTGGATGAATTACATCAAGAAATTTCAAACCCTTCCTTAGAAAATTTGTGTTAGTATTTTTTGATGACATACTAATCTATAGCAGGTCTTGGAAGGATCATGTTCAACATGTTGACAGGGTACTCAACTAGCTCATAGCTCATCTTACCATCCTCAATCTGATGGTCAAACTGAGATAGTAAATAAATGTTTGGAAGGATATCTTTGTTGTTTTGTATCTGATAAGAAAACGCAATGGGTCAAGTGGTTACTTCTTGTTGAATGGTGGTATAACACTTCCTTCCATACTGCAGAAAAAATGATCCCATTTATGGCACTTTATGGATATCATCCACCGTCCATCACATCTTCTTTAAGAAAAAATTCTAAGGTTCAAGCAGTGGAAGATCACATCGAGCATCAACAAGAAGTTCTCCAACTCTTAAAGGATAACCTAAATTTGGCACAAAATCGAATGAAACAACAGGAATATCAACATCACAGCGAGAGAAGTTTTAATGTAGGATACTGGGTATTTTTACGACTAAAACCATACAAACAAATGTCCCTCAAGCAAGCTAAGAAGGATAATAAATTATCGCCAAAGTACTATGGTCCTTACAAGGTGTTGCAAAATATTGGTACTATGGCATACAAATTGGAGCTTCCTACTTCTTCACAAGTGCATCCAGTTTTCCATGTTTCATGCTTAAAGAAGTTTATAGGGGACAAAATTCCAGTTCAAACAATATTTCTGGAACTTGATGAGGAAGGAAAAATCATATTGGAACCTGAAGCAGTCACAGAAACAAGAACTTGACAGTTATGAAATCGATCAATTTCAGAGTATCTCATCAAATGGAAGAACTTACCCACTGAATATTCTACATGGGAGGATGAGAATTTTACACAGAAGCATCTAGAGCTACTCAAGCGTTGAGGACAACACTTTTTTGAAGGAGAGGGGCATGTTAGGTCCCCATATTACTAGGATAGTCCCTTATTGTTGTTAGTTTAATCCCCTTATTGCTATTGTTGTGCCCCTGTAACCCCAATATTGTTGTTATTGTGCACTTACGTGATTATTGTTAGGTCAGCTAGGATTATATTGTGACCCCATGGAATCCTATATATAGAAGGAGGTTTGGTCATTTGTATCATCCAAGAATTGTTCATTTATGTAATGTAAATGAGGTTTGCCCCTCAAACTTGTTTTTTTCTAAAGCATTGATCTCTATTTTCTTCTATTTTTGGAGGTGGTTTCATAACAACAACGAATATATCCTTCCAAAAATTTGTTAATTATCTTAGTTTTCCCATCAAATTGAGGATGAGAAGATGAGCTATGAGCTAATTGAGTACTAATACAAGAAAAAAATTTCATCCAAAAATTTCCAGTGAAAATTGGATCTATGTCACTTACAATAATCTTTGGGTTTCCATGTGGCTTTTGAATTGTTTCCATAAATGTAGTAGAAATTGTATTGGATTTAAAATGATGAGATACTACAAAAAAGTGTGCATACTTGGTAAGCTTATCAATTACCACCATGACGAAACTCTTTCCTTCAGACTTGGGTAAACATATGATAAAATCCATTGGGACCTCCTCTCAACGGTCGCTTGTAATGGATAAAGGTTGTAACAGACCTAGAGTCTTAAATGTCTCAACTTTATTTTTTTGGAAATCTAAACATTCTACCACAAGCTTCTAAATATTAGATTTTAGGCCATCCTAGAAAAATTCCTTCTTGACCCTTTTGTAGGTTCTTAAAAATCCCAAGTTCCCTCCTAAGGGGAAGGTGTGAATTTGCAGAATAATATTTTGTTTGAGTTGGGAATTCTTACAAAGATATAAGAGAAATTTGTACCATATTGAATAATTTTTCTAGATAAATGTATTTAATGTACTAGGATCTTGCTGCAACTTTTGAATGAGTGACCAAACCTCTTTTTCATTCTTTCATTCATCTATTGCTTCATTTTTTCATTCAGTTTGGATAATATAAATGGAACAGATTAATGCTTCAACATCCTCATCCTTTCTTAAGAGTACATCTGCAACAAAATTTTTCTTCCCCTTTTTGTAGATGATTTCAAACTCATAACCCAACATCTTTGTGATCCATTATTTCTACTTTTATGAAGATAATATTTGTTCCAAAAATTATTTAAGAATATCATGACCTGTTTTTACCTTTAAGTGCCTTCCCATTAGGTAAGGTCATGATCGCTTTACTTCATGTAATATTTCCAAAATTTCCTTCTCATAAATAGGGTTGTGTAAATACTTTCCCTTGATTGGAATAATTTCAAAAGCAAAGGGTCTTCCTTCTTGTATTAAAACAACATCAATTCCATTTCCTGAGGCATCACATTCCACAATAAAGGTTTTTCTGAAGTATGGTGTAGGTAAGACTAGTCCTTGGCACATTGCCTCTTTAATATGTTCAAAGGCCTTAGTTTCTTCTGGAGTCCAAGAAAAATCATATTTATTTAGTAATGTTGTTATAGGCGCTAATATTCTCCCATAATTCTTAACAAACTTGCGATAACACCCTATCAACTCGAGAAATCCTGGAAAATTATTTAGGGTTGTGGGTATTTTCCATTTCTTAATGGATTTAATTTTGTTAGGGTCTACCTTAACACCTTCATGAGATACAATATGACCCAAATATTCCACTTTGTGTACTCCAAAGAAACATTTGGATGATTTTTCATATAATTATTTCTCCTCCAATAGTTTGAGCACCCTGTCAATATGTTGAACATGATCCTTCCAAGACATGTTTTAGATTAGTATATCATCAAAAAATAGTAACAAAATTTTCTAAGGAATGGTTTGAAAATTGAATTCATCAAACATTGAAGTTCGGAAGGTGCATTAGTAAGGCTAAAAGGCATCGCCAAAATATCATAATGACCTTCATGAGTTCTAAATAGTGTTTTCAAAATGTCTCATGTCTTCATTCTAGTTTGATTGTATCCTGAATGAAGATCCATCTTGATGAAGTAAATTACTCCATGTAATTCATCCACCAATTCATAAATGACATGAATGTGAAATTTATCTTTAATAGTGAGTTTGTTGAGCTCCCTATAATCCATACACATATTCCATGATCCATTCTTATTGTACACCAATACTACTAGATTAGAGAAATAACTCTTACTAGGTTGAATTATACCAACCTATAACATTTCTGCAACCATACGTTCAGTTTCATTCTTTTGGGAATAGGGATATCTATAATGCCTGATGTTTACAGGAACACTTCCTGGAGTCAAGTGAATAACATGATAATAATCATGAATTGTTGGGAGGCCTTTTGGAGTCTCAAAAACCTTGGAATGATTTTCCAAGACTTTTTGGAGATCTAGATAAATATATGATTTTTATGTTTGAACCTCTAGAGAGCATAATCGTGCAATTGAACCCTGTTGTTATTTCTTCAAAATATTTTTCATACCTTTAGAGATGATTATATTTTATGGTTTCACTATGATACCCCTTAATTCAACTTCCTTTCCTCAAAAAACATTCAAGAAAGTTTCTTGAAAGTTAAAAGCTACTGTCCCCAAAAATTGTAACCATTGGACTCTTAGTACCAAATCAACGCCACCCATTGGAATGGAAAGCATTGGACTATTTAATACATATTCTCACATGGTTAGCTTGATATTATGGCACTTTCTAGAGAAATTTATAATTCCTCCATTTGCAACCATCACTTGACACTCTGGTGTTAGATATATAAAGAAATTTAATTCATGGGTTATCTTACAATGAATAAAATTATGGGTATTACCCGAATCAATTAGAACTATTACCATTTTCTTCTTGATGTATCCTTATATATTGAGAGTTTAGGGAGTGGTAATTCTTTCCAATGAATTACAAGATATCATCAGATTCATTTCTTATTTTTCCGGGGTTGGTTCCTGGTGTATATCCTCTTCTTTTGATGCTTCTTTCTCATTTTCTTCATCCTCTTCACAATCTATGTAAAATAGTTTCTTATCAACACTCTTATTACCTTTAGTTTATTTTCTATCACAACTGTATCAAATCCGTTTTTCTCTATTTTCCCTCCAATTTTTGTGGTGTATGTTATGGCCTAAATCTACCTCAGGCTGAGAAAGGAAAAATCTAGGGTAACATCAAACCACGCTTAACTTGGTAGCTAGCCCTACCAGATCGGGAGAGGGCTCTATCCTGGTCAATCTCAGCAAAAAATGATCAGTGAGGCTTGATATGACTTGAATAAAGGCTGATTTAAGGCTAGGTATATATGTAAAAGAGTTTGATTTGATTTTGAGGGTGTTTTTTGGATCAAAGGGAAGGGCATATTTTGGGTCTGGGGAATGAGGCCTAGTTTTTGTAGAGATCTGAATGGGGCAAGGTAGGAAATTGTTTTGACACTTCAATTTTGATTGAAATGGATAGCTCAGACAGGTGAGAAGTTGAAGAGGGCAAGAAAATTTCAGGAATCCTCTTCAAATAGTTGGAAACATAGAAAATTAAACAAACCCTAGGTAGAGCACTGCAAATTTTAATGAATTCCACCTTTATCCTTGTTTGTTTAACTTAAGAAGAAATAAGAGGGAAAATGATACACATGAAACACCAGTAAACTTAAATTAACAGAGAGAAACACATCATCAAAACAAAGAGCCACATGAATCCCAAGTAGTGCTGCAAACCCTGGTCTATTCCTTTGCCAAACTGCAGAGATGAATGTATAATGATGCTCAAAGCAATCCCAAGTGTCCAACCATGCTAATGACTGAAAAAATACAAGATATAGACAACACTAACTCATCCCCAGATTCTAGGGGTCGAGCTCACAAGTTTAGGAGCTGTTTCAACAAGATCTAAACTGAGAACTGGAAAATAGGCAGTGGAACAACTTGCCTCTATAAGATATGAAACTGATTCATTCAGTTGTAATTCACCTTTTGATGGATGAAAGTACCTCCATGAGTAAAAATTTAACAAAATTACATCAATATCCATCAAAATACATCCAATTACATGATGAGTTTAACATTTGCAAGTAAGAAAGTCAAAATGTCAAAAACTAGGCGAAAAACAGAGTTACTGAGTCCAAAATGAGTAAAAATCCCCAATGCGCCGCGCCTGATTTCTCTATGCGTTGTGCCAGTTTGGAGCTGATTTTGAAGGCCTTCCCGGTGTCAAAATTATCTCCAAGTGGGCTTGTTGGAAAGTTCTACCTGTCTACTTTCTAACACAAGTGGAATTTCGGAATTTGGCTTCCATTTGCCCCTCCAAAAATGAGTTCTCCAAACACTGCTTCATGTGTGTCCAAAAAGGGGTAGAAAGGTCATTTTTAGGGTGTTTTTGACCCTTATGGAAGCCCAAAACCTGTCAAAATATCTTGGCCATAAGTAGGCATGCACAATTTTCCATGAAAAATCCAAAAATGTAAATTTTTCCCCAAGAGGAGCCCCCCATCAAAAGCACGTGCCAAGTGGCGCGGCGCATAGAGCTGAAAAATCTGTTTTTAGGCCAAAAAATCAAAATTTGCAAAAAGTGTCCCAAATTTCTTGAAATTTGGGTTGAGTGTCCTCCATCATGTACTATGCTGGGCCAAGGAAGCCTCAGCCAAAATCTGAAGTCTATCTTGCCTTTTCCGACGCTTTGAGGCCTTCTTTAACTTGGCCTTCAAGATTTTGATTCGTGCCTTGCAAACATGAGTTCTTGCCCAATAATGATTAGCCATATGCCTCAACATGTTATTTTCCTTGTTGGCCTTCTCCAACAACTTTTCCAAATGAATATTTACCCTTTCAGGCCAAGTTTCACGATCAGCCTCAATCTCTTGCTCAATGGATGTCATCTCGGTTTCGCTCCTTTTGGCAGCTTGCCAGTTCTCATGTATATTTTGCAACTCCATGATAGTTTGATGATCTTATAGCTGTTTGTTTCTCTGCTCAAGGTAGATGATTATCCACTGGGCTCTTTTCAATTTGAGGGACAAAGTGTTTATCTCCGCCTTCTGCTCTTGAACAATCTCTCTCAGCTTTGAGCTTGGTGAGCCCAAATCATCATCAATGAGTATGAAGTCTGTATCCTGGCCTCCTGAAGGCCCCTCATCATGTATTGGCCTCTTACCCTTGTCCTGTACCTGTACTGCTGATGAAGGAAGCGAGACCCCTTCCACCCTGGGTGGAGATAATACTCGCTCGGCCGCTGCAAACAACCCTCTAGTGCCCCTCTGATAGGTGACAAACACCGGCACACTAGCGATCTGTGTCTCATGACCTTCCTGCTGATATGAAGGTTCACCTGCCCCATGAAAAACCTCCGAAGGTACCTGAGGAGCTATGAAGAACTCATTAGAAATGAAATCCTCCCATGAAATATCCTGCAAACCAAACTGATGCATAACCACAATTTTGATGAGCACAAAGTGATAGATACTGTTATACTGCTGCTCAGGAGTTTTCCTTTGGACGAGGGTGGTCATCTTCTCAATATTCCGGCACATGAAGTAAGGGAGGTTCATCATTCTCACCCTGGTAAAATGCATCAGCAACCTGATATGATAGGCATAGAGGCGAGAAAACCGGCCCTCACAACTGAAATATTTGATAATGAGTTTCATCAAAGGAGCGTATGAATCTTTCAGGAACTAAAAGGGAAAAAATCTGCTGAGTTGTCTCAAAAAAGCGGGCTTGATATATGGCTCATAGTGTTCCCTGTCAACTTGCTGTCTTTTGTTCCATTACTCTCCAACATTTGGAATACTGGTTGCTAGAGAGATAGACTCAGGTGTTAAAGTGAATGTCACACCTGAAAGAGTGAATTGGCCATTATGTAAATGTAGCACAAACAATCTGGCCAGCTCATGATGGTGGTGGAATCTAGCAACCATCTCACAAAACTGATAACAAGACTGCTGTTGAAAACATGAAATAGCAAGAGGATAGGCCTGCAGCTCAGAAAGTGAAGTAGGCTCCTCCCTCACATGTCTGCCACTCTTGTGAGGTCTCCTAGGTGCATGCAATTCAGTTGTAGAGTCACTGTCTCTGTCATAAGAGGAATTTGTCTCCATGTTTGCCAAAGTCTGTGTTGTCTTAGATGAGTATGAGGAGTTTTGGTGTCTTTGGTTTTTGTTGCCAAATGTATGACAATATGTGAAGGGCTATGGAGGGAGAGGGTAAGGGGAATATTGGGAATATTGCTAATTGAAATTTTCCAATTAAAGAGTTTTAGGGGCAGCTTCTAGGCTTTTTGGGATAGCATTGGGGGTTGGGGAATTTTGTAGTTAGGATGGGATAATGGGAATTGGGATAGGGAATGAGTGAATTTAGGGATATGGGGAATGGGTTGATAAAACTAGAACAGTGATGAGGGAAAAATAAGGTGGGGAAGTGGAAGTGATAGGCACGAAAAACCAAACTATAAACCCTAAGGAAGCATTTCTTGAACAAGCAAATAGGGTTTGAATTTTTTTTTATTAAATTCTCATAGACATCATAAGGCACAAGTTCATTTGGCATTGAAAAAGTTGTTTGACTTACTTGGACCAGAGGCAGTCGAGTAATTTCGAGTTTGAATGAAATTGGGGTTCAAAACAAGTGGCAACCCTACATTCCGCGCCACCAACCCAACGCACCGTGCCACTCCTATGCGCCGCGCTGGTGTATTCTCAACACAGTGGAGGCCAACCCAATGCGTCGCTCTTGTCCAATGCGTCGCGTCACCCAGCCAATGTGTCGCGCCACTGAAACTTGCCAACTCTGTTATGATTTTACTCTCTTCGTTTTACTCGTCCATTTCCTTTGCTCACTCTCTCCTCTTGGAACAAAAATGAGCCTTTGAACATGGAGATGACTTATATACCAAAGACATTTTAATTTTCCACTTCAAAACCCACTTTGTAATGTTTTAGATTTGACACTTTTTAAACTATGTTTTAAACAGCTTGCTTCATTTTGGCTTTGATTGACTGAATGATGTGCTTTGTGTTTGTCTTGCAGGGAATGAATTTGCTGGAGCTTGACAAAGGTGACCAGGGTTGCCAGTGAAATTATTTTTACAACTGAGAAAACTTGAAATTGCATTACATCTATACATAAAAAGATGAAATACTCTATTTTTCTTCAAAACAGAGTTTTGAAGAAAAATACATTATTAATCATATGATAATGAAGTTCTTAGTACTGAAACCTTATTTCAAACTCCTCATGCGCCTGCTAACCATTATTGGGCATTTTGAAGACCTTATTAATGAAACCCTAGACCTAATGACACTAAAACCCTAAAAATGACTCTTTGTAAACTATGAGACAAAAAGTGACTGCAAATGATCTTAATGAAAGGAAATGGGCCAGCAAGTAAAGGACATGAGGGATATGAACAACAAGCCACTACTGTCAGATGATCCATGCTCCTAATGGAATGTAGCTGACCGAGTGAGACACCTAATATGTAATGCAACAAGAGGATTTTGATCACTGACGGAGGGATGAAGATACTGACACTAACAGTGTCAACCTTGTAGGTTGTGGAAGGCTAGCAGCAACAAAACTTCCATATTTATAGTTGTGAGTGGTATACTTTCTTGTTGCCATAATTTTACTTTCAACGTTTCTTGGCACCTTGAATTCCTTATCCAATGAATTAGGTTCCCAAAGGTGAACCTCATGATGGATTTTATCCTTTAAAGTCCATATGAAAACATCAATGCTATGCTCCTCTGGAATATTATTTACCTTGATATCCAATCTTTGGAATCCCTCAATGTCCTCTACCATTGAACCCTTTTGTTTGAGATTTATCAATAGAAGGAAGTTATCTTTGCATACTCATAATATGCCACCAATTACTTAGAAAAATTATCCAAGTGACAATTGATTTACGTGAAAAAATTCATCAACACGACACAAACTGATTTTTTTCTAAATGTAAAGATGCAATGCGTACATTTTGTGTGTTCGACACATCATGCAGATCAAAGAATTACCCCATCTATAGTATCCATGTTATCGAATCCTTTCCACGAAACTTCCACATATCTATCTTTGGAATGTGGTTAGTATTCAATCCAAAGTTAGAGTCTCTATAATCATGATTAAAATTCCTTTTGTTTTCATCATGAGTTTCATGGAGTACCTTGTCACCACTAGGAAGCATTTGTTGTAGAAACTTTGTCAAATCTTCCTTCAAACCTTCCATTTCTTCTTTTAAACCATCCTTCAAGCCATCCGCTTATATTTTTATATTTAGTTCTAAACCATCCATGTTCCCTTTTAAACCATTGAACTTAACATTCACCATTGCTTCCAATTCATTTTTGGTTACTCTTTGTGGGAGCGAAATTTGTTGCACTTGGTCTCGTAATTTTGATATATCATGTTGCATTTCTTCATCTTTTTCATGTGTCATATTAGATATTTTTGGTTGCTTAATAGGTGTGTCCATTTTTTTTGTTTCAAGACATTTCTATAGAAAACAATGATATCTATGCTTCACTATGCACTTTGAATCACTTCAAACTGATTTTTCAAACAAACGTTATGCAAAGTTTTAAAAAATACACACCTTTTTCTTGCTTTTTAGGAGCTAGATATTAAAATTTGTATATCTATGTAATTTTGGATCTCCAATGTCTAAAATTTCGTCCATTGGTATCCCTCTGAGTCTTCTTTCTAACGCTAAATGTCTGACCAATATTGGATTCTTCAACAAAAAATTATGCCCAATATCCCACGATGACATGATGTTAGACTACTTCAGTAGAGAAAAACCGTGCAGAGTGCCACGTGTCACTTTTTGAACCTTCAACCCTAAAAATGATACAAGAAAACCTACATTCTGTCAAGTTTTAGTCACTTTTGATGAAATTCAAATCTGATGCTCAGAGATAAAGTTATGACGATTTTCCCTAGGTCACCTGTTTGATATTAAATTCTAGAGCCTACAAAAACCCTAACTTCTTCAGACCATATCTCATAAAATATAGTGAACCAGGACCTGAAATTTTTACACAAAGTTTACTAATATTTTAGCTCTACATGGTAGAAATTTCAGCTTCTTAAGCCTCATAGAAAAAAAAATTATAGTGAAAATACAAATATTTCCTGTGTGAAGCAGAAAAACCCTAGAATCCAAAGCTCTGATACCAAATGTTATGCAACCAATTCAAAAAATAGAAGAAAATATTATTAAAAAATTAAGAAATATCTTCTTTGAGGGGGAAAACTCCTTTATATCACATAAATGAAAAATTCTTGGATGATACAAATGACAAGACCTCCTTGGTATATATAGGAGTATAAGGGGTCATAATATAATCAAATCCTACATAAAAATAATAATGTAAGGTCACAACAATAACAATATATGGGTACATCGGCACAATAATAACAATAAGAGGCTAAACTAACAATAACAATAAGGTGGCTACACTAGTATTATAGGTACCTAACATAGTCCAATGAGGATAGCTCGACATCATATTCTAATAGCGATAATTCTTTAGAGGAAGAGTTGAATGAATGTTTACTTATGGCACTTGAAGCTAACTCCAAGAAACATAATGTTATAGACTCTGAAGAAGAAGAAGAAGGAGAAGTGGACCTTGAATGTAATCTCATTAGCTCTTGATGAGTTAAAGAAAAAAATTGTACAGTGAGGAGTTTGTTTATCAAAAAGAAAAACTTGAAGATGCCATTAGAAGTAAAGAGAGCTTAGCTCTTTGATTAGAAGAAAAATAAAAAAAACATATGAAAATATAGAAGAAGAGAATAAATATTTAAAGCAGGAGTTGATAAAAAAAAAAGGGGATATGGTCCCAGAAACATGAAAAGAAGAAATTATGTTCCTAAAGGTCAAGCTAGAAGAAGAAAACCAAAAGGAATAAGTTCTTAATGATTTAATTCATCAATGGGAAGAAAACGGTGAGAGTCTCGATGTAGAAATTGTCTCTCTAAGTGTTGATCTTGAGAGATTAGAGACTGAGAAGGGTGTGAATGAAAATTTTGCAGAAGGGATGAGAAAGCTAGATTAGATTTTGAGAATTCAAAGGTCTCTAGAGAACAAGACATGCCTGGGATACTCTAGATCACAGGAGCCTTTTATAAGAAAGATGAGCTTATGGTCTGCGAGATTTGAAGAAACCCAGAGTTGTGCAAAAGTGCTTCAAGGAAAAATGAATGAGGGGAAGCTAAAGTCAAGATAGAAAGGCACCCAACACTAGAAAAAGAATTATAATTTCCCAAAGGGATCACACCATAGGAGAATGCATCAATCAACAAGACAACATAGGTACCAACAACCTGCACAAACTCAAAGAAAATCCAATTTCATGTACCCTAATTTGTTTTATGGTTATCGTTATAAATTTAATATATTTGGACATAAAGATATTAATTGTAGAAGAGTAAAAGTTGAAATAAATGAAAATTTTAGGTATAGAAGGTATCTGAATTTTAGATCTCAAAACTCCTCTCCCAGGATGTAATATTCCCAAATAGGGACTATTCAACCATGCATGCATAAAAAACACATTTTCAGAAATATATGCTATAAATAACGAAATAAACTCTTGGATCCTTTATATCAGTCAATATACAACCTAAATCCAAGAATAGATCTGAAACAAATCAAACTAGGTGGGTTAAACAGACCTCCCACACCTAGGATAGCTAAAAAAAAGCTAAAACCCCAAACACTGCAACACAGGAATTTCTGCATAAAAGAGACTGCACAGTATAATGAGGGTTTGTGCAAATAAATAAAAAAGACAAATAGATCTGAGATTATATTAAATAATATGGCTCAAAAACAGAGATCTAGTCTCCTCATTACAAAATCTAGAGAACCCGGGAAGGGTTTCTAGGAATGCACTCAAAGACAAATGGTGATCTTCAGCAATAAGATTGAATAATCACTGAAAGATAAAGAACATGAGTATCCAAGGCTGAAAGAATGTGTATATGATTCATATATGATCAAAGGTCTTCCCCCATGAAAGGATTAACCTCTCAATCACAGGAAAACTCCTAAAAAGAACCACCAAATCCACTGCAGAAACTGCCCTCCAGAAATAACGCAATTCCAGAATGGAATAACGTTGTAGGTGATGGAAATGTCTTGGCCTACTGCCAAAGATCTGATATCAGCCCAGTAACCCTCCAAAATGATCCTCCAATAGAAGGAAACCTCCCTCCTATGCAAAACCAACTCAGAAAGTGGGTTTCTCAACCCTCCACTGCAACACCCTGCAACTCAACACAACCTCCTTCAGAAACCGTGTTGAAACTGAATACTGAAGCTTGGAACCAATGCTAGATGTTTGGAATGATAGATCAAGTCTCTCCCAAGAGCTACTCAAAGGGAAGAGAAGGAATTCCTAAATAAGAATACCTTAGTGCTAAACAACACCGGAAATCTTAGCTAAACAGCTAAAGAGAGAAAAAGTCTAAGAAGACATCAAAATACAATTCATAAGCTAACCTCAAATGGCTGCCATCCTCTTCCTTATAAAATAAGTGAGCCTTCTCACCTTGGGTCCCACTCAATAGGGTTTCCACCATCACACAAACAATCTTCTTCCAAAATTGTGTTGTATCTTCAATAGAGCCTCTCCTCTAAACTGCGCTGTTTGATTTGGTCAAGGTTGACTTCTTCAACCTGCTTCAGTCCTTTTCACACCTAAGGGTCTTCAATCCAGCTCACATATAGCTATCTAGGATGAACCTCATTCAAATTGAGCTATTTTATTTGCTGATCCACTCCTCCTACATTTATGCTGTTGACTTGGTCAAACTTGACGTTGTCCACATGCAAAATGTCCCTGTTCACACATGAGAGTGTAAAATCCAGCTGGCATTATGATCCCATTTCACACCATGAGGGATTTTATCCTTATTTATGAAATGTATGGGCCTCCTTACCCAATTATTCATCTCCTAAGTAATATTAGAAAAATTTAATACTCCAATTTGCTGCATGTAAATTTTGGAATATTACACAGGAATAGAAATTCCTTCTCTCCCAAAATGGATGATGCTGAATGTTTTAAATGTAATAATTTCAGAAATAAGGCCAATGAGTGCATAAGTCATTTTGAGTATTATTCTAAATACAAATATTCTTAGGAAGCTGCTTTCCCATGAGACAAGAAGAGTTTTAAATGTAAGACTGAGAAATCTATGGAGCGTGGAATTTCCTTGTTTGCACATGACGGAGAAGGTAGATGATATGAAAATAGTGGTTGTTCTTGTCTCCTAAGGAAAAATACATGGATAAAAATGTCACCTTTGGAAAAAATGCTCCAACAAGGATTAGGGGGAAGGGCACAGTCAGGCTTGATGAAAAGACTAAGGCCCAAAGTGTGTAGTATGTGGAAGGACTCAAGGATAATCTACTTAGTGCGAGTCAAATGTGCGATAATGGATACAATGTAATATTTTGATCTAAATTCTGGGAGATCCGAAAAGAAAAAAATGACCAGCTAGTGGGAAAGGCGGTCAGGATGCACAATAATGTGTACGTGTTTGATGACTTCGGAGTGAGTTTCTACCTAAGTAAAACAAGTCAAAAATGGTTGTGGCATAGAAGGCTTGGCCATATAATTTTTTACATCTTAATAAATACCATCAAGTTAGAATTTGTATGAGAATTTCCAAGATTGTTAAGGCCTGATGACTCAATCTGCAAGCCTTGTCAATTTGGTAAGAAAACAAGGACTCAGTTCAAGACAAATGAGTTCTCGTCATATAAAACTCTGGAGCTAATTCACACCAACATATGTAGCCCTACCAGGACAAAAATCCCAATAGGAGAAATGTATTTTATTTTATTTATTTGTTATAGGTCAACTTGGGCACCATTCCCAATAACTTGTTGAATTGGGCATCATCTCCAGGACCAATGATCAAGGTCTATCATTCCCTATCATTTCAGTTGCTACATGCCCTAAGACAAGAAACAAGACAAATCAAGCATGACTTTCATCAAGCAAGGGTTTCCATGGTTTGAAGCTTATTATATAGCATATGAAAGCTCACCAACGCAGGCTCTAAGGGGCCTAAGTGCGTTGCATATGCTGGTAGCCCCATGCAAGGCTGCTCTGCAAAGCACTTCCTGACATTCATAGGTGCATTGGTCACATCGGGAGCAGAATTCTCATTGTTCCGGAATCTCCACTTGGCCAGTGCCTTCTAGAAGAGTTCACATGTGTCAAGCTTCGAATCCAAGTGTCCATTTGACATCTACATGAATGGAAACGTTTCTTGCCTATTTTTGGAAAGTTATTGATTGCAAGAAAACCTACAGTTCATCTATAAATTGAACACATATCTAAGTGTTTGAGAAGGAATAATTTGAGTAAAGAAAAGCTGGAGAATTTTCAATTGAGAGCTATATTTGTGAAATTGATGCTGGAGAGATTTATGCTGTGATGAGGCTTGGGAACTTTGCTGGAAGGTCACTTCAAATCAGTCACTAGGTTGTAACCTCTCCTTCTACCATCAATAAAGAGTACTTCTTATTTTTCCCTACATGCATCTATATTAACTTTGATTTTCCATATTGTAAGATCTTGGTTGATGAATGTAGTTTATGTTTTGATGATTTAGATAACTAGATCGAATAGATATCTATATTATTGCATCTTTTGTTGTTTCAGTGTTCTTTCTTGTAGGAAGCATTCAGCTCACAAACCGCTTGAATTTGAAGCCGCAGCAGAAGCGATAGAAGGAGCCATTTGGAAGTGACTGAACAAGTAAGCCTCCAATCCTCTCTGTGTATCTGTTCTGAGTTAGGAGAAATGTTAGTATAGTCTTTCACCTATTGTTCTAGACTAGCACCTGTCTAGGGAAGCGTAATTATCCGTAGATTACAATTCTGGCCCAACAAACTGGTGACTCCACTGGGGATAATTTCTCTTCGTTTTAGGTGTTTTAGCCTCTAATTTGCTTTATTAATCCACCCAGTAGCTGTTACACATAAAGATTAGAATTTTCCAGAGATTAATTTGAAAATACAATGAGTTAAACAGTAGTATTTTTCCTTGTCTACTGCACCCAACGAACCCTTAGTCTGGACATAGTGCTTTGTAGAGCACTGTCTCCCTTCCAAGCCTGAGTTGCAGAGCACTGTCTCCCCTTGGAGACTGTGTTGAATCCTGAAAGTGACCAGATTCCCTTGGATTTGACTTTGGAACTTGCTTCAGTTTTGTTTCCTGCTGTGTTTAGAAAAGTTTGATGCTCAATTGACCAGTGACTCTATATATTTCTTCCTCCTTTGGCTGAAAATTTGTTCAATGTTGTATTAGAAAAGTTTTTCTTTATCAGTGACAAGTTGATTTCAAATTATTTTTTATGGTCGCATTAAGAATCGTTTTCTTTCGAAATAGGAAATTGTCGTAAAATCTTCATTCCCTTGATAGGAGAAATTGTTGTTGAAATCCTCGTTTTTCCTTCAAAAGAGAAATCGTTGTTTGTATTCTTCGTTTCTTGAAAGTAAAAATAATTTGAATTATTGATTTAGTGTACCTAGAAGTTTTTCTGAAAATAAAAACTTGCATTTGCATGTAGGATCGTGTGTGTTTTGCAAAAGGAACATTAGGAAATCTGCATTTAGCTAGTGATTCATTGATTTTGTTTTTGTTGATTGATTTGTTTGCTCACAAATTATTTTCTCTCTTCCCTTAGTAGATAGGTTCTTCATTGAAAAGATGAAAGTGAAAGTTTGTTTATCATTCTTAGCTTGCATTTTAGGAATTTCATATACATCATCGCGGTGAACTTGAAAGGAAAATTGTTAAGCAAGATCAACATAAAATAAATCTCAATTTACTTAACAACGCATTGGAACCATAAAGATAAAATTTAGAAGGTCTAGGCTAGAGACTTGTTCCAGCATCGTAAAACATAGTAGTTGTCGTTAACTTGTCTACGATACATTCCGAGTGTGATGCCTCACTCCACCTGTTGATCATGTTAGCCCCCTATTAATTTTTGACAAGAAAACGGGGGGTCAAACTGTCTTCGAGCTTTCAAGGAATGCTTTCCTGATGAAAACACATCATCCTTAAAGTACTTTTATTCTCTTTGTCCTTTGATGAATCCCACTGTTGTTTCCAGTTAAAAAAACTTTCTGTTTCTGTGAAGAAAAATGCCCAAAAAGGCCTCCATTTCCTTTGTTTTATTCCCATTAATCCTCTGTTTTAAACACCATTTTTCCCTTCTCCTAATTCCTCATTAATCCCTCATTGATCATTCAATTCCCATTTTAACCTCACAAATACCCTTTGTTTGTCCAAAAATGCCTTCATCCCCCTTACCGTTACCCCTTGTTGGCCTTAAAATACATTAAAAATGGGCCAAAAACCCACTTTCCACCTTATGACAGGCTAAGCCCCTTTTAGGCCAGACCCTTAACTACTTCCCCATATGCCCGGGTGCCAAGACCAGGTGCTAGCCCACAGGCGCTTATCGCAATCGGGGGTCTCGCAGTGAGCACACATTATTTTGATTAACAGATTTTCCCCGATTGTGATCCCCCAATTGAATCTGAGCCGTCCGTCCTGTCTGATCCAACGGTTCAGATCTCATCGCTCCTTGCTCGTTACCTCACCTCTCTTCCCTTCCGATTGAATCCCCACCGTTTATCCCCTTTCACGATCCGACGGCTGGCGCTCAATCGCGCGTCACCGATCGCAAGTTCTTAAATTAGCACCCTCTGCCTCTCCCGATTGCGACTTGCCAATTAGATCGTGACCATCTGTATGATCCAAGATCGATGGTCCACATCGCATCGCATTTTTCATTCACCTTTCTTCATCGGAGCCTCTGTTAACCTCGCCATTCAACCTCTGCCATTGATCTCCTCTTGAGATCAATGGTCCAAAGTTAATCGCCTTCCGCTCGCCGGGTCCCACCATCAAATGGCCCGCATTCATTCATTTCCATCATTTTTCTTCGATAAACTTCAGGTTTTAGCATCAATTCTTGTTTCTTCCCCCCCATTTTCGCCTGCATTCACCATTCCACCACCATTCCACAGGCTTTCAAAGCATCTCTTCCACCATCCCTTGGGTTTTATAATTAATTATTTTGAATGTGCATGGTTTTAGAGATTGGGAATTTCGCTCTGCTGCAGTGATCACAGTCACTGTGTTTCGGAAAATAGAGGCGCCACTACAGTAGCGGAAGAGTGTATCAACATCAAGGATTAAAGGGGTTTAAGCCTGTTATTGAATAATTAGTGCTTAACCCCGCATTCAAAATAAGAAGGCGCAGTTGGAAGACTGAAGAGCACACCAAACGATCATATCTGTGTTTAATATCAGCAAGACATCTTTCTCCAAAAAGGACATCTTTCCATTAAAGCCTCCATGCCTCCTCGAGCCCAGAAGTAGTCAATTACGCTGACAGAAGCCTCTTAAAGACTGTCAGAACCAACAGTTATGGAGTATGGAGGCACGAGGACTTTCTATCCAGTTCACCATTTCCAGAAGGACTTCAGGAAGACATCCGAGGTCAATCTCGACCTGACAGAGATCTCCGGACCAGACTACAAAGTACAACGCAAGGTTATTGAGTAGTGTGGGCATGAACGCTTTCGCCATTCTGTCTTAATGAATCAAATTAAATGAAACATCTACTCCCGCTATCACGGATTCTCATATAAGAATCCCCAGGAATAGATTGTATAAGGTTCCATATTTATCAGAAAATGAGGCGGTGAGAGAATTTTTGTATGCATTTTGTTGAACTCTTATGTGAATGTACAGAGCCCATTGGGTTTTAGTGAGGAGGAGTTCCATCTTTAATGAGGATTCTGGTCTTTGGTGCTTCACAGTTTGTAACTTTCTCTTATATGTGATAGTTTAATTATTCATTTCGTTTCATCCGCCTTTCTTGTATTATGTTCTGGAATGCAAGTGGCTCACTGGTTTGGTATGAATTTATCCTAGTTGATACTCATGCTTGAACCAGTCAAACGCTTTAAATATGGCTCATGCATGATATATTGTTTCACTTTCCACTTCAACCATACTTTTTCTATATTAGCTTCTTTGGGATGTTATTTTTAAAACACTATTGTCATGTATGAATTCTTAAATTGGTAAGCCCATTGCATGCTAATATTTGTTCCTAGATATAATCTCAATGACAGTTAGTATTATCTTACATCTTTCACATGCAGAGAACACCTTCTGATCACTTATTTCTGTGAGGTACTTTATAAACTGGCCCTCTTTATAGTAAGCTGCCTTTGAATTTTCTGATGCATTTGTATTAGAGTTCCACACCTTGCCTCTGCAATATCGCTTTCCCTGTGACAAGTTTCTGAAAGTTTTGGTCCCATTCAAATTAACCTTCTTGTTTACAAGAGATAGCATGAGAGCCTTTCCTGATAACTTACCATGTTATATCATATGCTTCTTGCTGTATGAGATGTCCTAGGCACTGGTCATTCACAACTCAAGGCTGTCTCTAGGGTCGAAAACATCTTTTTGGCGCCGTTGTCGGGGACTGAAGTTGAGAAAATTTAAATCCCTGGGCCTCGACAAAACCTTATTCACTCTTCAAATAGGTGAGCATGGAGAGTTGGGAGTTTTAGATCCCTCACCTTGGCGACTCCACATTCATTCATCAGAAAAAAATTACTTGCAGTCCTAGCTCCTCGTAAGCCACACTTGAGGTCAGATACATCTTAGCCAAAGACACCTTCTGTGTCTAACCCAGAGAAGATCCTACATAGGAGGAGTTGGAGGGAAAGACAATCAGTCCATACTGAGATTCCTGAATTCTCTCTAGAAGACTTTCCATCCTCCTCCTCTCAAGTTGCCTAAGTGCAAGGTCCCGACTCCACTGTGGGAGAAACCGTCTACTACTCAGATAGTACACCCCGGGGAGGTGTCCGAATTAGAGACGACTTTCACCTTACTCCTGAGGTCGAAGAGGTCAAGGAAGTCACCAAAGTATCTACTATTAACAGCCCATTTTTCCCGTCAACACCTCAAGCTGCTGTCCAATACATTCCTATTGTCATTCATACTTCACTTCCACCTCTGCCTCCTCCTTTTACGCATCAAATTCTTGCACTACCTCTACCTCCTCCAATGGCCAATGTTCCTGGCTTCTTGTTGAATAAATATTCCCCCCTGGCACTACCTCAAGTGATGAACGATATGCCACAGGATTATATGAAGATCTTACCTTGATTTAATGGGGAAAATGAGATTGAAGCTCAAAAACATCTTGAAGTCTTCTGTTCTTTCGTAGAGAACTTCAATGTGGAACACCTAGATGTAGTCCTAAGACTGTTTGTGCAATATCTTGATGGCGAAGCCAGAAAATGGTTCAAGAAATTGGGAGACCATTCCATAACCACTTGGGAAGGAATGGAAGATATTTTTCTCAGAAAATGGGGGGAGAAGAAAGATCATGGACATTGTCTTACTGAGTTTAACACACTCAAGAAAAGACATAATGAAGGGGTATCAGAATTTATCTTGAGATTTAACAAATTTTATTTGAGCCTTCTTGCTGATATGAAACCTCATAAAAATACTGCTAAGGTTGTCTTCGTGGCAGCTTTTGACTCAGAATTCAGTTTCTCTCTGAGAGAAAGAAAGCCTGCCACCCTGGATGATGCTGAAACAGATGCACTGGAGTTGGAGGCAAATTTCGCCTCCACTGGTAAATCAAGGGGAAAGCCAGAACATGATACCAGAAGTAAGGGAAAAGAGGAGGTATCTACCTCTAGCCAAGACACAGACTCAGCTAATGACAGAATTGAAGAAATGAACAAAATTATTAAGAACCTTTCTAGTAA
This sequence comes from Pinus albicaulis, assembly GCA_034641835.2. Lineage (NCBI taxonomy): Eukaryota > Viridiplantae > Streptophyta > Pinopsida > Pinales > Pinaceae > Pinus > Pinus albicaulis. The sequence goes on along the minus strand of CM076574.1, from coordinate 247,397,812 downwards.
GCTGGTCAGACCGGAACTAGAGGCCAAAAATTCATCCTCCAAGAATTTCCAGAATGCTCCAAACAGGGGTTACAATCCTCAGTATAGGAAACCACCCCTGCAAATACTGAAAAGGGAACGAAAATAATAACAAGATCAGGTACCACACTCGCTGTACTTGTAAGGACAGGTAAATGGTCCTGTTGAAGACGCTGCCTATGAGCTAGAGGATGCAAATCTTGCCTTTTCGAATAGTGATGAAGTAGAATGCCCCTTGCAAGGAAGTGATGGAACCGAGAGCTCATTAAAAGAAGAAGAGAAGGCTAGAGGCACAGAAGACCCAGAGGTTGATGACTACTATAAGTATTTTTTTGATTTCATGCAAGCACAGTTCAATAGAAGATATGATCTCAGATATTCTAGGAAGAGGACTCGTACTCAAGATCAAGAAGAAGAACCACCCTTGAAGGAATCACTTGCTCAGAAGGAGTTGATAGTGAAAAAGGTCATAGGCAAAGGTAAGGGACCTTTAAACGAATATTTGCAGTCTAATGATCAATTACCTTCCTCTTCAAAAGCAGTCATTCCCCCTAATACCAAGCCTGAGTCAAAAGAAGCCAAACCCTTGGCCGAAAATAAAGAGTCAAAGGAGGTCGCGATAGAAAAAGCCTCTCCCGCCTTTAGTTTACAAAAGGAGCTTGAGAAGGTCAAAATCCCTGTTCCCTTGACTGAATTGTTGAAGCAGCCTGCATATCAGTCCCAGGTCACCTCTTTCATGCTCCCTCCAGAAGCATCACATATCCCAAATAGTCTCAACCTTCAAGAAGAAAGACCCATGGTCGTGTTTGGCCCCCACGTTGAGGAATTGGATGCTTCTACTCCTCCTTTCTATGTGTCTCTAGTTATTCATGACCTACTATTACATAAATGTATGTTATATTCGGGAGCTTCCCATAATCTATTGCCTCTGTCAGTCATGGAACAATTAGGATTACAAATCACCCGTCCATACAAGGACCTCTATTCGTTTGATTCGAAAAGAGTTAAATGCCTGGGTATGATCAAGGATTTGGTGGTCAATTTGGCTCAAATCCCATCGAAAATTGTAGTGATGGACATCGTGGTGGCTGACATCCCAGCTCGCTTTGGAATGTTGCTGTCAAGGTCCCGGGGGACAAAAATCGGTGGGTCAATCAAGTTGGATTTAACATATGCTACTATCCTAGTTTTTGGTGTTTAGGAGAGAAGGTTGTACAGGGAAACTAGATTTTTCAAGATGGTTACTAAGGATGATAACTCGGTTAATTCACCAGTCTATAGTAAAGAAGGTGATTTCTCATGTTTGATGTTGGAGGAAGACCAAGATTATGCTCAAGAACCATCATTCCGCCAGATCAAGATTGAGCAGCCCTGAGAGAGATGTGAAGTAGGAATCTGGACACTTCACTTTGATGGAGAAAATTATAGAGAGGGTAATGGGGCTGGAGTATTATTGATTTCTCCTACAGGCCAATGGGTCCCACTATTTTTCAAGCTAGAATATGAAGCCACTAATAATGTGGCTGAATACGAAGCAATTCTGTTAGGGTTACAGACAGCCAAGAGCATGAACATACAGAGTTTAAAGGTTCTGGGAGATTCGGAACTGGTGGTTAGACAAGTGAAGAATCATTTCCAAACCAAACATCCTAGGCTGAGGGATTATATGAACGAAATTTGGGATTTGGTGGAGAATTTTTTCTTTGCATTTAACATTCAATTTATTCCTAGAGAGCAGAACAAGATGGCCGATTCCCTTGCTGTGGCTGCAAGTACATTCCTTCCACCTCAAAACCCTCTTTTAAGATATGAAATTGAGGTACGTTATCGACCATCAATCCCAGATAACATCAAACATTGGCAGGTGTTTGAGGATGAAGAACAAGTGAAAAGATTCCTGGAAATAGTAGGGGAATTCTCCAACATGGAGATTGATGCTTATGAAGAGGACGAGGTTGAAGATATTTCAGAAAACAAATGGGAGGAAAGAATGGCAGGTCATGAAGTGTTGCAATTGAAGGGAAACATTATACCTAGAGGGATGGTTCCTCTAGAAAGATTGTTTGATAAGAACGATGTCCCACTGCAACCAAACAAAGTCACAGAGGAAAACCAGGTAGAAGATATTAACCTTGGTACTGATGATAACCCCAAAATTGTAAAATTATCCAAGAAGGTCCTAGAAGAATATAAAGAGCTCTACCAGAAATTATTTCAGTCCTACAAAGATGTGTTTTCATGGTCCTATTAAGACCTGAAAACTTTTGATATTAGCATCATGCATCACAAAATTCCTCTAAAAGGAGATGCGAAGCCGCACAAGCAGAAGCTTAGACAGATTAACCCTCTGCTGCTTCCCTCTATTGAGAAAGAAATTAAGAAATTGTTGAAGGCCAAAATCATTGTGCCATTGAGATATTTTGAATGGGTGGAAAATTTAGACCCTGTCCAGAAAAAGAATGGAGAAATAAGGTTGTGTGTTGACTTCCGAAATCTGAATCGAGCATCCTTAAAGGATAATTACCTACTGCCTAAGATGGATCATATTATACAGAAAGTGGTGGGAGCTTCTCGGATGTCAATGATGGATGGATTCTCTGGCTACAATCAGGTGGCTGTACTACCAGAGGATCAGAAGAAAACTGCCTTTACCACTCCCTGGGGTACGTTTATGTATGCCAGGATGCCTTTTGGGTTGATCAACGCAGGGGCCACTTTTCAAAGGGCCATGGAAATTGCCTTTGTTGGAGAGCAAGATAAGTTTGTGGTGGTAAACCTCGATGATATCACTATGTTTTCAAGGGATGATACTGAGCACATTGAGCATTTACGTAGAACTTTTGAGAAATGAAGAAGGTATGGTCTCTCTCTTAATCCAAAGAAGTCATTGTTTCAATTAGAAGAGGGTAAACATTTGGGACATATTGTAACCAAAGATGGGGTAAAAATAAATCCTAAAAGAGTAGAAGTTATAAATGGAATTTCTCTTCCTAGAAATAAAAAGGAGGTGGAGGTGTTCCTAGGGCGCATTAACTTTCTGAGGAGGTTTATCCCTAACTATGTTGAGATAGTTAGACATCTAACTGACATGCTGAAGAAGAATAACGAGGTAAAGTGGTCCCAGGAATCACGAGAAGCCTTTTCCAGGATAAAAAATGCCTTTGCAGAAGCCCCAGTGCTAGCAGGACCAGACTATGCCAAACCTTTCATGATATTTTCATTTACATCACCTCATACAGTGGCAGGAGTTTTATTTCAGAAAAATGAAGAAGGGTATGAACAACCCATTTCTTTCTTCAGTCAGGTGCTCCGTGATGCTGTGTTGAAATATAACATATTAGAAAAGCAGGCATATGCTCTGGTGAAGTCCCTCAAGGCATTTCGTATGTATGTCCTACAGTCACATATCACAACATTTGTGCCCACAACTGCAGTAAAAGACATCCTTATCCAACGGGATAGTGAAGGAAAAAGGGAGAATTTGATAGCCAAAATACAAGAATATGAGCTAGACATTCGCCCTACCAAACTGATCAAGGGACAAGGGCTAGCCAAAATCTTGTCTGAATCAAACTGTCAGGCTCTAGGCATAAATATTTCCATGATAGCAAATGAAAATTCTGAGAGGAAAGAAGAGAAACAAGGAGTAGAGATAGCTACTCAGAAGACACATATGAAATACCTCACCAACCCATGGTACAAAGAGATAGTGGAATACCTTCTCACACTCAGCTGCCCTCCTAGCTGTGATAAAGCTAAATACAGAACATTAAGGTTGAGATCACATAAATTCGTTGTTGCCAATGGTCGGATGTACTGGCGAGATCCTTCAAGTATTCTGCTCGCGTGTCTCACAGAGGATGAGGTAGAAAATACAATGGCCGAATTTCATGAAGGAATCTGTGGGGGTCATTACAGCTAGAGGGCCACTGCTCACAAAATCTTGAAGGCTGGTTTCTACTGGCCCAAACTCTTTGGAGATGTGTCTGCCCGGGTCAGAGGTTGTGAGTAATGCCAAAGATTTGCTGAAAGACAGAAGTTGGCACCTCTGCCCATGATTCCTGTTCACGTCGATGAACCATTCCAACAATGGGGAATCAACTTTATCTGTGAAATACATCCTTCATCGAGTGGTCAGCATAAGTGGATATTAAGTACCACAGATTATTTCACAAAATGGGTGGAAGCTATACCTGCAAGGAATGCAACAGATGCTGTGATAATGAAATTCATGGAAGAAAACATCATATCCAGGTTTGGCTGCCCTGCCAAGATAGTGACCGACAATGCACATGCTTTTAAATCTACAAAGTTCGTCAACTTCTGCTAGTAGTATAACATTTCACTAGGTCACTCTACAACCTATTACCCGCAAGGAAACAGTCTGGTAGAGTCTTCAAATAAAACCCTGGTGAGGTCACTGAAGAAGGCTATCAATGAAAATCAGAAAAATTGGGATTCCCAGTTGAAATTTGCCCTATGGGCCAACAGGATTACCAGCAAGAGAGCAACCGGGAAGTCCCCATATGAATTAGTATATGGGAGGGCAACAGTATTCCCTGTATAGTTAGCCTTACTAGTAGCCTGATTCATGCAAGAAAGTCAAGAAGAACCCAATGATGTGACCAGGAGAATAAATCAGCTGGTGGATTAGAAGAAACACAGAACCAGGTAAGTCAAAGGCTAACTGAATATAAAGAGAAGATGAAGGACCTTTTTGATCATCATGCCAAGGATATGAAGTTGCAGGTTGGGGATTTAGTGCTCAGATGGGATATCCGAAGAGCTGAAAAGGGGAAACATGGTAAATTCGACCCACTCTAGTTCGACCCTTTTAAAGTCGTGGAACAAGGGGGAAATAACACTTTTAGGTTGAAAAATTTACAGGGGACGTGCTTGATGCCCCTGTAAATGGTCAGTTCCTAAAACCCTACTTCCAGTTCTGATTCAGGCATAGACAACCTGATGTAATATACTGTACATTAGTTTTCTGTTTTCATCCTTGTTTGAATAATGTGGGTGTCGTGATGAATCATGAAGAGAAAAGTAAAGGTGCTGAAGAGTGGTGTCCACATGGAATATTAACATGTGGTCTGCGAAGTTCTCGACACGCCCAGGGATGAACGTGCCGTCCCCAGGTGGAGCCAATGTTGATCATGTTAGCCCCCTATTAATTTTTGACAAGAAAACAAGGGGTCAAACTATCTCCGAGCTTTCAAGGAATGATTTCCTGATGAAAAAACATCATTCTTGAAGTCCTTTTATGCTCTTTGTCCTTTGATGAATCCCACTACTATTTCCAGTTAAAAAACCTTTCTGTTTCTGTGAAGAAAAATGCCCAAAAAGGCCTCCATTTCCTTTGTTTTATTCCCATTAATCCTCTGTTTTCAACACCATTTTTCCCTTCTCCTAATTCCTCATTAATCCCTCATTGATCATTCAATTCCCCTTTTAACCTCACAAATACCCTTTGTTTGGCCAAAAATCCCTTCATCCCCCTTATCGTTACCCCTTGTTGGCCTTAAAATACATTAAAAACGGGCCAAAAACACACTTTCCACCTTATGACAGGCTAAGCCCCTTTTAGGCCAGCCCCTTAACTACTTCCCCATATGCCCGGGTGCCAAGACCAGGTGCTAGCCCACAGGTGCTTATCGCAATCGGGAGTCTCGCAGCGAGCGCACATTCTTTTGATTAACAGATTTTCCCCGATTGCGATCCCTCGATTGAATCTGAGATGTTTGTCCTATCTGATCCAACGGTTTAGATCTCATCACTCCTTGCTCGTTACCCCGCCTGTCTTCCCTTCCGATTGAATCCCCGCCATTGATCCGCTTTCGCGATCCGACGGCTGGCGCTCAATCGCGCGTCACTGATCGCAAGTTCTAAAATTAGCACCCTCTGCCTCTCCCGATTGCGACTTGCCGATTAGATCGTGACCGTCCGTATGATCCAAGATCAACGGTCCACATCACATCGCGTTTTTCATTCACCTTTCTTCATCGGAGCCTCTATTAACCTCACCATTCAACCTTTGCCGTTGATCTCATCTTGAGATCAATGGTCCAAAGTTAATCACCCTCCACCCGCTGGGTCCCACCATCAAATGGCCCACATTCATTCATTTCCATCATTTTTCTTCGCTAAACTTCGGGTTTTAGCATCAATTCTTGTTTCTTCCCCCCCATTTTCGCCTGCATTCACCATTCTGCCACCATTCCATAGGCTTTCAAAGCATCTCTTCCACCATCCCTTGGGTTTTATAATTAATTATTTTGAATGTGCAGGGTTTTACAGATTGGGAATTTCGCTATGCTGCCGTGATCACAGTCACTGTGTTTTGGAAAATAGAGGCACCACTACAGTAGCGGTAAAGTGTATCAGCAGCAAGGATTAAAGGGGTTTAAGACTGTTATTGAATAACTAGCGCTTACCCCACATTCAAAAGAAGAAGGCGCAATTGGAAGACTGAAGAGCACATGAAACGATCATATCTGTGTTTTAATATCAGCGGGACGTCTTTCTCCAAAAAAGACATATTTCCATTAAAGCCTCCATGCCTCCTCGAGCCTAGAAGTAGTCAATTACACTGACAGAAGCCTCTTAAAGACTGTCAGAACTAGCAGTTATGGAGTATGGAGGCACGAGGACTTTCTATCCAGTTCACCATTTCCAGAAGGACTTCAGGAAGACATCCGAGGTCAATCTCGACCTGACATAGATCTCCGGACTAGACTACAGAGTATAGCGCAAGGTTATTGAGCAGTGTGGGCATGAACGATTCCACCATTCTATCTTAATGAATCAAATTAAATGAAACATATACTCCTGCTATCACAGATTCTCCTATAATAATCCCCAGGAACAGATTGTATAAGGTTCCAAATTTATCAGAAAATGAGGCGGTGAGAGAATTTTTGTATGCATTTTGTTGAACTCTTATGTGAATGTACAGAGCCTGTTGGGGTTCAGTGAGGAGGAGTTCCTTATTTAATGAGGATTCTGGTCTTTGGTGCTTCACATTTTGTAACTTTCTCTTATATGTGATAGTTAATTGTTCATTTTGTTTCATTCGCCTTTCTTGTATCATGTTCTGGAATGTGAGTGGCTCACTGGTTTGGTATGAATTTATCCTAGTTGATACTCATGCTTGAACCAGTCAAGCGCTTTAAATATGGCTCAGGCATGATATACTGTTTCGCTTTCCACTTCAACCATACTTCTGCTATATTAGCTTCTTTGGGATGTTATTTTTAAAACACTATTGTCATGTATGGATTCTTAAATTGGTAAGCCCATTACATGCTAATATTTGTTCCTGGATATCATCTCAATGAAAGTTAGTATTATCTTACATCTTTCACATGCAGAGAACACCTTCTGATCACTTATTTCTGTGAGGTACTTTAGAAACCAGCCCTCTTTACAGTAAGCTTCCTTTGAATTTTCTGATGCATTTGTATTAGAGTTCCACACCTTGCCTCTACATTATTGCTTTCCCTGTGACAAGTTTTTGAAAGTTTTGGTCCCATTCAAATTAACCTTCTTGTTTACAAGGGATAGCATGAGAGCCTTTCTTGATAACTTACTGCGTTATATCATATGCTCCTTGCTGTATAAGATATCCTAGGCACTGGTCTTTCACAACTCAAGGCTGTCTCTAGGGTCGAAAACACCACGTACGTAAGTATATTGTAGCTCGTCCACGTACTCTTGGGTATATCAAGCGGTGTTACAGTACGATAAGTATAAGTGGGTGCTCTCACTATGGGGTTTCGCATCAGATAGTGCTAATACAGACTTGGGCCTCCACATACCTTCGGGTATATTTGGGAGGAAAAATTTTAGGTTCTATCCATCCATAGTGAACTGAGTCGGCCGCCTTGAAATTGTGATACACCGAACACAGTGTTAGGTCTCCGTAGTTTAAAATATTGGCAAGAAAAAACGCTGCAGAGCCTACATCAAAACCACTTTGGAATCCTAGAATCTAGCCCTCCTAGATTCAAAGAGGGATCTCTCTATATGAGTGTTTTCAAAGATATTTCTTTAAGGCTTATGATACGATATTAGGCTAGTTATGAAGTACAAGGGTTTTGTTTGTTTTGGTTGGGATGGATATCATTAAAATGAAGGAAGTATTTTGAAGGGTAAAGGTGTAAGCAGGTTGAAATAATGGTTCAGCTGATAGGATAAGTAAGAAATAGTATCAATCCATTGGGATATGGAGTCAAAAAAGGATTTAATTGCACAAAAAGTTTCAAGAGTGGTCCATGGGGCAAGTAATCTATATCAAAGGATCTCTTTAGATTTATTTTGTGGTATGGAACATCAAAAATTATGGTGAAAGAAGTAAACATATGAGAAAACAGAGTGCAGCCTAAGATCAGGAAAGGACTTTGAACCTATCCTACTTTTGACAACTCTCAAGGGAAAACAAAGAATAGCTTAAGATCAAGTAAGGACTTTTAACCTATCCTGCTTTCAACATACTCCCAAAGAAAACATTTAAGTTAAAACAAAGAATAGCCTAAAATCAAGTAAGGACTTTTAACCTAGCTTGCTTTTGGCATATTATCAAAGGAAAACATTCAAGATGAACATAAAAAGTAGCCTAAGATCAAGTAAGGACTTTTAACCTAGCTTGCTTTCGGCATACTCTTAAGGGAAACTTTCAAAACAAATGTTGGAGAAAACACTAGAGGACAGGGCTAACCGTAGACTTCCCTAGTTTAACTTTACTTAGCATGCAATGAAAATATCATTCAAGAACAATATCTCAAGTTTTACTCAGCAAGACATGGGCTCACCAACATTCCTTGACTGGTTACACTCTATTGAAATAATTCCCAAACACACATTTAGAAGAAAACATAAAGATAAATCTTATCAGTGAGATTTAGGGTACTTTGCAGTAAATCTTAATCTGTATTTGTTGTTCTTTATCAGAGAAAGTGGACAGTATTGAAAACATGAGAAAAATAACAATTACAGTAAGAAAAACATCACCATTGACATAGACCAGGATCCCATAAATCAACTTGTATATTTGATGTTCAAACCAGTTACAATCTTCAAGTCTAGTAGGTATTTATAGCTTTAAACTTCTCTTCTCAGCCTATCTTTCTTCAATTACAAAATAGAACTTCAGCATGCCTCAACAACTATTTACATTCAATGAGTATTCAACCAACCACAATACTAAACTCCTCATATGATATTTATTGATGAATTGAGGAGGTGGAGTGAAAGAAAGGGTTATTTGTTCAATTAATACAGAGTAAATGCTTCTCGGCCTTTGGGAGGCCTAATGGAGAATATATCAAATGTTTTAACTCTGCCAATTGATTTTTACATTAAATTTCATCAACTTCAGTCACTTTTGTTGACTTTTGAGGCTTTGGTAGGCTTGTAATTACTTTCTGAGCTGTCTTTGGCAAATATCTCTGACTCTGCATTAAATTTGTATTCTTTTGAGGAAATAAGCCTGTAGGTGGCATTTTGAGGGTAAATGCCTCACTGATGTGGCATTTGGAGGCTTTCTTGACTAATTTGTCTCTTTAACTATTTAATCACTGATATTAATCTTTAATTTGTGCTTTAAGTATTCTTCTGATCATCTTCGGGATTTTTGTTCTTTCTGCTGACTGTATTAACTTTAATTAATTTGTCTTTTGCTCTGTTCCTTATTCATAAACTCTGGAATAAGCTTTTAACCTTCAACTTTATGTGTAATCATTTTTCTTTAATATTTTTCTTCACTATTCTTTCTTCTATTTCCTTTGTCAGTGTACAGGTGTCTTTGGCGCGCCGAGGGTTTCATTTTTTTTACCAGCGTTAATGGGGCACTGATAAAACACAAAAAAACCATGGTAAATTCCCTTTTACGTTTTAAACCCCAAGGATCATCATCCCAAGAGTTTTCGCCACTGGTCTGGCTATGGGGTGACCACCATTGCACTTGCATAAAACAAACAAACTGTTATATAAAACCTACGAGGGATGGGTATACTGCTATCAGAGGTTAAGGAGGCAGAGGGAGAAGTGAGGCGGAAGGAGAAATGCGTGGAGGGAGGCAGAAATATGAAGAAAATGGGTTAAAATTTGTATTTCAGCGTGAAATGAGAAAGGTAGTTTCAGAAAACTGTCGGCAGTTTTCGCGCAACATTCAAGTGGTAAATGGTTTATCATGAAATGAACGCAATACCACACAGGGTGTGACACCTGTCCACCCTAATACCGACGATTTCGCGTCAAAGTTACGCATCGAGGAGATTTCGGTGATCAGAATGTGTCAGCCATCTGATCTACGGGGATGTAGATCAATGGTAGAGAGGGAGCACGAAAGAGTGAAGTTGATTGGTGGATAGGGCAGTGGAGGATAGGTGTTGAGCAACAATTGGGAGATTTTTTGCGTAGTGGGTGGTAGGCCCAAGCTGACGTAAGTAATTTTGTTTGGTAGAGGGAGTGTTATGTGCAGGGTCAAAAGGTGAGAGTGAGCGCGAACCATTGATCTTGTTAGATCAACGGTAGAGATGTGTCGGCTGAGATGTATGAGGAGGGATAGTCGGATGGTTGGCGGGAGCATGGTGAGTGCGATGAATGTCAAATCAATAAGATCTACGGTCGGGATCGCTCAAGGGAAATACATTGTGCGGAGAAAATAATGAAAGAAAAATGAAGGAATGGGGCTAGGGGAAGAGGGGAAGGTGGTGGTCCTGTGGAGGAAAAAGGAACCGGGAGCGAAGAGATAAGGGACTGGGGATAGTGGGAAATCATGAAGGAAAGGGGCTAAGGATAACTGTCAGATCTCCCAGATCAATGGTGGAGATTTGTTGTCGGGGAGAAAAAGGATGAGATATCCGTTGGGTGATGGGTAATGGGAGGGAAACGGAGAGCCGTTGATCTTGGTAGATCAATGGTGCGGATTATATCGGAGGTGGAAACTTCGGCGGAGGAAGGGAAAGTGTGATGAAGGAAAAAATATGCGATTTGCCGATGCCAATGGGGGCTTAAAGATAGGTTCTGGGGGATGGTTCTGTGGAGAGATAAGGTGACCAGGAGCCAGGGGAAAAACGGGCTAGGAATTTAAGCCCTCGGGAGATCGGTAAATCAAAAGAAAAAGGTAAGGGAAAAGAGAAATTTCAAACACCGATGCACAATGCACGATGGGGGCTAACGCCTGGTCGCAGGCGCAGGGTTTTATGGCGGGGAAGGGAAGGGGAGCTTAAGCCAAGGGGGCTTAAAGCCTTATGTATAAAAAAGGTTGAAAATTGGCCAAAAAGGAGTGTTTTGAGCCCTTTTTTAGGGGTTCCGATAGGAAAAAAGGGATGTTTAAAACCATAAAAAAGGGGTTTTTATAGGTTTTAAAAGGGATTTTTGATGAAATGGAGGGTAAAAATGGGTTTTTTCAAAATGAATGGAGGATAAATGAGAGGAAAATGAGGGATATATAAAGGGGAAAAATGGGTGATATATGGGGATTTTGGAGGAAATTATGAAGGTGAAAAGATGGAGAAAATGGTTGAAAAAAGTCTCTTTATACAGCAAGGCTTCTTGAGGATTTATTTTTAAGGAAACAATAGTGAAGATTATTCTTAAGTTAGAAAACACTAGAATGCTTCAAGAATGAGTAGATTTCTATGAAAATAATATCTTGAAGGCTCAAGATCTGTTTTAGCCATCATTTGCTGTGACAAAATTTACCGATGGCTAACACACAACATTCGGGGAGATTACCTTCCCGTACTTCTTGGTTCGCCAGGAGGTATTTTGCAGTTCAAAATTTCTTGGTAAACCCTTTTGCCTAGCATTACCCTCTTTTTGTTTATTTTTTTTTGGTTAACATAAATTAGTAATCGTGGAAGAACAAAATCCTTTCCCCCGTCATTCGGATAGACATCGCTCTACCGAAACCAGTACCATTCATACCTCTGGTGAAGCATCATCTTCCCATATACTAGAGTTGGCACAAGTTGTCTCTACAAATCCTAGTTTGTCTACTGTTGTCAAGATAGAGTCTTTAAAACTACCTATGGTCACGATCCATCAAATCTGTGAGACCATACCTCCCAAACCCAATGTTGTTCAACTAGAAGTTGATCCAGATCCCATTGTGCTTTAGGGGGAAACTGTTATTGGTCAAACTGGACATCATCCCCAAGACCAATGAAATAGGGTCTATCATCCCCTTATATTTCTATTGCTATATTCCCAAAGTGGAGAAAATATTGATCCCGAAGTTGAACAACCGAAATTTGTTTCTATATTGGTCACTCCACAATCTATTGTAGCCATTGAGTCTCTCCCATATCGCGCAGTCAACCACCTAAAATATACTTTGGGCCTGACGGTGAAGTTATTCCACCTGGTTTGATTTTGATTGAAGAAATTGTTGAAAATGCAACAAGATGATGGAGCTTAGTGGAATGAAGTCGCCTTCACCAAGTGGGCCCGCAGGCTATTTTTGGCGCAAAGTCTATTTTTAGACTATGTTTATTTTTAGACATATGGAGCATGGTTCAGGAAGTTGTGCGTATGCTATTCTTGATGATTGGTCAAGGGTAAAATAGATGGACTCTATTTTTAGACATACAAATGAAGTCTATTTTATTTTTTGACTGCCTGTCGAAAATATATTCATCAAATATTATTAACCCTTAATAATATTTGGACTCTAAACTTCAGCTTTATTCTCTTACAAAGACTTCACGTTGAGCTACAGATGGATTATGTGATCCGGGATGTGGCTGAATTATGCTATTCCTTTGGGTTTGGTGAGCTCATGCATGGTTGACTTCAGTTAGGACTTCAGTGGCAGAAGTTTGGTGGAGTTGATGAGACAGTTGGTGGAGTTGTGTTCGGTTTAACTTAGTTGAACTAGTTGTGATTAGTTTAACTAGCTAATCAACTAGTAATGAGTGGAGTGAATTAAATATTATTTAATTCACTAATTATTAACTCATTATTCAACTCAAGAGCACATCAGTTCACTACAGTGCATGGACAGTTCAGTGGAGACCAGTGGAAGAGGTAGATGAAAGGGTGAGTTTGCTATTAGTTGCGACAGTAGTTGTGCATGAGATTTGTACAAGCATTGGAGGAGATTGGAAATGATGATTGCGCAGTTGGAGCCAGTGAGATTCAAACTTGGATCTCTCATTAGACCAGCCTTGATTGCACAATAGAGGCAAGCAATTAGTGGATGAGTTTTGAACCTGTGACTTGTTCAAAACTGAGCTAGTTTGTGTGTAACTTTTGGAGACAGTACTGAGTACTTGTGAGGAGTATTGTACTGATATTGTTACATGTTCTCTTCTATTATAATATAAAAATAGCTGGGGTTTTTCATCCATAAGCTTTCCCCATTACATATTGTGTTTATGTGCGCATGCGACTGTTTCTATTTCTGCAAATTGATGATTGATTGTAGAAGAGGTTATGTGTTATACATGAATTCGAATTAATGTATGATCAGGATAATCTCAGTGGATAAATCTTCATTATTCAGCAAATTTCTACATGGTATCGGAGCGAATTGATCATCGGGATCTATTGCAGTGATTACAATATTATTTCGGTAGACAGAGTCTGTAACGGGCCAGGTAGCCTCTGGATCCATCCTTTCTCTAAAAGGTGATATATCCAGTAAATGCCCTTACAGTCGATCTCTGTGCTAGAAATAATTTGTTCTCACAGATCCAGAAGCAGTTGAGTTTTTGAGTTTGGAATTCGAATTTTGCAGCAGTTTGTTTTCTTGGTGCTGGAGTTGAAAATGTCTTTCAACGGTTTGCGACTCGAATATGCTCTTGAAGGCAGTTCGAATTATGTTGCATGGAAGGATCACATGGAGGCAGTATTAGAAGATAATGGACTAAAGGAGTTCGTAGATACGGATGTCCAAAAGCCCACTGATCCTGCTGAAGTCGAGGCTTGGCAAAAGAAGATGGCGAAATGTCGAAGGATTCTGTTGGAGGGCGTAAAGGATCACATTGTATCCAACCTGCATGGAAAAGCTTCTCCATATTTGATGTGGAAAGCGTTGACAGATCTATTCCAGAGTAAGAGCGACCAAAGGAAGCTGGCGCTCAAGGATAAGCTTAGAAACATTAAGATGGAGAAAGGCGACAGTATCGCCAAGTACCTCACGAAGTTCACTCAATGCAGAGATGAGCTGGGAAGTGTGGGGGTGACTGTCGAAGAAGAGGACATGGTAGACCTGGTTCTCCTTGGTCTTCCGAAGGCTTGGCATTCCTATCAGGACTCTGCCAATGGTCGGGAGAAGTTGCCGGGATGGGAGCGACTTTGGGCGGATCTCATGCAAGAGGAGATAAGGAGGACTACCAGGGATGGATCTTCATCAAAGGCATCTGATGAAGAAAATTGCGCTTTGGCTGCCAAAGCAAAGAAGGGGAAGAGCAAGAAAGCTTCTCAGTCTGGTGCGAAAGGAAAGAAGCAAGACATGTCCAAGGTGAAGTGTTTTCACTGTCACCAGCATGGACACTATGCCACAAATTGTCCGCAGAAGAAGAAAAATAAGAAGGCTGTTGGATCTGCAGCGGGAGAGGCATTGGCTTCTCAATTCAAACTAGATTTTTCACTGATTGCATGCTTGGTTTCAAGTGTGATGGGATCAGTATGGTTCTTGGACAGTGGTGCGTCATTTCACATGATCGGAGATCAAGATTTGTTTTCATATCTGGAGGAAAAATATCTTGGAGTGCACATCGAGATGGGCGATGATGGTAGATACAGTGCGATCGGTATCGATACCATTTCCTTTGAGAGGGAGTCTGGTAAACCCTTCGTATTGAAGGAAGTATTGCATGTTCCAGGATTGATGAAGAATCTGATCTCTGTGGTGATGTTGGAAGACAAGGGGTATGATGTGGTCTTCAGCGAAGGAAAGGCTTTCCTGCGCAGTAAGACTACTGGTGAGACCCGGAAGATAGGGGTTCGAGTCAAGAACCTTTATCAGTTGCAAGTAGATGGCTGCGCAGCAATGGCATGCAAGGCGGGAGAAGTGGTGAGCCGGGATGATGAGGGCGAACTGTGGCACAAGAGATTGGGCCACCTTCACCATGGAGCTTTGAAGATCCTGCCGCTAGACACGGGTTTCCTAGGCACCTCGTTACTTCGCCGTATCAAGGCAGCAAAATGAGGGGAAGCTCAGGAAAGCCACCACGAGAAGGATAGTCACGCCACGATGATCCTTGAGAGAATTCACACAGACGTGTGTGGACCTTTCTCAGTAGCTTCGACAGCAAAGCACAATTACTATGTGATCTTTGTTGATGATTTCTCTCGGAAGTGCTGGATCTTCTTCATGCAGAAGAAGAGCGAGACATACTCAAAGTTCTGTGAGTTCAAGGCGCTGGTTGAGAAGGAATCGGGGAAGCATGTGAAGGCTCTTAGGAGCGACAATGGTGGTGAATTCATCTCTTCTGAATTCAAGGACTTTTGCAGCGCAGAAGGGATTCGGAGAGAGCTCATCGCACCCCATAACCCACAGCAGAACGGGGTTGCTGAGCGGAAGAACAGAACGATCGTGGGTGCTGCATGAGCGATGTTGCATGATCAGGGCCTACCCCTGCACTTGTGGGCTGAGGCATGCAATACAGCAGTGTATGTGTAGAACCCTTGTCCTCACAAAATTCTTGGCATGAGTACACCGGAAGAGGCGTTTTCTGGCAAGAGGCCTGATATTTCTCATCTGAGAATTTTTGGCTCACCTGTCTACATGCATGTGACGAAGGACGCCAGAAAGAAGATGGATCCGACCGCAGAGGTTGGAATATTTGTGGGGTACACTGATACACCTCACAACTATCGGGTGTATTTTCCAGACAGTCGCAAGACTGCTGTGCGACGGGATATTAAATTTTAGGAGGAGAAAGCCATGCAGTGTTCGCTTGAGAGGGAGCCACACTTGTATGCAGATGAGGAGCTGTTAGTTCCTAAGAAGGAGCTTCCAGATGTGGATCAGCTACAAGAGGAATTTCATGCAGTGGAAGAAACCACTCATGCAGCACCAACCATCAGAGGGCGCAAGCGCACTACAGAAGCTGAGTGACTGGCTCAAGATGCAGAGAAGGTTGCAGTACCACCTACAGCACAGCGTAGACAGAGACAGTCACCGGATCGGTACACTGGATACATGGTTCTTATGAGTCAATGTGTCGTGATGGAGCCATCCTCTTTTGAGGAAGCTGTGGAGGAACCCGCATGGGTAGATGCCATGATCGAAGAATATGATTCGATCATCGTAAATGCGTGCATGGGAGATTGTTCCGCAGACCGTAGGAATCGCGGTGGGTTCATGCCGATGGACGGTAAAGTGAAGTGTGCGGTCAGACGGAGTGTGGAGAAGTACAAGGCGAGATTTGTCGCCCGTGGCTTCGCCGCATCGAGGGGATCGATTATGAGGAGACTCTTGCACCTCTCGTCGCAAGGTGGCTCTTCCATACTCGACGATCCTAGCTCTCACCAGATGGGATGGGTACATCCATCGATGATGAAGTCCTAGATTCTTCAATGGAGTCATTGAGGAGGAGGTGGGGAGAGATGTACCAAGATTTCAATAATTTTACTAGGAGTCGATGTTTCCTTCCTCAAACACTCAAGAGAGCACCGTACGGGTCAAGTAAGCACCTCGTGTTTGGAAAAGACACGATAGACAAGAGCTAATCGACTTGGATTCTCCAAGAGTGAGGCGGATCCTAATCAGACTTGTGATTGTGGTGGAGGGGAAGCTGCTGATCATTGTACTGTATGTAGATGATCTGATTTTGACGGGTGATGAGCTGTTGATACTTTCATGCAAGGAGGACCTTGCTAGAGAGTTCGAGATGAAGGACTTGGGCCTCCTTCATTATTTCCTGGGATTGGAGATTTGGCAGCGCAGTGGAGGACTGTTTGTTTCTCAGGGTAAGTATGCCCAGGAGATTCTGGAGAGGTTCAACATGCATGGATGCAAGCCTGTTGACACTCCTCTTCCTGGTGGTTGGAGGAAGGAGGATGCTACTTCAGCGGAGGTAGTGGATGCAACTGTCTATCGACAGTTGGTGGGGTCTCTTATGTATCTGGTCAATACACGACCCGATATATGCTATGCTGTTAACCAGCTTTCGCAAGCTATGGTTAAGCCTACCAAGCTCTTCTGGAAGGCAGGCAATAATGTATTGCGTTATCTTAGTGGCACATCGGGATATGGTCTATGGTACAGACATGAGGATGGAGCGAAGCTTTCCGGCTTCATTGATGCAGATTGGGCAGGGAGCCCAACGGATCGTAAGAGCACATTTGGAGGTATTTTCAGCATCGGGTCGACAACAATTTCCTGGTACAGCAGGAAGTAGAGATCCGTGGCACTCAGTTCAGCAGAGGCCGAGTACATGGTAGCAAGCTTGGCTGCATGCGAGGCTATTTGGATGAGGAAGATCCTCGTTGGATTGTTCGGGTTGCACTTGGAGCCTACTGTGATTTATTGTGATAACCAGAGTTACATTAAACTCTCGGCTAATACAGTATTTCATGATAGATCCAAACACATCGACATCAGGTACCATCATATCAGAGATTGTGTTCAGCGGAGAATCATGTTACTTTCATATGTTCCCATGGAGGATCAGGATGCTGACATCTTGACGAAGGCGCTCACCAGGAGCAAGTTCGAATTCCACAGAGGCAGGATAGGGGTTGCAGATAATCCATATCTTGTTGAGAGGGAGTGTTGAAAATGCAACAAGATGATGGAGCTTAGTGGAATGAAGTCGCCTTCACTAAGTGGGCCCGCAGGCTATTTTTGGCGCAAAGTCTATTTTTAGACTATGTCTATTTTTAGACATATGGAGCATGGTCTAGGAGTTGCAATATGCTATTCTTGGATGATTGGTTGAGTTGGTAAAAATAGATGGACCTATATTTTAGGGACATATAGGAGACGTAAGTCTTAGATCATTCGTCTAAAATAGGGCCACAAATATTATTAACCTCTTAATAATATTTGACTTAAACTGGCTTATTCTCTTACAAAGACTTCAAATGGTTACCATGGCTCATGCATTTCCATTGTATGAATGGTGCAGACTGGGGCTCGTGAGCTCATGCATGGTTGACTTCAGTTAGGACTTCAGTGGCAGAGTTTGGTGGAGTTGATGAGACAGTTGGTGGAGTTGTGTTCGGTTTAACTTAGTTGAACTAGTTTTGTTTAGTTTAACTGGCTAATACACTAGTAATGAGTGGAGTGAATTAAATATTATTTGATTCACTAATTATTAACTCATTATTCAACTCAAGAACACATCAGTTCACTACAGTGCATGGACAGTTCAGTGGAGACCAGTGGAAGAGGTAGATGAAAGGGTGAGTTTGCTATTAGTTGCGACAGCAGTTGTGCATGAGATTTGCTCAAGCATTGGAGGAGATTGCCCATGAGGATTGCGCAGTTGAAGCTAAGGATATTCGAACTTGGATCTCTTATTGAACCAACTTGGATTGCGCAGTAGAGGCAGGCAATTAGTGGATGAGTTTTGAACCTGTGACTTGTTCAAAACTGAGCTAGTTTGTGTGTAAATTTTGGAGACAGTACTGAGTACTTGTGAGGAGTATTGTACTGAGATTGTTACATGTTCTCTTCTATTATAATATACAAATAGCTGGGGGTTTTCAGCCATAAGCTTTCCCCATTACATATTGTGTTTATGTGCGCATGCGACTGTTTCTATTTCCGCAAATTGATGATTGATTGTAGAAAAGGTTATGTGTTATACATGAATTCGAATTAATGTACGATCAGGATAATATTAGTGGATAAATATTCATTATTCAACAAATTTCTACAGAAATATCACAAGACGAGACACCTTTAACTCCAACTTATTTTTGGTAGGAGCTTTACCTGTACGAGTATTTTCCTCAATCACCTTCCTCTGCTTTTGTTGATCCTATTTCACTTTCAGTTCCCGTAGATTCTATAGGGTATACACTAGGTCATTTAACCATGGTTGAGATAGCATCCTAGACTGAACCATCTATTTCAGCTGCAAAAACATCTACTGTTGCTTCATATTTGACGTTTTGTCCATTGACTTCACCCATGTCATCATCTGGAATCCTATCTAGTTCCTCCCTTATGAGTACTAAACAGCTTGATCCTTTTTTCACATCTTCAATACAATATCAAGCTGGTCCCATCAGTTATTCTCCTTGGTGGCCGGTGATTTCACATAAATTACCCTTTGAAATTCCAAAATTCAATGAAAAACCTAGAGAAGACTCGTCAACGCATGTTATAACTTATCATTTATGGTGCTCATCAAACTCCTTAAATGATGACTCCGTTAGACTACATATTTTCCAGATCACACTCACAACTCCAACTGCACACTGAGGATAGTTATTTTTCTGTGTCAACCTCATTAAAAAATGAAGCAGAGTTATGAGGATAGTTATTTTTGTTTGTGTCAACCTCATTAAAAAATGAAACAAGTGCCTTTGAGGAAAGTTCTTTTATTGTGTCAACCTCGTTAAAAAATGAAACATGTCATGATCATAGTTCTTTTCCTGTGTCAAGCTCATTAAAAAATGAAACAAATCCTCCCCTATAACGAACCTTCATTCCATCCAGCTATCAGTAACTAATATTCTACTTAGGTGAATGAAATGAAGCTTGGGGGCCATCTTCTCTTGCAGGGGGCATTCGACATGTGCTCTTGCAGGGGGCATTCAAAACATTCTTACCAATTTCATGCAATCCACAGCTGAAGTTCGTGGGAAAATCAGGTTCAGAGCTCCAAAATGCAAATGGCAACTATGGAATGGTAAAAATGAATATTAAAACTAATTTTTATAGTCGTTTAATTGTTTGCAAGTTAAATTTATTGCTATGACTATAGTTTTATTATATTTTTATCATGAAACATGTATTTTTAATCCATTTGATGTTGTCCTGAACAAGAAATAAAGCTGATGAACAGATTAGTCGTTCAGATTTATTCAAAGAATGACTTGACCACAAAGCATAATTTTTCTCCTTATTTTTCGAGCTTTGTTAAAAATGAAAAGGGATTTGAAGCGCACTTTTATCTCTTTTTCGAGCTTCGATAATAGCAAAAAAGGAACCCCTGGAGTCTTCTTTCAACTCTTTTCAGACTCTGATAATGTGAAAATATTGCCGAGCACTTGTATTTTCGAGCTCGTTATAGTAAATGAATTGATATCTACTCAGTATAAGTTTAACCCTTTTCCGAACTGAGATGGATTATTTACAAAAAAGGAATACCTTGGTTAAACATGATCATAGAGGTTCTCTCAGATATTATTTTACACTTTTTCGGATCTGAGTGACAAATTTATGAAAAAAGTACTTTTGGAGTTCTCTTTCGTCCTCTTTTTTAGTCTTTCTAAATATTAAAAGGTCCGGGCTATCACTGTCGTTAAGCTCGTTAAAACATAAAATAGCGACGAACTTGTCGATCATAGCAAGAATCGAGTTTCATTCATCGCTAGACTCGTTAAATTATTAAATAGTGATACTTTATTTGCCCGAAGGGTTGAATTATAGATCAAGAAAACGTTATCCTCCTCAAGCTTGTTAAAAATAAAGAGGTACTGGTCGACAAATGACCACGGAAAATTTGGGAAAAGTAAGTAAAGTTTCTTTTTGGTAGCAAGTTTCTCTTAAAAATGACACTTCTTTCACTCCATGTCCGTGACTGTTTGGGTTGGGTAATTATCTTGACGGTTCATTCACACCTATGGTTCATCATACCTTCACTTCGGTTTTGGCTCAATGCTGCCAAATCATCACAGTGTTTCCAATATGTTCAAGAGAAGTCATCCAGAGATTAAAAACTCATCCATCTGCAATACTTGTAAACCTTCATTTTCATGACCGTCATCCATGAAAATTGCTACATCAAGTCATACCCTTGTCTCCGAAATCAATAAATCCTGTTTTGCAATAAGGTGACTTCCTGTCGACAACAAATAAATATCCAGGAAGTTCACTTAGAAACATCAGATTCCAATACCATGAGGCTTGTTACAGCATCGACAAGATCCTTGCTTCTGGACCTTTGACAGAAAGATTTTTTTGGCATTCGACACCAAATCATCTATTCACACCTTACGAAATGTATTGCAGTACCTTGAGGGCCATTGAAATTAATGGTGGTTCTCTTGCATTTGTTAACAACTCACATCATTGGATGGTAATCAAATGATGTCTTTCCATGTTCGAAGACAAATCATATATTCACATGGCTAGAATTGTACCTGAATGATCGAGTGAATGAGATAAGAAGACCCCAGATCTAGTTTCATCCATCCGGGCTGCGATTTCAGGATTGTTGTACACATCATTTGTACGGTGACCTTACATACAGATTGCCATCCAAACATGGGCCTATATCTATAGGCATGTCTGCATCTGGGCAACATTCCAATGTAGACGACTTTCTGAATTATGTACATGTTATTAGATTGTTTTATGTGCTGACTATGGGAATGCCTACCCTTAGCAATTATGATCAATAGAGGATATATCATTATAAAATGTATTGTAAGATTGATGCAGGTGACCATTCCGCTTCGTTTCCAGGCTCATCACAGCGTAAAGCATATCAATCAAATGTTCTTATTATTTGGATCTCATGCTTTAGGGGGCAATTATTATAGGTCAATTTGGGCACCATTCCCAATGACCTGGTTAACTGGGCATCATCTCCAGGACCAATTATCAAGGGTCTATCATTCCCTATCATTTCAGTTGCTACATGCCCTAGGACAAGAAACAAGACAAATCAAGCATGACTTTCATCAAGCAATGGTTTCCATGGTTTGAAGCTTATTATATAGCATATGAGAGCTCACCAACGCAGGCTCTAAGGGGCCTAAGTGCATTACATATGTAGGTAGCCCCATGCAAGGATACTCTGCAAAGCACTTCCCGACATTCACAGGTGTGTTGGTCACATTGAGAGAGAAATTCTCATTGTTCCAGAATCTCCACTTGGCCAGTGCCTTCTAGAAGATTTCACATGTGTCAAGCTTCGGATCCAAGTGTCCATTTGACATCTACATGAATGGAAACATGTATTTCCTATTTTTGGAAAGTTATTGATTGCAAAACAACCTACATTTCATCTATAAATTGAACACAGATCCAAGTGTTTGAGAAGGAAGAACATGAGTAGAGAAATGCTGGAGAATTTTCAATTGAGAGCTAGATTTGTGAAGCTGATGCTGGAGAGATTTATGCTATGATGAGGCTTGGGATCTTTGCTAGAAGATCACTTCAAATTAGTCACTAGGTTGTAACCTCTCCTTCTACCATCAATAAAGAGTACTTCTTATTTTTCCCTACATGCATCTATATTAACTTTGATTTTCCATATTGTAAGATTTTGGTTGATGAATGTAGTTTATGCTTTACTGATTTAGCTAACTAGCTTGAATAGATATCTATATTATTGCATATTTCGTTGTTTCAGTGTTCTTTCTTACAGGAAGCATTCATCTCACAAACCGCTTGAATTTGAAGCTGCAGCAGAAGTGAAAAAAGGAGCCATTTGGAAGCGACTGAACAAGTAAGCCTCCAATCCTCTCTATGTATCTATTATGAGTTAGGAGAAATGGTAGTATAGTCTTTCACCTGTTTTTCTAGACTAGCACCTGTCTAGGGAAGCGTAATTTAACTGTAGATTACAATTCTGGCCCAACATTATTGATGACTTTACCAGAGCCACATTGATAATACTCTTGAAAGAAAAATCAGAAGCTCTTAATAATTTCAAGATATTCAAAGCTTAGGTTGAGAACAAGAAATATATAAAGATAAAATATATGAGATCAAACAGAGGTGGAGAATTCACTTCAAGATAATTTGAAGTGTATTGTGAAGACCATGGCATAAGGAAGCAATATATTGTGGCCAAAAATCCACAACAGAATGGATTTGTATAGAGAAAGAACAAAAAAATTCAGGAGATGGCCATAGCTATGATGTATGATTAAGATGTACCCCACACCTTTTGGGGAGAAGCAACACATGCAATAATATATCTAGCAAATAGAACACAACTTAGGCCTACCAGTGATAAGACTCCCTACGAGTTATGTAAGGGGAGAACTGCATCAGTGAAACACTACAAAGTGTCTAGGAGAAAATGATTTATCAAAAGGAATGATAAGAAACTTGGAAAATTTGATCCTCGTGTTGATGAGGGTATATTTATTAGGTACTCAGTCTGGAGAAAAGGATACAAGTGTTTTAACAAAAGGGCAAAGAGAGGTGAAGACTATATTGACATAGTTGTGGATGAAATAATACTACAATATGAGAATGTTGGGTGTAGGAATTGCACTTAAGAAAACTCCTCAACACTTAATTGTCAACCCGAGGGATTCGTAAACTTAGAGACGAAGCACAGGCAATGCCAGAGATGGTATGAATTTTCCCGATAGAAATTCCTACTTTAAAGAAAAGCTTGCAGAAAAGATAACTGAATCATCAAAGTAATCTAGTGCTGGAACAAGAAAGAATGCATTTGCAAAGGAATCAAAATAAAAAGGCAATCACTCCAACTGATCAATTTTTAATTACTGAGTATGTGTTATGTTTTTTCTTTAGCAGAGACACTTGGAAATCTCGAAGAATGGGCCCTTAAAACCTACTTCTTTAGAGATTTCCTTCTTGCACTAATCTGTCCTGCACTATCGCAGTCTACTTGCACAAGTGCAGTAACAAAGGTTTATGCAGGAGGTATAAATGGTGTCTTTACCAAAGGATTTTTACTTCATGCAAGGGCTTGAGCTTTTCCAAGTTCAAAGCACTCAGATCTCGTGGCAAGAAACTAGTTCTTGCACAAGATCAAAGTTTCTTGCACTTAGCATTTAATTCTTGAAATAAGTGTTTAATTACTGCAAGTGTTATTATACTAGAAAATCAAATTGCACACATAAAAATGAATGTTTTTGATTTTAACAGAGTGTAGAAATAAAGAAACAATCCATATCATTTATCATGTCATAAAGTGTTTAATGAAAGAAAGATAATTGCGGGAAGTAAACTGGAAAGGCTTGCTGAAATGAATAGCACACCAATGTGCACTGGTGCAGGTTTATTTCTCCTGCTTGGACCAGGCGGGGAAGCCAAATCAAACAGAATTGTAGAAAGTGAATAGCACACCAACGTGCACTGGTGCAGGGTTATTTCTCCTGCTTGGACCAGACGGGGAAAACCAATCCAAAATCAGATGCAGGAAAATAAATTCTAACTACTTCACACTGCGGATCCGCTTTCATTCAAACAAGAATTCATGTGTTGTACATTAAATCACACTTAGCATTATAAACATAAATTACAAGAACAGAAAATAGGGTAAACGTGCTGATTTGGCTAGGCCCTAGCCATCCAACACGTTTCCCTTTCAAATAGAAACACTACTCAGTAACTCAGATCAGACTCATTTGTTTAAAGGAACAAATAAGATTTGAAAAGCATGAGGTGAAGCTCCTTCTTCCTATTAATTCACAAAGGCAAAGTAAATCATGAAATACAGAGTCCAGCCCAGAGCAAAACAAAGTTACAACAACACTACTGTAGCTTCTCTCCTCCACCCCCCCTTTTTCTACATGCATCATTCCTCCTTTTATAATCTTTCATAATGATTAAAACAAGTTGTTCCTTTGCAAGGAATATGGGGATTGAATCCTAACAAATTCTAATTGCATAGTATAATAGTACAACCATTCCCCTATTAAAAGAATAGAGATTAAATACGAATTTTCAAATTCTGGGATTTTTCTAGAATTATGGAACATTTGGTAATTTTAACAAACTGCCTCCAGAGCGCCCTTCGTATCTCTTCAAACATTACGTATTTTGGAAAACGGCCCACGTCTTACTTAAATTCCTACACTGGGAAAAAAATCCATGTCGTGGAATTTCTTTATTTACCTTCATCTGCACAAAAACCTAGACAGAAGTTGGTAGTTTGGAAACTTGTTGACTGTGTTTTCTAGAATTCTGGAAAAAAACAGTGTTTTTTATAAAAGTGCTTCAAAGACCTATTCGTAACTTTTGGAGTACTTTGAATCTCAGGAAACGGTTTTGGTTATGGGTAATTTTTTATATTTTTAAAAAACCCATTTGCTCGGATTTCCATAATTAACCTCCATTTGCATAAAAAACGAGGTCAAATTTTGCCATTTAGAAATTATGCTGGTGCAGGAATGTGTTCTGCAGGAACCCTGCCGGTACTAGTGCAAGAATGTGTGGTGCAGGAACTTTGCCTCTATTAGAATAGGCATATAACCAAATTTGTAAACCTGTAAACACACAAACTATTATTAAATATGCCTTTAATTTTTAAATCTCATTAAAACAAAGGAATAGCAAATACTTACTTATTATCTCCGAAAATGCACAAAACTATGACAATGACTATTAAAGCTAAACAAAAGCATCAGTGATTTTGAGTAAAAGGTGATATAAAGCAAGGCAAAACAAATGCCCAACATCCCCCCATGCTGACCTTCTTGCATGTACTCATGCAAGGAAATCAATTGTCGCGTTGTTGCTCCCTTGTAAAAGGCAAGATTAAAAACATTTATGGGCATTTGTAATGATGTTTCCTGCAATTCTATGTGATCACATTTCCTACGCTAGATAAAGCTTGTTTCAAGAACAGAGTGTTTGCTGGACTATTTGATTATTTATACTAATTTCAAGAAAATTTATCACAAAAAAATAGCAAATTGCAAGGATGGTGCATGCTTGCACTGATCTGCTTACACCACCTAAACTGCGGTGCTTTGCTAGCAATTTTCTACTTGCACTAATGTATATTACAATGTGATTGCACTGGTGCAAGCATAAAATCTGCTAAAAAAAACAGGGAATTTTGGTAAAACGTGGGTTGGACTTTAACATGACTTCCTCAATCATATAGAAGGTTTGCTTCGCCATTTATTTGATGCTTCTGAGCATATCCTTTTGCTCTTTCTCCAGTAAATCCTGCAATAAGTTCATGAGGGAAGGAAGAAGTGGGAAAAGGGAAAAATTCAGAATGGGAAGGAAGTTTATTACAGGGATTCCAGGAATGGTACCATCAAGAGGGCATAAATAGAAGTGGGATAGGGAAAAAAATTCAAGGGGCAAAGTGGGATTTACGAAATGGATGGGAAGGTTCTGCCTGCTAACCATGTTATAGTTCTAATGAAAATATCACTTGTAAGAATGCAACAAGATTAGGTATAAAAAGTAGAAATTATAGACAAAAGAGTATGGTACATACCTATTACCTTGTCCCGAATTAATTCCTTGTTTTGTTTCTAGATTATGCAGCTCATATTTAGAGGCAACCACCATCAATACACATTGCTACCAACCAACATCTTGTGAGTAGTCATCGTTGAGTAATTCATCACTCTAAATACCATGAAAGTCAAAATGAGTTATGATATTAATTAGAAACCTCTTTATTGAACACTCTAAATTTCATTGTCATCCAGATTCAAACTAAATTTCCTCTTAATATAGCACAAAGAATAACCTTTACTAAGGGTACCACATCCTTAAATATTCTTGATTTTTGAAAGATATAACTCAAAGCATCATGTTAAAATTGTCTTTAAAACCATTGTCCAAGAAAAAAAGGATAAGTTTAGGGGAAGAGAAATATATCCAAGAAAATCATAGTATGCAATTAACTTTAATACCATAGGCATATCCTTGCTGCCCGCAGGTGTCCATAACCTCGACAAGGGTGTCTTTTGACCCATCGAAATGTCTGTGTCCCACTTACTAGGCATAGATTCAGAGTTATCTTATTTTAATTTTAGATGAAGGCCACTGCTCTGGCTTGGTAACCAACTAATGGAAGTGCCACTCACAAGGAGTAACATTGATGAACAGGTCGGCTCGTGATGAGACGTCCTGTCTTCCAACTTTTCAGTTGAAAGCCATTACTATGGCTTGGTGACTAGAAACAGTAATATCATGCATGCTAGGTCTCATGATCATGGTAGGTCGACTCATCACGAGACCTCCTATCCTCCCCTAAATATTTTGTATACTCTGATTATGATCAACCTAAAAGGTTACTTAATAAGTGGGGAGACAGATCTACTCCTTAAGAGTATGGGATGACGTGAAAAGTTTTTAATTACTAATCATTACTGACTAGCTCCCTTGCCCCAAATACTTATTAAAGATATCCCAGATAATGACTAAAAGAATCCTTGAATTAAGAATGCCAGTGTCCTCATGAATAGCTTAATATGATCTTAACAAGAGTGGTCCTCCATAGGGGGTTTCCAAGAGTACCTTCTAAGGGAAACTGAAATTATGTATATCAGATGACAACTTCTTAGAGTCATTAGTCATTGTTACTTTGAAAAATCATGAGGTATTAGAGTGAATCATACTTAACAAGATGTGTCAAAGATGTGTGTGTTAACAACCAATGCGGATCAAAAGTAGTTTTAGTGACTTTAAAAATAAAAAACCCTAATAGCATTTTATTCACCTACCCTACTTTACCTAAGAGGGGGAAGAATTCATTTTATGTATAGGAGTACTTCCAATGAAGCCATGTGCAGATCAGGTGAAAATATATATTCATGCTCAAATTTATCATACAAACTTGAAAGTGTACATGAGCATGAAGAACCAACCAATGTACTTGATATGATAACAAGAGTTTTAAAAGAGAAGAATACTCCCTCACTTGAGTCATTGTTCAGAACCAATGTTTGATATGATCATGGTATTCTTGGTCCATTTCTTGATTTGGCCCATGCTGCTCATCCTCTTCTTCCATGTCATGTTGATTGTTCTCCGTAGGGTGAGTAGTCTCTTGATTACATTCTGGATCTGCTGATAGACATGTCAAGAACTCCTCGATCTTAGGTTCCAGTGGATGTTCTCCATTGATTATAGTGCATGATTCATTTGTCTCCTTAGATGACTGGCCAGGGAAATCAAAAGAGACTTCCAAATCCTCTTGTGGTGGTGGAGAAATGGACAAGTTCTTGAATATTGTCAAAAGGTTCTCTTCCTGAGAGGTAGAGGTCAAGATCCCAACAGCTGCTAGGGCTTGTGAGAGGTCCTTCATATTTATCATCTTCAAGTCCATCTGGTTGATTGATAGTCCCTGTCTCCACACACATATTACTAACAGGGGTTCTTACAACACCCCAAAAATGATATAACATTAAAGATTAGGATCTGAAGATAATTGATTTTAAAAGTTATTGGCTGAAATAAAGCTCACCACACTTGCATAAAAAATACAAAAATATAAAGGCAGACTTACCCCTATTGCATCAACAAAAAATTCTTACCAAATCAAATCGCCTCCCCGACAACGACGCCAAAATGTTGGGTGCAGGAATTGCACTTAAGAAAACTCCTCAACACTTAATTGTCAACCCGAGGGATTCGTAAACTTAGAGACGAAGATGGTATGAATTTTCCTAATAGAAATTACTACTTTAAAGAAAAGCTTGCAGAAAAGATAACTGAATCATCAAAGTAATATAGTGCTGGAACAAGAAAGAATGCATTTGCAAAGGAATCAAAATAAAAAAGGCAATCACTCCAACTGATCAATTTTTAATTACTGATATGTGTTATTTTTTTTCTTTAGCAAAGACACTTGGCAGTCTCGTAGAATGGGCCCTTAAACTTGCTTCTTTAGAGATTTCCTTCTTGCACTAATCTGTCCTACACTATCGCAGTCTGCTTGCACTAGTGCAGGAACAAAGGTTTATGCAGGAGGTATAAATGGTGTCTTTACCAAAGGATTTTTACTTCATGCAAGGGCTTAAGCTTTTCCAGGTTCAAAGCACTCAGATCCCGTGGCAAGAAACTAGTTCTTGCACTAGATCAGAGTTTCTCGCACTTAGCATTTAATTCTTGAAATAAGTGTTTAATTACTGCAAGTGTTATTATACTAGGAAATCAAATTGCACACATAAAAATGAATGTTTCTGATTTTAACGGAGTGCAGAAATAAAGAAACAATCCATATCATTTATCTTGTCATAAAGTGTTTAATGAAAGCAAGAAAATTGCGGGAAGTAAACTAGAAAGGCTTGTTGAAATGAATAGCACGCCAACGTGCACTGGTGCAGGTTTATTTCTCCTGCTTGGACTAGGCGGAGAAACCAAATCAAACAGAACTGCAGAAAGTGAATAGCACACCAACGTGCACTGGCGTAGGGTTATTTCTCCTGCTTGGACCAGGCGGGGAAAACCAATCGAAAATCAGATGCAGGAAAATAAATTCTAACTACTTCACACTGCAGATCCGCTTTCATTCAAACATGAATTCATGTGCTGTACATTAAATCACACTTAGCAGTATAAACATAAATTACAAGAACAAAAAATAGGGTAAACGTGCTGAGTTGGTTGGGCCCTAGCCAACCAGCGCGTTTCCCTTTCAAATAGAAACACTACTTAGTAACTTAGATCAAACTCATTTGTTTAAAGGAAGAAATAAGATTTGAAAAGCATGAGGTGGAGCTCCTTCTTTCTATTAATTCACAAAGGAAAAGTACATCATGAAATACAGAGTCCAGCCCAGATTTGGGTGATACCAGCAAAACAAAGTTACAACAACACTGCTGTAGCGTCGCTCCTCCACCCCCCCTTTTCTACGTGCATCATTCCTCCTTTTATAATCTTTCATAATGATTAAAACAAGTTGTTCCTTTGCAAGGAATATGGCGATTGAATCCTAACCAATTCTAATTACATAGTATAACAGTACAACCGTTCCCCTATTAAAATAATAGAGATTTAATACGAATTTTCCAATTATGGGATTTTTCTAGAATTCTGGAAAATTTGGTAATTTTAACAAACTGCCTCCAGAGCGCCCTTCGTATCTCTTCAACCATTATGTATTTTGGAAAACGGC
Source organism: Pinus albicaulis (assembly GCA_034641835.2). Classification (NCBI taxonomy): domain Eukaryota; kingdom Viridiplantae; phylum Streptophyta; class Pinopsida; order Pinales; family Pinaceae; genus Pinus; species Pinus albicaulis. Next base: position 247,367,861 of record CM076574.1, on the reverse strand, counting down.
CTGCATCTTATTCAATTTCCTATACTGGGAAAAAAACCCATGTTGTGGAATTTCTTTATTTACCTCCATCTGTACAAAAACCGAGGTAGAAGTTGGCAGTCTGGAAAACTGTTGACTGTGTTTTCTAGAATTCTGGAAAAAAACAGTCTTTTTTTATAAAAGTGCTTCAAAGACCTGTTCGTAACTTTTGGAATACTTTGAATCTCAGGAAATAGTTTTAGCTATGGGTAATTGGTTATATTTGTGAAAAACCCATTTGCTCTAATTTCCATAATTCACCTCCATTTGCATAAAAACCTAGGTCAAATTTGGCCATTTAGAAATTATGCGGATTTTGAGCAGACTTATTAATTTGCAATGCTGGTGTAGGAATCTGTTCTGCAGGAACCCTGCCGGTATTAGTGCAAGAATGTGTGGTGTAGGAACTTTGCCTCTATCAGAATAGGCATATAACCAACTTTGTAAACCTGCAAACACACAAACTATTATTAAATATGCCTTTAATGTTTAAATCTCATTAAAAAAAAGGAATAGCAAATACTTACATATTATCTCCGAAAATGCACAAAACTATGATAATGAATATTCAAGCTAAAAAAAAGCATGAGAGATTTCGAGTAAAAGGTGATATAAAGCAAGGAAAAATAGAGGCCCAACGAAGTCTACCAAGGGAAAGATGAACTTGGATGGAGAAGAAAGTTTAGCCACCAAATTCTCAAACCAACAAGAAACAAAGGCAGATGATGACGATGAAGAAATAAATACAACCCCAGGGGCCAAAAATCCCTCAAGGTATATACATAAAAAAAATCCAAAAATCCAAATTATTGGTGATCAAATACTTGGTGTTCAAACAAGGAGGTGATTCCTTGGTATCCCAAGATGCAGAAATCTTTCTCTACTATCTCAAAATAAGCTCAAAAATCTCAATCAAGCAAATGAAGATAATTCCTAGGTAAAGGAAATGAATGAAGATTTGGTTCAAATTGAGAAGAATGACTCTTGGGAGATTTTTCCAAGACCCAAAGAGAAAAACGTCATAGGCACAAAATGGGTCTTCAAAAATAATATAAATTGAAAGATCAAGTGGATTAGGACAGGGCCCACTTAGTCTGCAAATGGTATGCCCAATTAGAGGGGATATATTTTGAAGAAACACTTGCACCTATAACAAGATTGGAAGCTATCATAATGTTGCTTGATTTTTCCAATAATGAAAATATCAAGGTGTATTATATGGATGTGAAGTCGGTTTTTCTCAATGGATATCTGGAAGAAGAGGTATACATCTAGAAAATATAAGGGTTCATGCTCATAAAAATTGAAGGGTTTGTTTCCAAACTGGAAAAGGCCTTATATGGGCTCAAACAAGCCCCTAGAGCATGGTATGCCATATTGGATAAATACCTTCAACAACAAGGATTTAAGAGGGGCAGTGCAGATAGAAATTAGTATATACAGTTTGAAGATGACCACCTATTGATTGTGGTAGTGTATATAGATGACGTAATATTTGGAAATGATCTGGAGCAATTAGGACATCAATTTGCAAACCGTATGCCGACATAATTTGAGATGTATGTGATAGGAGAAATATCCTTTTTCCTAGGACTAAAAATTTCTCAATCAAAGGATGGAATTTTCATCTCTCGATCCAAATATTTTCTAGAAACACTAAATAAATTTGGACTGGAAGTATGCAAGACTATTATCACTCCTTTGGTTATTGGTTGCAGGTTATGCAAAGAAGACGAGACACCTCTTGTAAATCAGTCAACCTGCATATCAATGATTGGAAGCCTAATTTACCTCATAGTGTCTAGACCAGACATCATGTAAGAAGTAGGTTTGGTGGCCATATTTCAAGTCTACCCCTCTGAAAGTAATGTTATTTTTGTAAAAATTATTTTCAAATATTCACAAGGAACAACATACTATCGGTTGTGGTATGCTAGGAGAAGAGACTTTAAATTAAATGCGTATACTGATGTTTATTAGGAAAGAAATATTGATGACATGAAGAGAACTTACGGTGCAACATTATTTTTAGGAAATTACTTAGTATCTTGGGTCAGAAAGAAACAAGACTCCATATCTCTATCAATAGCTAAAGATAAGTATAATTCAACTGCCACTTATTTCTCACAAATTATTTGGATGAAGCATACCTTAAAGGACATTAAGTCAGAAGTGACTCATCCAATTCCAATCATGTGTGACAAAATTAGTGATATCAACATTTCTAAGAATCATGTCATGCACTCAAAGACCGAGCACATTCCTATCAAGTTTCATTTCTTAAGAGAAAAATTTGCCGCTAATGTTGTTTGACTTGAATCTATAGCCACTAAAGAACAACTTGTAGACATTTTCTCTAAGCCACTAGCAAGAACACCCTTTGTGTATCTTTGAAAACAGCTAGTAGTGGTGATTCCTCCACCGAAATGACTCAAATACGAAGGGTATTTGAAACTACTCAGCTTGTTGGATCCATTGAAGAGTAGGTTCCAATGTTGCAAGGCCCAGATTTTGGGAGCATCCTTTTTAATTGATGTCAAAAGGGGAGAAGTTTATTAATGCTAGGGTGAGTAAAAAAATTGAAAAACCCATGCTTGGTTTCAATGGGAGTTTGGTCTATTGGCATATGCCAAAGGGGGAGATTTTTGGGAAGTTTGCATTGCTTGAATGGCTGGTGGCATCTTATATGTTGGAATTTATGTCAACCATGCTAGCATTGGTTTTAGGGGAACCTCATGGCTGTTGTTGTCTCTTGTAGATAAGCATAATAGCAACAATATTATTGGAGAATCCATAATATGATGGCTATGATGGATGGTAGTACCAGGATTTGGAGGAGACCATGCCTCAAGAGATTAGCGCATATAATCTTGGATATTTCACAATTGGATAGTGCTCAGAAATAAATTTGCAACAATATATTGAAGTCTGCAAATGGCCTCCTGAACCACAACTTATTTCTGGTCAAAGTTGAGGTGCCCCAAAGTTAGATAACAGAGTTAAATGTGCGCTTGGGTTAAAGTGGTGACTAAGTTTGGTAGTTGGCAAAAGTTTGTGGATCCTTTTAGCGAAGCCACTAATAAGATTTGGGTGTATGTAGCTTGAAAATAAAGGCAGCGGGGAGCATGGTCATTGAGCATAATGTGATCCCCCATTCCAACGCATTCCAGTGGAGGTAACTCTTTGGAGAAACCTTAGGGCGTACAAGGGAATTCAGTAGGCAGATGTGGAACAAATATGTAGTGGGGAGGCTTTCCATTGGTTATAAGGAGATCCTGCCTACATCCTGGCCTGGTGGAGAAGGCCTGATGATATGAGCCTAGAGTCTTCATTGAGCATAGCAGTGTAAAAAGATCAGTACCCTTATGAAAAATTAAAAAGGTAATTTGCTACAAAACATAAGGCTCAATACCATTTTCTCTCTCCTATATGACGGGAACGTGGAGAAATTTTATTGTTTTAGGTGACTTCAACATGACGTTGGTGCATTGGGACATGTGGTAGCTAGATTCAACATTTTTGGGTGGAAAATGGGCCAAATATGGGTGACATGTGTCACCACTTTAGAGGTGTCGTGTAGCACTGATTATGTTAGCATGAAATCATCCCGCTGGCAGAGGGCCGAAATATTTTAGGAACTACACGAGAGAAAGCATCAGGCCAACGAGGAAAATAGAAAGGAAACATAGAGCCAATAAAAAGGCCTCAGGAGGACCCCACTTTACAGCGCAACCCACAAACAAAATATTTACGTTTTATAATAGATGAAAATAAAGAAAGGGTTGGACAGTAGACATCGGGACATGCCTTATTTTATCATGACTTATGGCAGGTAGAGGCAACCAATGAGAAATTTGATTGGAGGAACCCACAGGAAAACTAAGCCTACAAGTTCCGTCCCAGAATATCTACGCAAAGGTAAGTTTAAAGTGTCAGGATAGAAAGCTATAAGATTAGCACCATAATAGGTGTTATGAAGGAAAGGGACCAAGGGCGCAAAGTAGTTAATAGATAAAATAATACCCCTTGGGCCTAAAAAAATGAGGAGCACCTAGAGGCCTGGCTGTTGATCACAACACCTGGTCCTATGGTGGAAAGGTAGGCTAGGTGCCAACAAAGAAAAAGCTAAAGGCATTTTGGCGAATTCGATAGCCACAGGAGAAGTCCTTCATTTTTGGCAAGGATGCCAAATGTGGAAATTCTCCATATTCATACATCCATGAAGTTTGAATGAGTTGAAAACTCTTGGGCATTGAGTACCAAAATGTCCATGGTCGTATTTGGGACGAGAAATACTGGAGCGGCTAAGTCAATGAGCATAGTGAGGTTGGTGCCATTAGTTTAATGGCACCCGAAAAGAACTAATGGCTCAAGAAAAGAGAGTATTTTTTATCCAGGTGGATATTGGTGGCAACCCACCTATTTCATTTATACCCCCACCACTATTTCTTTCAGTTTTTCAATTTCAGCACAATTTACTATTTTTAGAATTTTTTTGGGTCTTGAACTTCCAGAGCCATTTTGAGGCCCTAAACAAAGTTTTTCTGGGAAAAACAGGAGAAACATGGAAGTTTCTTTGATGTTTCTCACTCAAAATTTGAAGTCCTCAGATAGATATTTCTATTTAGGTATTGAGTGTGTCAAACAAAGATCATATGTCAAAGTTACGACCCCAAGCAGTTACTGTACCAATTTACCCAAACGGGGCCCATAGTTTTGGTGCTTCATCTCCTAGGGTTAGGTTTTTGGATGTTTAGGGCTTTAAATTGTTCCTTAATAATTAATAGGCCTTCAAGCCTCATTATAATATAGTTAAGAGGCTTGTAGCCACCACATCTCTTCTCATAGATAAGCCTACCAATGCCCTAGCTAGTTCATTTCAATTATGTTTGTAAGCATATTTCAGTAATTTGTTATAAATGAAATGAAGTTTTATTTCCGTTGCATCTTTGTGTTTATGTTCATTTCTGTATATTATTGTGTTATTTCATAAATCCAGATCAGTGGTATCAAAGCGGTCTGCTCTTTCTCTGTTTTTATGTGCATGTCCCCAACGAGGTCAGGGTATAAGGAGTTAGGGCTCGATCTGGTTGACCCCTTGTAAGATCAGCCTTGAAAACCCCGACGACCTCCGATGGTGGAAGAAAATAAATATGATGGAACAAGAGATCCAATTAAATTATTGCTCGAGGGGGCCCTCAAGAAACGAAGGAACGTGATGATGGATAACGTTTCCCAGATCCTTCAATGACTGCCCACCAGTAGCGCATTTGCATCCAACAGCCACTCTAGAGGCACCACTCCTTTCAAGGTACAAGTCAACTTCAAAATTCTTATATTTAAAGGCTAGATATATGTAGATGTTGTAGATATTGGTTGAATTTTTTTGAAGGATATTTCTCGGTCCATGATTTCTCCAACCGAGAAAATATTACTTTTTCTCTCCTCAAAGTCGCCCCCCATGTCAAAGACTAGTGGGAAACCTATTGTGAGAAAAAGGATTAGAGGTAACCCTCTCTGTTTTCGACCGCACCCACTTGGAATTCATTCTAAGGCAACATCAAGGAAAAATATTACCCCATAGGGAGCAATGAGGACAAGTACATCCAATGGACCACGCTGCAGCAAGAAAGGGATCAAGATGTGCATAAGCTGGCGAATTTGTTCCATACACATAGAGTTGGGTATTGAATATTCAGAGAAGCATTTGGTGCTAAAGTACCACAACTGTGTGAATAGATACATTTGGGAGGAAATGGAGTTCCTTGACATTACCTCACTTGGCACAACATATCGATATGCTTCCGAGATCGAGGAGAAATTTAAGCAGAAGAAGCGAGACTTTGGATCCGCGAATCTGAAGCCAGGGAAAGGTGCCCCCGAACTGAAGAAAAGGGGGAAAAGACAAAATGGGGTGACTCACAACAACACCTAAAATCCAAAGAAGGACACGGGGAATTGGTGTGGATTTCATAACAGATCCACTCATGACACAAGCGAGTGTTAGGCCAAACAGTCGCTGGTGTCCAAACTGAAGGCATCTAAATCAGATGCATGTTCAGTTCTTGAGTCAGAATTGGACAAGGGAAATGAAAAAGGGTAGAAAATAATTGATGCATAACCCAATTCCACCGTTGCAACCACCAAGCTCTAGAGGGAAGAGCCTAAGGATCTAGAGGAAGGGGAGCGCCTCTTCCATTTCCAGATGTGGATGAAGGGTTCTCCACTACAATTCCTTGTCGATAGTGGAAGCCAAAAGAACCTCATTTCACCTGAGGTCATGAAGTGTCTAAGCCTAATGACCACAACACACCTAAAGTCGTATACCATCAGGTGGCTTCACCAAGGAATATATCTTCGCATCCACCAGCAGTGCCACCTTTTGTACAACATCAAGTCATTCACAGATGATGTACTATGTGATGTTGCTCCTCTTGACGTGTCTGTTGTATTATTGGGACAATCATACTTGGGGAAGCAACATTATGTGTATGAGTCTAGGCCTCAGTCTGTTATTATTACTTTGGAATATCATTTTAACAGGATACTGAAGGTAGTACCGCCTCCCTCCATCTCTTTGATTACTGCAAAGAAACACAGTAAGATTATTTCCCAAAATAAGAAATTTATTTTCATTACAATTCACCCATAGGCCAAGAAGAAGACTATGGCCACAACCTCCAAACAAGGCTCCCCTGCACGGTAGCAGTAGATGGACAAAGTCGTGGAATAATACAAGGACATTTTCTCCTTGCCCATAGAGGTTACTCTACACTGTCAGTTCAAGCACTCCATTGATCTGATCCCAGGCGCACCACTTCCTGATGTTACCATACCTCAGGAAAACACACAAACATAATACACATGATTACTGTCTGGGACTGATAAATAAACCCAATTTATTAAACGCATCCATCACGTCCGCCAGCAAGTCCACAACATCTTGGACAAATCCAATGCCAAGCACAAGTAGCGCCATGATCAACATTGGGTACTGTTAGCCACCTATAAAATTTGTTATGGCAAAAGGTGTTACACCATTTTTTGGTCATCTAACCTACTATCATTGGATGGACCCAAGTACACCACGTAAGACCAATTTTACCCTAAGTAAAATTGCTTTCACTATGTAAAATAACTTAATAAAACACATTTATTAGGTTGTTTATGGTCTAAACAGGAAACCCCAAAAGGAAATATTAAACAAACCTATATTTGTTTGATTTTCCTGGTCATGTTTAACCCAAAACAAAGAAATTAATTAGATAAATCTTTATTTAAATCTTATTTAAATAATATTCCTTGTTAAATATGACTAAATCACCCATAAATAATTAAATAAATCATTATTTATTTGATTATCTTTTAACCACTTCCTTAAAATAATAAATAATTTATTTATTTATTTATTATTCACAAATAAAGGGATTTGACCCAAGTCAAATAATTTTTCCCTCCAACAAATATAATAAAATATTCCATAAAAGGTGGATCTAGATTTGGTTAATGTTATTTTAATCATGCACCAAGATCTAGAATGACCCAATATTTTGTTATAAATAGGAAGGTTTTCTCCTACCATTCTTCACCTTTTGTTGCCTATTAGATCACTCTGGATCTATACTCTTGGTCTGACTTTGAGCCATTATCATTGTCATCATTTCCATTTTTTTCTATGTGAGCTCCCTTTGAGTTCTATCTTTCTCTGGGTTTTCTACACCAAAAGGAGAGAGAAATGCTAGATCTGAAGTGCTGAGGACTTCCAAGAACCCATCCCATTGAGGAGAATTGGAAACACCTTCTTGTTTTCCTCCCAGGTGCCCTTAATACAAAAATTCTTTCAAAAAATATTGTTCTTGTCTTGTCTATTGGATGTATGGAGCAAAACCTTGTTTTTACTGCTTAATGTCTTTTTATGCATAGATCTGGTTTTTTGCAGCACTTGTCTTGATAACCTAACTGCAGATCTGAAGATATTGGCAGCCATATTTGATGTTAGGGCTATAAGTTATGCGTAGCTAAAGTGGTATTTTTTCGTACACTTCGACAAAATATTCATACTAACAATTGGCGACTCCACACGGGTTTTCAATTACGACTGCTGTCATTTTTCATATTCCTGCATATCCAGCTACTTCAGACCCTAGGGTTTCTTTTCAGCTTTTTGTTTTTCCTATTTTTATGTTGTTTTTCTCACATAAAACCCTAAAACATTAAGATTTCTAACTTCCGCGTGTTTCTGGCCCTATTGCGTAGGTGACAGACATCAGCCGCAACTGAGACGACAACTTTTTCGGAAATCTGCCGCCGGGACACTCGGAACTTCAGGTCGCACTTTTCAGCCCAGAACCTGCGACCTGGACTCCAGGTCGCACTTTTCAGCCCATTATTTGTGACCTGCACAGAAAACAGGTCAGAACGTGTGACTTGCCAGTTTTTCTGCTCTTTTTCTGTAATTTTTCTGGGTTTTTCTGAAGCTTCTGTAAGGGTTCTCCAGCCTCTGTCTCAGCCCATTTAGACCTGTTTCTAATCTTTTTTACTCATCTAAGTGGGAACTTAGCCCCCTAGGGCTTTAGTACCCTCCACTTTTTGTGGAAGAGTTTTAATTGTTTCAGGTGTCTGTTTTTTCAGAGTTTCAGCCACCCCTTTTTCAGATCTGATACCTCCTTTTAAGATCCCTTTTAATCAGCTCTTCTCCCTTTCAAATCACCTCCTATATTTTTGTTTGGATCTACCTTTAGGGCCTCCTCCTTGTCCCTTCTGCTTTTTGCTGAATTCCTCCTTTTTTCTAGCCACCTTGCCTCTACCTCTTGGCTGTGTTCTGCACCTCTTTTCAGCAGATTTCTCCTTTAGATCCCTGTCCCTTTCGACCCTAGATCTATTGGCCTCTTTTTCGTGTGTTTTGCCTAGATTTTTTCCCTCTGTTAGACTAGTTTTGAGAGACCCGACTTTTTGGGTTAGATCGATGCATTGTTAGCTGTTAATTTTCTGTTATTTCAGCATTATATAATGTTCTCTGCTGATTTATTTTCAGTTACACAGCACACTTTTTATTTTGCTCTCAAAACGTCAGGGTTTAAAAATTAAAATTAACGCACGCCACACACTCACCCTAAGCGAAGAAGAGCCTGGTTAACACCACCAGGAAAAGACTTTAACACATTGTAAAATCAATTGACACTGCACCTTTCTGCCCTTGTTTCGACATTGTAATCACTTGATTCTGCACCTCCCTGCCTTTGTTAGTCATTCTTATTCCCCTTGTGCTGTGTTTGTGTTGTCACCATTGCGCCCCCAAGGCGCAAATCCCGGAGACTTCTTGGCCTTCACCCTCAGTTTCTGGTCGGTCGACCTACTCCTTCCCGCCATCGTCGAGTTAGTCCTCCTCCGAGTTCGCACTCCGACTCCTCTTCTGATTCATTGGGTTCTCCTTTTACTTCTGGTTCTCCCCCTGTCACCTTCACTATGTCTGGTCCAGGGCCTAACGCTAGCGGTAATCCCGGCCCTAATGTCGGGACTACTACTAGCGGAACCGCCACAGGAACTACCTCGGCTGCACCTTTTCTCCCTTACATGGCAGGCCTCAGCCTCCCCGATCTCAATTATTTGACCAATGACCCTATCCGCCATGATGTTGGTTGGCCTACTATGCCAACCAAGCTCCCCTCTGACATCCCTAAGTTCGAAGGCCTTGCTGGAGAAGATCCAACCAATCATGTCCGATCTTTCCACATGTGGTGTTCCTCCAATTCCATTACCGATGATTCCATCCGTCTTCGGTTGTTCCAATGCACGATTACGGGCGAAGCTTCTAAATGGTATGTTGACCAGGCCACCTCTTCCCATACCACCTTTGTGACCATTGCCCAAGCCTTTTTATCTTATTTCTAGCTCCCTCTCCGATACGACACTAGTACAGAGATTTTGACCTCCTTCCGTCAAACCTCTTCAACTCGCCTTTCCACTCATGTCCAGGAATGGCGGAGAAGATGAAGCTTATGTCGAGCTCCCACCTTCGAGGATCGGGTTTATATGGACTGGATCCTTCACACTCTCTTACCTCCCATTGGCAAAGATGTCGCCTCTCATTTCCCTCAAACCGAAGAAGCTGCCCTCCAAATTGCCTTGAAATATGACCTGATCTATGCTCAGTCTGGTTATGTTTATACCATCCTTCCTGACCTCCCCAGGCCCGGTGGCGCTAACGCCCCGGGGGCATCTCATTCCGCCGATGGTATCGTTGGAGCCCTTTCTCATCCATATGCTCAACCTCCTATGGGCTATGGTCCCCCTCTGGGAGGGGCCATCACCTCTAGCACTTTTCCCCCTCCAGGTAGCATGTATCCAGGATACGGCATGCCTCATCCTTTTGCCCAACCTCCTGCTTACCTCAATGTTGCCCAACCTAACCACTATCCTTATCCGCAGCTTGGTGCTCCAGTTCCTCCAGCATTTGCACTTCCCCCTCCCTCGCCTTCTCAACCCCAGCAACATCACCTACAGCCCCCTCCAGGGCAAGTATTTGCACAGCAGGGCGCGACTAATCCCCCTTCCTCTCAAAGAAGGTGGAGAGGCAATCAAAATCAATCTTCCCCTGGTACTCGTGGACCCAATCCTCAAGGTACTGACCCTAACACTGCTAACCAGCAACAAGGCACTCAACCCAAGCCGGAAAGACCTATTCACACAAATAAGCCTTGTTCATGTTGCGGTGTTTACAGTCATTACACTCACGATTGTCCCCTCTTACCACAGATGCGGCAGATGTGGGAGTCTCAAGCCACATTGCGAGGACAACATGCCTCCCCTCACGCTCCCCCTAATGTGGCCACTACTCAACCGGCTGTGTTTACCGATCCTTTCCCCCAGTAAGGATTCGTGGCTTCCCAACCACTTGACGGACAGGTCGCCACTCAACCTTCCCCTTTTGGTTCCTTCGATTACCAGATCCTCATGATGAACTCTGATCCATCCCCAACCGTCGACCTTCACCTTCAAACTCGGTCTCACCAGTACCCGAAGCCTTCCGCTTAGTCTACCCCCGAGTCCCCTTCTTCAGGTTCTACAGAGCCTCTTTCAACATCCAATGGCCCCTTACATATCCCTCAACCCAAAGTTGAGGTTCATCCCAAGATTCCTAAGGGACCATTACGCTGAAATGCTGCTTCTGGTCGAGCTGCTCATTCGTATAGCATAGTAGATGATTTGGCACAGTCTCCTGTTGCCATTTCCACATTGGAACTCCTCCAGTCGTGCCCTTCCCAAAAGAAGGCTCTGCTATCTGCCATGGGCATTGTAGATCCTGCTGATGACCAAATGATCGTTTTCGACACCCATCAATCAGAACATCCTCCTCTTCCTACTTCCGTCGCCTTCCAAATCCCAGTCAAAATCAGGAACGCTAATGTTTCTCGGTGTATAATTGATGAGGGGGCATCCACTTGTGTGATGTCCGCTTCGGTTTGGAAGCAACTCGGATCTCCTGAGTTGGCCCCTTCCATAATCACCCTTCGAGCGTGGGATGGCCACGCCTCCCAGCCCATTGGCCTTTTCCGTAATTTTCCTATCACCCTTGCGGGCAAGACTATTTGCGTTGACGTTGAAGTCATCGACGCCCCTCTAGATTACAACATTCTCTTGGGGCGAAGCTACACCTATGCCATGTCTGCTATCCCATCCGCGGTTTTTCGCAAGATGTCTTTTCCTCACAATGGAAAGATAGTCACTATCGACCAGTTGACTTATCATGAGCCAAAGTCTCAGACCTCCCCTAAGACGACCATCTCCTCTGTAGCCAATAAGAAAACCATTGATTCCTTGACCAGTGTCTCTCCCGGCGTCTATAAAAACTCCTCTTTGCTTGGAAATTTTCCTAGTCTCCCTCCTCCCCCTATCTCTGATCCCAGCTTATCGAATGTTTGCATGATGCAATCGTCTCGGGCTGCCCTTAAGCGGCCCGCTTCGGCTAGTCAGCAACCTCAGACTCAACCTCGCCCACCACAACCCGCTCCTAGCCATTCATCTCAGCCAGCTGAACCTCCTCCTTCTGGCCCTTCTCCTACAGCTGGTATCCCTGAACCCCTCTATCCTCCGGGGTCGGTTCCCCCAGGCCTCAACCATCTCGGAGTTTTCCCTCCTGGTCATTACCCCGCTGGTCAGATACCTTTCCTGGCTCCCCCTCCCGGAGCCTATTCGGTCCCCGTCATGGCCACCCTCTCTCTCCCCAACCTGACCCTGGGCATACCCGTCTGGTACCTTGACCTTCCAGCTGCTACCCCAACTGGTCACCCCAAACCGTATGTTGCTTTGACACCCGTTCAACTGGTCCCCCTCACTTCCTCCGTTGCCTCCATGCCCCCAGCACCTCCTCAGGACCCTGCTCCTGTGGTGGCAACTCCAGGACGGAAAGGCAAAGCTTGCAAGGCCACCCCGACTGAACCGGCTCCTCCTCCGCCCGCAAAGCCTTGCGCCTTGTCTGATGTCGTCGGTCACGCCACCCATACTTGTCCTGAATTGCCCCATATTTAGCCCATGGTTAAAGTCGCGTTCCCTTAGTCTACAGTCCCTGACCCCTCTATTCCTTCCTCGTCTGTAACCAAGAACCCAAAGATTATTCGCACCAACAAACCCTGTGCTTTGTGTGGTGTCCATGGCCATTACTCCCACCATTGTCCTCACCTGACGCATTATCGCGCCTCTTTAGAGGTAGTTCGAGAGTATGAGGTTGAACAAAATCAATTTGCCTCTCCCATACTTGCGCAGTATGCTTCAGGACAGCTTGAGGATCCCCCCGCTCCCATTGACATTCCCCCCCCCCCTGATGTCCAGATGACGGAGTCTAATACCACCATCCTCTACCTATCATCCTCTGTGAGACCCTTGGAGAACATTCCCCTTGAATCCCCCCCTGTTGTTTCGCTCGATCCCCCTTCAGCGACCACCCTGGGCTCAACATCATTTGACCATTTCTTTCTCTGTTCTTCCGTCATTCCCCGTGACGATCCATATGTGAACCTTTCTTCCTACACGGATGATTTAGGTAGCTTTTCCACGTCATGTGGTTTCACTTCCACTTGTCATCCCCTCTTTTCCCGTCCGGATGCCCCCTTGGAAAACTTTTCCACCCATGACCTCATCCTTCCCGCCCATACAAGGGATAACCCCACCCGTATCTATGTTGACCTTCGCAGCCCGAGTCCCAGCCATACCTCCTATAGACCTCATATACCACCATCTAGTTTGTATATGTGTCATAGCCATCCTTCCCATCACACTCCCTCCCGCAGTTGCCGCTTGATGTCTACTATACACTCACGCTGCCGTCATTGTTCCCCCTCCCCCCATTTTTTGTCTTGTGACACTACTCCGTAGGACCTCCCGTCCCCACCCTATATCGGTTACGCCGATGGTGCAAGTCGTTACTCCCGGAATCTAGCCTCGGCAGGGTGGGCCATTTTCACCCCCTTGCATACCCTTGTTCTCGCGAACGGGGTCTGCATTGGTACTGCCACCAATAATCAGGCCAAAAATGATGCAGTGCGTGGTCTTTTAGCCGATGCCCTCTCTCATCGCATCCTCCATCTGCATGTTCGTTTAGATTCCCTACTTCTTGTCATGCAACTAAATGGTGTCTACCGTGTGCATAACCCTGTGCTGTTTAGATGATATTTACGAGTGAAACTCTTGATATGTGAATTTGAAACCATAACTTTCAACCATGTACCACGAGAACAAAATCACTATGTAGATAGCATTGCAAACCATGTTCTAGATTGGCATTTATCACACACATTTTATACAAGTCAATAACAATCATAATCATTAAAAAAGATGCATATCCATAATATGTGTCGCAAAACATGTGTTTAGAGTCCATCTACTCTGATACATATGACATGCCCATATCATGTTACAAAAAACTCCAAACTGGGGGCACCACCTGTTCCTACATACACACTAGGGGGCACCACCTGTCCCACACCTAATCACTATCTGGCGGATCCCGAGCCAATGGCTCTGCTCCTGCAGCTTGTAGATCACGTATCCCCTGACCGGCCATCGCCATGCGCCGCATGACACCCCACAATTCCGAGGGTAGACCAATACATGGCTCTATGTACTGGTCGTCTAAGTCTTGCCACCCGCGCTCTGAAACACCGGTCAGCAACCTCTCGAATCTACGGCGGATGTGCTCCAGGAGGGCGGCCGCATCCTCATTATGCACCGCTCTCGATCCACTCGGGCCTGCAGCTCCTGACGCTGCTGGTTGTCCCATATATCCGGTCGGTTTTATCGGAGTTATATCTGCATACCAAAAGTACATGAATCAGTACCCTATCTACTGTTCAAAAACTTTAACATGCCCAAAAAAGAGTAGTCACTTTTCACTTACCATCGGGTCCCCATACTCGACTAGGCAGAAGCGGTAGGTTCGGATCCCCACAATAACTCATCCCACTATAGGGATAGTCGTCTATGTATAACGGCATCTGATCCCAATGGGCAAAGAACTTAGGTCAAAACACCCGTCCGAATGCCCCTCCTCCTCCTCTGCACAGTAGTCGCCCCCACCGGCGCATCCTGGGCTCTCTCGGGCCCCCATCTGGGAGCTGTATATGAGGTCGTAAGGTCAAGATCTTCTCAAAAAAGAAGGAACACAATAAAGTCCCATACGAGAAATCGTGGTTCACTTGCCGCTTGCAAAGCGACAACTGTCGTTTTGATGACACCAACATCATTTGGGCCCACCCATAGTAGGTCCCACTCAACACACTCTCCACAATCATCATCTGCCCCCCAGTGATGTGATGGAGCACCTGGTTGCCCAGGATCTGAAGCACCGCTGCGGGCACTGCACGGGTCTCTAATCTCTCTAGGTCCCCGATCGGTATCCGAGTCCCTTTGACTTGGAGACCCGGTCGACAATGTCGCTCCACAAACTCCATGATGTTCCGCCCCCGCGGTAACACTGGTTGTGTATTTCCCACCATCCCCAGTGGCGGGAGACCAGTCAGGAAATATAGATCCTGGACTGTCAATTCGATCTTGTGCCCCTGCACTACAAAGACCTCATGATCTAGATCCCAATAATTGACAATCCGGGCCAACAAGGGCTCCCCTGCTCTCATCAAAGGGTTCTCCAAAAACTTTAGAACCCCAAATCTGGCCAATACACGACGAACACCCTGATATGCCTGGATCTTTGACCATAGTGCACCCAGGTCTCTCTCTCTCCAGTTGACCCGTATATCTGCCATATCTGCACAAACACATCATCTTTTTTAGTATACAGATAGGAAACATTGTAACCAATCACAAAAACCCAAAATCTCAGCCCTAAAACAACTGCAATCTCATTCATCCTCCAGGTCGCACTTTTTTGCCCAATCCTGGGACAGGTCGTAGTTTTTGGCTCAAAACCTGCTTCCCAGGTCGCAGTTTTTGGCCCAAAAAGTGCGACCCGGCCGTAGAGGTGAGAGAGGGTCTGTTCCTGAGATTCTGGGCCCTAATCTGAACTTTCAATCCATCAAAATGAAAGAGTAAGGTTAGGCCTCTTACTTGCAACTGACAGATCTCGATTCCAACGGTCAGTTTGTCCGCTACGCTCACCGCAAGATTTAGGGCCTTCTCTCCTCTCTACATTCACCACAGCAACACTAGCAAATGAGTGAATTTGGAGGGAAAATTGCCTTATTAAAAGAGAACCCTTGTTTTTTCTTTCGCCTGCTGCGACCACACCGTAGCTCCGTTTGCAAAACCGTCTGCACCGTTGGAAAGCTCTCACTGAGCCCTCAAATGGGTATCTATTATTTTTTTGTGTTTTGATACTTCACCAGGACACATTTTGTCCAAGATAGGTCACTTCACCTCCCCCCAAAATCGAATTTCCTCACTTACAACACTTGTACTTGGGGCACCACTTTGCCTCCATACTTGTCTTTGTTCATGTTGATTTTCGTCATGAGATACCATCTTGTACTCATGTTTTTATGGTCCCCCATGGGACCTTTTCTGTGTGGCAGCACCATCGAGTCGCCCTTGTTTAGAGCATCCAAGTTGAGTCATCATCACATTCATGGAGTCTATCCCGAGTCCCTTTGTACCCCGCTATAGTCCTCCATCCTTCATTGCTTGGTCTCTCTCTTGTGTCGCACATTATGACCGTCAGTCCCACTGTCCCCTATCCCTCCTGATACTGTGTCAGTCGCTGCCATGTCATTCATGTCCTTTATGCTCTAGCAAGGGAAGTCGTCCATTTGCTACTCAGTCCCCTCCATTCCATCATCATCATTGGTATTAGTCTGTCCGTCGCTCTACTATTTTCTCTCGTGCCTTAGTTGAGGATCTCTCATTGCCTCACCTATAGTGGACCTCCTTCTGTCGATATCAGTTCCTCCTTTCCAGAAGACAAGTCTAGAGGGCGGTGTACCTTGGTTCCAGCTTCCACTCTTGTTCGGTGCCTCGGATCAGGCAAAGGGATCTCTCATTACCCTTTGACTTGATTGTTTCTCCACTCCAGCTCCTTTCAGCATGATCGAGATCCGTATGCTTGATGGTTCAGTGATGCAGCAGCAACTATTGGTGATTCCCGGGTGTGTGTGAGATGTCTCAGCCCTCATGAGGGGGTGGCCCTGCAGGTAGCCCCCCACATGCCCGGATGACCTCTTCATTGCAGCCTTCGATGCAGCTCCATATATTTGATGATGTCGGCCTTAGCTGCTTGCAGCGCCTCTTTGATTTGCATGTATCAGTCAGATTTTGTGAGCCCTTCCCCACTTATAGGGGGCATTTGGGTTGTATTTGTATCTCATGTACTCAGATATTATTGTATAAGTCCTGGCTGTTATCCCAGGCACAACATGTATATGGGATCCCTCATTGTATTTCTATCTGGCTCATGTTTATGCCGGCTATACTTTATGGTTCGGTCCCTTGTTTACTGGACACACTATTCTTTTGTACTTTGTCTCGGCGGGCATAGGTATGCCTCCCCCGCCGCCTTTAGCACAGGTACCCTCTCATAAAAAGATACTTTTTGCACCTGAAAGTCTCGTCTCCTTAGGGTCTAGTTCTTTAGCACATTAGTCTACCTCACATTTCTCTCTCTAACTTCCCTTTTGATGTCTGGTGATTGAGTTCTTACAACGTACTTCGGTCATACAATTTTCTCCTAACACTCGCACACTGGGGGGCAATCTGTTACACCATTTTTTGGTCATCTAACCTACTATCATTGGATGGACCCAAGTACACCACGTAAGACCAATTTTACCATAAGTAAAATTTCTTTCACTATGACATTTATTAGGTTGTTTATGGTCTAAACAGGAAACCCCAAAAGGAAATATTAAACAAACCTATATTTGTTTGATTTTCCTGGTCATGTTTAACCCAAAACAAAGAAATTAATTAGATAAATCTTTATTTATCTTATTATTTTCTAGGAATAATTATTTAAATCTTATTTAAATAATATTCCTTGTTAAATATGACTAAATCACCAATAAATAATTAAATAAATCATTATTTATTTGATTATCTTTCAACCACTTCCTTAAAATGATAAATAAATCATTTATTTATTTATTATTCACAAATAAAGGGATTTGACCCAAGTCAAATAATTTTTCCCTCCAACAAATATAATAAAATATTCCATAAAAGGTGGATCTAGATTTGGTTAATGCTATTTTAATCATGCACCAAGATCTAGAATGACCCAATATTTTGTTATAAATAGGAAGGTTTTCTCCTACCATTCTTCACCTTTTGTTGCCTATTAGATCACTCTGGATCTATACTCTTGGTCTGACTTTGAGCCATTATCATTGTCATATTTTCCATTATTTGCTGTGTGAGCTCCCTTTGAGTTCTATCTTTGTCTGGGTTTTCTACACCAACAGGAGAGAGAAATGCTAGATCTGAAGTGCTGAGGACTTCCAAGAACCCATCCCATTGAGGAGAATTGGAAACACCTTCTTGTTTTCCTCCCAGGTGCCCTTAACACAAAAATTCTTTCAAAAATATTGTTCTTGTCTTGTCTATTGGATGTATGGAGCAAAACCTTACTTTTACTGCTTAATGTCTCTTTATGCATAGATCTGGATTTTTGCAGCATTTGTCTTGATCAACTAATTGCAGATCTGAAGATATTGGCAGCCATATTTGATGTTAGGGCTATAAGTTATGCGTAGCTAAAGTGGTCTTTTTTCGTACACTTCGACAAAATATTCATACTAACAAAAGGTGGCTAAGACTTTTTTGAGCCTTCAAAGAAAAAATTTTATTGCTAAAAAGTGTTGGCTCTTGAAGACTCTTGAAAGGCCTCATGCCACTGTCCAAATCTTCTTTACTGTTTCCATTTTATACTCAGAAATTATGTTGTTTTCATGAGAAGAGACTGCTGAGAAACCATCATTTTCCCCCTTCTCCCACTCTTAACTAACCTTCATTTTCTCCCCTTTTTCTCCATAAATCTCCTTTTTTTCATGATTCCTCTTCTTCCCTTCATGAAAATCATTTTTACAAGGTTAAAAACTCACTTTTTAGCCTTACCGAAACCCCCAAATCCATTGAAAAACTCTGAAAAAATTCATAAAAACAAAGTTTTTATTTACTAAAGGACTTAAGCCCCCTTGGGCTAAGTTTTAAACCACTTCCCCTCCACATGCCCACACCCTGGAACCAAGTGCTCACCCTAATCGATGTTTATCGCATCAGAAAGATTCAAGTACGCAAGTCTTTTGCCATGTTCCAAAAGCGCCAATGCGATTAGCCTTTGTATTTAAAAACCCTCGGTCATATTACCCTTCATATAACCCTCGGCCCCGCAGTCAGGCGCCAAGCTGCATTGTAAATTAATATAAACCTTTGGTTATGTTAATTTTCCGAATTTTACTATATCATAATTTTTCCGCCGGTCCGAAATTCAAATCAATCTCCATCGTCGATCTGATCTGCAGATCAACGGTGCGGAGTCCATCATCTCGGTGGTCCCCGCCATCCACTCACCGATTTTAAAACCATGCAGTATTCATCGCACCGCCTTTGGGGCAGGGGTGGTTTTTTCCTGATCGACAACAATTCCATATGCTGGCCGACGTGTGCCCCATGCACTATTTGAAAACTGCCCCCCCATCGCGCATTAAAATTTGGCAGCAAACCCGGCGCGATATCGCTGTACACCGTCCGATCTGGGGCGGGCCATCCGATGGCTATCACTCACCGAACATACCCGACGGTTAACCGAGCTACGGCACAACATTCAACAGATCTCTGTCATCGATCTGATCTGCAGATCGACGGCCCATATTTCATCGCCTGGATTCATCGCCCGGTCAAACTTTTTCTGCTTTGACTTTCCATTTCCGCTCCCGACCGTCGATCTATGCGTGATCGACGGATCTGATTTAAACGATCCTTTCGCCTTCCCTATGACTTCTCTCGATTAATCCCGACTGCTGGATGATGCCATCCAACGACCACGCTTCCCCCACACGTCCTCCACAACAATAAACCTATATATGCATGGATTTTATAACGTTTTTTGTATTGTGCAGGTTTTCAAGTGATTTTTCCGCTATGTCTGAAGAAAATTCGAAAGTAGAGGGTGACGATCCTCCCACCTTCGATTCCCCGGGGGAAATCATTCACAGGTGTTAAATCCACATTTTCATCAATAATGGATAAGGCATTGATGCTATTCGACCCCTGCGTAGCCCTGCACGTCAGCAAAAAACCATGAATCGAGCACAGTCAGAGAGTATCAGTGCCGAAAGACAAAATGTACCAGGACAGAAGATCAAAGACAAGTTTTGTGGGGATCACGGCTAAGAATGATTATCAAAAGCCTAATCCTTGATTAATAACACAATTTGAAGAAAATCTTAAGTGTTTTATCAATAGGAAAGCCTCCACCACCACAGCTGAGGCAAATTGATCCCTCCAGCTACCATGATGCCACCTGTGCCTCAAAGCATTCATATTCAAGGCCAAATTTATTGAACATGATCAGATATTTGTCTCAAATGCAGCCCAAGAGTAAATTCTGTCAAAGAACTTAATGACAAACATTTGCAGAGTTACTTTGACATCACACAGAGCCTCAAAGGTCAAAAAGAGCTCCCACCGAGCTGAAATCTTTATGTAAATCATTTAATATAGAGGACTACTATGTAAATTTATTCATTGAGCCCCTTAAAGGCCAAGAAACCAATAAGTCTGTATTAATTGTAATTGGAAATCTTTTATCAGATCTCACCTCCTCATTCTTCTATATATACTTCTACAGAAGATGAGTGAGGGGTTGGTTGATTAGGTTGCTGAACATTGTAATGTAATTGAGCTCGAGAATTCTATCTGTAAATAGTGTTCACTGGCCCTTGAAGCTCTGTTTGTGTTAGATTAGTTGGGCTGGATAGTGAAGATGATTGAGGAACTGAAACATTGGACCTGAGTACTGTAATTGGTTTGACATCAATAACAAGATGTTTCTTGGGATCCTGGTCTATATCACTGGTGAAGTGCCCCTTTCTTTGTTATTGTTTTCCTTCTATGTATGTCATATTTTTCACTATTCTCTGATAAAGAACAACATTCATAGAGTTTGGACCTACTGTACATCAGTAACCTTCTCTGAATGAAAAGATTTATCTCAATGTTTTCCTCCAATTTGTTTATTTAAAGAATGATTTAATACATTTTAGGCAGTTAGGAATGCTGGAGTTCCCTCGTCCTACTGTTTGCTTTAAACATTGTTCTTGAAAGTTATTTTCCTTATTTTCTTATTAAAGTTAGACTAGAAAAGTGATGGTTTGCCCTGTTTCTAGCTTCTATTCTCCAAAGGCATATTCTGAAAGTTTCCCTTGGTGTTGACTGAAAGCAGACTAGGTTTAAAAGTACTTTATCTAATCTTAAGTTACACTTTGTCTTCTCTTATATGTTTTCATACTTTCTGAAGGTAATTATGTGGATTACTGGATTGTTTTCAATTAAGCTGCTTTAATACAAACCTGCCCAAAAGGTCAATGGTTAGCCCTGCCCTTGGTTGGTTTTAAACAGTTACTTAAGAGGCTTTTCTTGTTTGGATTGACTATAAATCCTTTGTGAAATTATTATCAGTTTCCACCTCTCCAACACTTTATTGTTCCCATTCCATCATTTTAATCTCAATAATCTTGTGATGTAGATGACTTTCCCCTCGGATCACTCTTGATGTTGTTGCTCAATTAAAGCCCTGTTATGACTCCATAGCCCAATGGACTAAAAACCAACGTTATATCTACCTTTTTAGCCTAGCTGTTCTATTCACTTGCAACTTCTCACCTTTGAAACTCTTTGCACTTAGGACTTTCCACCTCAAACATTATTCATGCTCAACCATCCAAAAACAAAACAAACCCTTGGTCTTCATAACTAGCCTAATATCATTACCCCAAACTTCAAAGACAAATCCATCTTTGTACTTATTGGAGAGATCCCTCTCCGGATTCAGGAGGGATAGATCCTAGAATCCAAAAGTTGGTTGAAACGATGTTGTTTCTGTGATCAGACTTTTCCAATCTTGCTGATTACAAATTCCTAACATTTCTGGTGACTCCGATGGGGAACTCAAACCCATAATCATTTTCATTTTTAGGTAACCATAAGAAATCAGAGATTTGTTTCAAAGAACATTTGTTATATCAACCAGATGAGCCACCAACAACTAACATTTCTGGCGACTCCGCTGGGGACCTAGTTCCCTTAAAATAAATAAAACTTGTGAGTAAAAAGCAGCCTTTTCAAGCACTACCAAAGAAATTTAATCATGGTAAAACTTGTTTGAATCAGTGACAAACTAGGTAAACCCTAGGATTCTCTTAAGACTTCATCTAACCTTGAAAAATCAGCTGGCTTAGCCATAAGAGTAAACTGTCTTTGTCTCATAATTGTAGCTAAGTTTGAAACAAAGTTAGGATATTCTTAAAAACCATACAACTGAAAAATAACTCAGAAAAACCTAAAAATATTTCAGATTGGTATTCAATAAACATGGTGGTGGACCCTAAAACCTTTTACCTTTGAAAAGAGCTAAAAACTTCCTCTTGGTGACTCCACAATCCTGAACAGACCTTAAGACTCCACTGGGAAGAACCCTTATCATTATAATATCTTTCAAACCCAGTTAGAAGACTGTAGGATTAATTTTGTAAAAAAAATTAGTTAACCTCTTAAAGATTGTCATATCTGGTTGCACTTTTCCTGTTTTATTTGGGTCTGAAAAACACAACATAGTGGCTCCTAGAAAGATTCACACTAGAGCCCATCCTGACCCTGATCCACTTGAAGTAGTTGATAACCCAGAAGGTATCCTTAGGAAGTCTCCTAAGATTAAATTGTCAACTGTTTTCAGATCACCCTTGAGAGCTAATTCAGTCCCTGAAAATATTTCAGCTCTACAAAAATCACAAGCTGACTTAGTAAATCCTTTTAGAACTAGGTCTCTTGGTGATTTAGATCAATTAGATTCCGAGTCTTCACTATCATCTCCTGAAACAAGTGAACATCCGGTAGAAGAGAAACAACACCTCCTGATTTGCATTTCCTTCACAACTTAGGTTTCTCTCATCCAAGATCAGCTCAACAGTCTATTCCTGGTCCATCCACTTCTGCTCACCCTACATCCACTGTTCAAACCACTACACTTCAGCCCACTTTTCCTGTTGTTAATCCACTCCTTGTGAATCCACCCCCACCACATATCATGGCAGCATGGTATGCTCCATTAGTCCTTCCTGTACCATTAGTCAATCTTCCACATGACTATTAGTCCAAAATTCCATTATATGATGGTAGCAATGCTACAACTGCATCACAACATGTGGATAAGATGAATGATTACTTTGACAAAAATGAAATTGATGATGATTCTGTCAAGCTTAGGTTATTTGCTCAGAGCCTAGGCGGAGAAGCAAGAAAATGGTTCAAAGGCCTAGCCCCCCATAGTATTAATGATCTCCAAGCCTTCCATCAAACATTCTTAAACAAATGGGAAATAAAGAAAAACCCTCTTCAAGTCCTCGCTGATTACAAGAACCTCCATAGAAACACTAGGGAACGTGTGCAAGCTTATTGCACTAGATTCAATAGTGTGTATATTGCACTTTCCCCAGAACTAAAACCTCCACAGGGCTCAGCTTTAAACAAATTTCTTGAAGGGTTTGACTCTGACATGATCTATCAGCTGAGAGAGAGAGATTTTTCAACTCTTGAAGATATGAAAAAAGGTGCCCTTTCTGTGGAAGTCAACTTAATGGAGAAGAGAGCAAGAATGAAAACTGAAAAGAAAGTATCTTTTAGAGAGGAATCCACACCTTCTACTTCAAACTCAAAGATGGAGAGAATGATGGAAGAAATTATGAAAGAGATGAGCATAATTAAGAGAGCACAAGCAACTCAAAACCAAACTTCTCCTCAAAATAGCTAAAACCAGAACCAAAATCAGAATTTTAGAAGGAACCAACCTCCAAACAGACCTAGGGAAGATGATCAACAGATCACTACTCCCTTTCATAATAACTATGTAAGTGAGGTTGAGAAAACATATGAACTAGCAGAGGAGCATGATATCAACATGCTGGGGGTAGACAATGATGACTTTTAGATTCATTATGATAGAAAACAAGGTCTATACACACCTTATGATGACATAAGAGATGATGATGAAAATTATTATCAAGACATGGAAAATGTCATCATAGAATCTCAAAAATAATATGACCTTAGAAGCAAAACCATTCAACAAACTCCCAACAACAAAACCTCTGACAAATCTTCACAAAACAACACTACAACCAAGCCTAGAGTTGTCAAACAAAAGGATAAAACAGTGGTTGTAAATTCTGATAATGGTAAAGAGAAAGGCACTCAAAACAATGAAAAATAGAGTGCAGACATTAGTAGTACTAACACTTCAGCTAGTACTCCTGTGAAAACCATTTTGTCAAATGTAAATAGGACAAATCAACAAGCTGATATTGCTGATAGAATGATAGCTAATAAGGCTGAAACTAGCGCTTTAAAGAGTCAAATTCCTTTCAGCCTGGAGCAGGAAATTTCTAAGATCAAAATCTCTGTTCCCTTGACTGAGTTAGCTGCCCAACATGTATATAAGACCCAAATTTTGAAGGCTTTAAACATTGAAGAGAATGAGGACACTGTCAATCTTAATGATGACCAACCAGAGCTGATTTTTGGTCCTAAGATTGAAGGTAGATATCAAGAGGGGCCTGTTCCTCCCTTTTATGTAAGTTTAAACATGCATGACAAAATTTTGCACAACACTATGCATGATTCCGAAGCTTCTCATAATTTAATTCCAAAAGCTGTAATGGAGAGCCTGGGTCTAGAAATCACCAGACCTTACAAAGACCTTTACTCCTTTGATTCCAGCAGAGTAAAATGTTTAGGATTAATCAAAGACCTCTATGTTAACTTAGCCCAAATTCCAGCCAAATGTTTAGTCATGGATATTTTTGTGGCTGATGTGCCCCCAAAGTATGGAATGCTATTATCAAGATCTTAAGGGGCTAAGTTACAAGGGACTATGAAAATGGACATGACCTACGTGACTATCCCTGTTTTCAATCAGAATAGAAGACTCTACAGGGAGTCTCATATGCAATACACAGTGACAAGTCAAGACAGACCACAAAACTCCCCTTTATACTCTGTAAACACAGGCCTTGATTCATTTATCCTCTTTAATGAAGAAACATTAGATGAACAAGTAACTTTAACAGAGTTAATGGCCGATAGAGAGGAGGGGGTAAATACCACCGGACTGTCAACAAATTTTGCTGAACCGTTAAACAGTAGAAAACTAAACAAAGGTTTTGAACTACAAGTCATGCATCCTTTGCTTTTAAACCTGGACACTAAAGAAAACGGCCCTCAAATGAACTCAAATCTTGGGGAATCAAAACAAATACAACTAAGTGCTGACATTCCATAACAATTAGAAAGCACAGTAGTTGAAGAGGATGGTAACTAGGATGAAACTAAGAATAGTCCTTTGTGGAGTATGTATTTTGATGGATCCTGCACTAAGAAATGCTGGTGCAGGTGTCTGGATTACTAACACTGAAAACAACCGCATAGAAAGCATTTAATGCAAACTAAACTTTCAGTGTTCCAATAACATAGTAGAATATGAATCCCTTCTTTTAGGCTTACATCTATTGAAAAGGTTAGGAGCCAAGAGAATCAATGTGTATGGGGATTCAGAGTTAGTCGTTAGGCAAGTCAATGCGGAGTATAACGCAAATCACCCAAGAATTAAGGCCTACCACAACGATGTCATGGATCTTTTGAAAACATTTGAGGATTCCAAATTGTTTTTTGTCCCAAGAAAAATAAATATTGCGGCCCACAATTTAGCCTTTGCAGCTAGAACATGCTTAACGCCATATAATACCAAAGACTGCACAACTCAGATAAAATTTAGACCAGATATGCCTGATAATGAGAAGTATTGGCAGGTGTTTGAAAATGACAAACAAATAGAAGACTTCATGTAATTAAAAAATGATTTCGAACTAAACAGTTCGGACTTAGACTATGAAACAGACTGCAAGGAAGAAAATTTTCTTGATGAAGAAGAGCTGTCTCCTGAGCTCAATTTTAATTTCCTAACAAGAAAACTTAAAAAAAAGAAGGAAAGGACTACATAGTTAGAAATAGAGGAGTTAGAAACTCTGCACTCTAAAGATGAAAGTTTGCCAAGCAGTCTAGCGCCTTTAGAAGAGTTGTTTGATTTTAATGATGTGGCGAATAAACCAACACTGGAACCTGTAGAGACTGAAGTGGAAGAGTGCAATATAGGTAGTGAACTTAAACCTAGGATGATTAAACTGTCTAGGACTTTACCAGCTCACATTAAACTCAAATATATAGAGCTTTTTAAAGAATTTTTTGATTTTTTTGCATGGAGTTACGAAGATCTTAAATCCTATGACACTGAAATAATATAGCACAAAATTCCCCTCAAAGAAAACCAAAAACCATTCAAACAGAAACTGCGCAGAATAAACCTGTTCAGTTTCCTTTGGTTCAGAAGGAAATCATGAGAATGTACGATGCTGGTATTATTGTCCCTATTAGATATTCTGAATGGGTATCTAATTTGGTGTCTGTTAGGAAGAAAACTAGAGAGATCAGGCTTTGTATAGACTTTAGAGACTTAAGCAAAGCTTCATTAAAAGACAACTACCCTTTACCCAAGATGGATCATACTTTACAAAGGGTGGTAGGGTCTAAAATAATTTCTTTGCTTGATGGCTATTCAGGGTACAATAAGATTTTAGCTCACCCTGCTGATCAATTAAAGACAACCTTTACTACACCATGGGGCACTTTCATGTATGTGAAAATGCCTTTCGGTCTAATGAATGCTAGTGCAACTTTTCAAAGAGCCATGGACATCGCATTCTCGGAGGAATTGGGCTTCTTCATCATTATCTATCTTGATGATGTTACTGTGTTTTCAAAAATAGATGAAGAGCACTTAGAACATTTGAGAAATGTTTTCAAGAAATGCAGAAAGTTTGGAATATCTTTAAACCCTAAGAAGACGCTATTTGGTCTCCAAGAAGGTAAACTTCTTGGGCACATCATTTCAGAAGAGGGTATTAAGATAGATCCAAAGAGGATTGAGGCCATATTGCAAATATCTCATCCTCAGAACATCAAAGAGTTGCAATATTTCATTGGAAAGATTAACTTTTTGAGAAGGTTCATCCCCAACTTGGCTGAGCTCCTTAGGAATATCACAAACATGTTAAAAAAGGGGCAAGGGATAAAATGGACTTTGGAAGCAAAGACATCCTTTGAGCTGGTGAAACAAGCGTTAACCAAAACACCGGTTCTTATAAGTCCCGATTTTTCAAAGGATTTTTATATTTTTTCATTTGCATCAGAACGTACCATAGCTGCTATCCTTCTACAGAAAAATCCACAACGACAAGATCAACCTATTGCATTCTTTAGTAAGGCATTGAGGGATGCCCCTTTGAAGTATAAAATTATGGAGAAGCAAGCTTTTGCTTTGGTTAAAGCTTTAAAAGACTTCAGGGTGTACATCCTTCAATCACACATCATTGCCTTCGTCCCAAACTTAGTTGTTAAAGACATTCTAACGCAGGACCCAGATGGTAAGAGAGGTAAGTGGATTGCTGTTATCCTTGAATATGATTTAGAGATAAAGTCCACTAAACTTATCAAAGGCTAAGGTCTAGCGAGATTAATGGCTTAATCAAATTTTGAAGTTCTTGATATTAATATGATTAATGCTTTAGATGATCAAGAGGAAGTCTCAACTCCCATTGTTGAAAACCATTTCATGAATTCCTCTTGGTATGCTGATATTGTTTATGTTTTTCTCAATTTGAACACATCTCCTGGTTTGACAAAAACAAAGGCAAGATTCTTAAAGTTAAAAGCTGTAAACTATTGCATTATAGATAAATGTCTTTTTGGAAAAATGCAAGTGGTCTATTGCTTAAATGCTTGCCTGAGTTGGATGCAGAGAAGGTTAAGCACGAATTCCATGAAGGAGAGTGTGGAGGTCATTTATACTGGAAGACAACAGCCAACAAAATTTTGAGGGCTGGTTTCTATTGGCCTACTATTTTTCATGATGTGCATAAAATGATCATTGCCTATCATAAATGTCAACTTTTTGAAGGCAAAAGAAAACTGCTACCCCTACCTATGCATCCAATCACTGTTGAAGCCCCTTTTCAATAGTGGGGACTTGACTTCATAGGAGAAATCCATCCACCATTTTCTGCCTAGCACAGATGGATTCTCACTGCCATAGACTATTTCACTAAATGGATAGAAGCCATACCTTGTAGGCAGGCCAATGATTCAGTTATTATAAAATTTATGGACACTAACATTCTCTCTAGATTTGGCTGTCCTACTAAGATTATCACGGATAATGCAACAGCATTTGGATCAAAGAAAATGGTTGATTTCTGTCATAGATATTAGATAACATTGGGGCATTCCACGACCTATTACCCCCAGGGTAATGGACTTGCCGAATCCTCAAAGAATAGTTTAGTGAACATAATCAAGAAACTGTTGGAAGACAATAAAAAGTCTTGGCATACAAAGCTAGTTCATGCACTTTGGGCTGACACATTGACTTTGAAGAAATCTATTGGCATGTCACCCTTCCAACTTGTGTATGGTACTGATGCAATTTTTCCAAACAGTCTTGGTGTACCAGTAATGAAGTTGATTCAAGAGTTGCAACATGAAGATAATGGCATGATCAGAAGAATAAATCAGACCATTCATCTTCAGCAAACTAGAGAGGAAGTTTATAACAAAGCATTGCAGAAACAGATTAGCATTAAAAAGATTTTTGACAGAAGAACAAAGGCCAAAAATTTCAAAATTGGGGAAAAAGTTTTAAAGTGGGATTCAAGGAGGGAAGAAAAGGGCAAGCATGGAAAATTTGACAACTTATGGCTTGGCCCTTACTCTATTCATTCAGTTGCTAGTAACGATGCATTTTTCTTACAGGAGTTGAATGGAGCAGAATTGTTTGGAGGTCTTGTTAATGGCAGGATGCTCAAACATTACTTCTCTTAATCCATGCTATGTTTTGAAGCCTGTTTATCTTTTTCATTATAAATATTTCACCCACCATTGCATTCAAAGTTAGAAAAATCAAAATAATAAAAGAGGGCATATTGTCAAAACAAGAAAGGTACAGCCCCATACTAAAAAAGAGAAACAAATCTGAAAGTGTGCAAGCTTAAATTCCACTCCTGAAAAACACACTTCTAGTTAGTCAAACAACCTAATCTTGACTAATTAGTTTTAAATTTACTGCTGATAGGATAGTGAATTCGATTTGCCAAACTGTTTAATCTTGGCTTATCAGTAGATAGATTAGGCTAGAAATTAAAGGTTCAAAAATGCTCAAAATATGAACCTAAGTTTCCAAAGAGAATGACTCAAATATATTTTCAAATTCTGAGTAAAAAAAAGAGGTAAATCTGGTTCTAATTAGCTCAAAATCTGAACCAGAGAATAAGAAAGAAACAACTCAAACAAGAGTCAAAACAAAGCTGTAAAGAAAAGAGGAGGCCATGATGAGAAACTTTCAGATCTTGAGCCTTCCATTTTGATTTAATTTTCTGAAAAAATAAATGTCTGTGTGCAACTTGTTTTTATGCCATAGACCAGCATCAAGTTAGACTGTTTAATCCTGAATTGTATGTTTTTAAATTTTTTGCTGTAGAAATTAGAGAATAAAAATCTGTTGGACTGTTTAATCCTAATAGATTAGTAGAATAGGTAGAGAATCATATGGGCTCAACTATTTAATCTGAGTCCATGGAGAAATAATAAGTAGAAATAGATTAGATTTCCTGCTTTCAAAAGAATAAAATATTGTGAAAAGAGTTTTCCAATCCAAGTGCACTCTAATGAAGAAAAAATGCTAGATCAGTAGGATTGGGTAGGTAGAGAGCTTGTTGATGAAAGAACCATTGTTTTTATGGCTGCTAATATTTCTTCAAAAGAAGATCATTTAAGCAAAGGAAAGTAGCCCAATGGATCATGCACAGGTCAGCCTCCCAAAGAATACAATGGATGAGGCACAGGTCAGCCTCCCAGAGAATGCAAGTCTGAAGTTCTTGATGCCTTCAAGAAGGCACCATCCCCAAGTGGAGCCACTGTTAGCCACCTATAAAATTTGTTATATCAAAAGGTGGCTAAGAATTTTTTGAGCATTAAAAGAAAAAAATTTATTGCTAAGTGTTTGCTCTTGAAGACTCTTGAAAGGCCTCATGCCTCTGTCCAAATCTTCTTTACTGTTTCCATTTTATACTTAGAAATTCTGCTATTTTCATGAGAAGAGACTGCTAAGAAACAATAATTTTCCCTCTTCTCCCACTCTTAGCTAACCTTCATTTTCTCCCCTTTTTCTCCATAAATCTCCTTTGTTTTCATGATTCCTCTTATTCCCTTCATGAAAATCATTTTTACAAGGTTAAAAACTCACTTTTTAGCCTTACCGAAATCCCCAAATCCATTGAAAAACTCTGAAAAAATTCATAAAAACAAAGTTTTTATTTACTAAAGGACTTAAGCCCCCTTGGGCTAAGTTTTAAACCACTTCCCCTCCACATGCCCACACCCTGGAACCAAGCGCTAACCCTGATCGACGCTTATCACATCGAAAAGATTCAAGTACGCAAGTCTTTTGCCATGTTTCGAAAGCTCCGATGTGATTAGCCTTGTATTTAAAAACCCCCGGTCAGATTACCCTTCATATAACCCTCGGCCCCGCAGTCGGGCGCCAAGCTGCATTGTAAATTAATATAAACCTTTGGTTATGTTAATTTTCCGACTTTTACTATATCATAATTTTTCCGCCGGTCCGAAATTCAAATCAATCTCCACCGTCGATCTGATCTGCAGATCGATGGTGCGGAGTCCATCATCCCGGTGGTCCCCGTTGTCCACTCACCGATTTCAAAACCGCGCGGTATTCATCGCACCGCCTTTGGATTAGGGGTGGTTTTTTCCCGATCGGCAGCGATTCCATACGCTGGCCGACGCATGTCCCGTGCACTATTTGAAAACCACCCCCCCTGTCGTGCATTAAAATTCAGCAGCAAACCCGGCGTGATATCGTTGTACACCATCCGATCTGGGGCGGGCCATCCGACGGCTATCGCTCACTGAAGATGCCCGATGGTTAACCACGCTACGACACAACATTCAACATATCTCTACCGTCAATATGATCTGCAGATCGATGGCCCATATTTCATCGCCTTGATTCATCGCCTGGTCAAATTTTTTCTGCTTTGACTTTCCATTTTCGCTCCTGACCGTCGATCTCTGCATGATCTACGGCTCTAATTTAAACGATCCTTCTGCCTTCCCTATGACTTCTCTCGATTAATCCCGACCGTTGGATGATGCCATCCAATGGCCACGCTTCCGCCACACGTCCTCCGCAAAAATAAACCTATATATGCATGGATTTTATAACGTTTTTTGTATTGTGCAGGTTTTCAAGTGATTTTTCTGCTATGTCTGAAGAAAATTCAAAATTAGAGGGTGACGATCCTCCCGCCTTCGATTCCTCGGGGGAAATCATTCACAGGTGTTAAATCCACGTTTTCATCAATCATGGATAAGGCATTGATGCTATTCGACCCCTACGTAGCCCTGCACGTCAGTAAAAAAACATGAATCGAGCACAGTCAGAGAGTATCAGTGCCGAAAGACAAAATGTACCAGGACAGAAGATCAAAGACAAGTTTTGTGGGGATTATGGCTAAGAATGACTATCAAAAGCCTAATCCCCGATTAATAACACAGTTTGAAGAAAATCTTAAGTGTTTATCAATAGGAAAGCCTCCACCGCCACAGTTGAGGCAAATTGAGCCCTCCAACTACCATGATGCCACCTGTTCCTCAAAGCATTCATATCCGAGGCCGAATTTATTGAGCAAGATCAGATATTTGTCTCAAACGCAGCCTAAGAGTAAATTCTGTCAAATAAATTAATGACAAACATTTGCAGATTTACTTTGACATCACATAGAGTCTCAAAGGTCAAAAAGAGCTCCCACCGAGCTAAAATCTTTATGTAAATCATTTAATACAGAGGACTACTATGTAAATTTATTCATTGAGCCCCTCAAAGGCCAAGAAACCATTAAGTCTGTATTAATTGTAATTGGAGATATTTTATCAGATCTCACCTCCTTATTCTTCTATATATACTTCTGCAGAAGATGAGTGAGGGGTTGGTTGATTAGGTTGCTGAACATTGTAATGTAATTGAGCTTGAGACTTCTATCTGTAAATAGTGTTCACTGGCCCTTGAAGCTATGTTTGTGTTAGATTAGTTGGGATGGATAGTGAAGATGATTGCTGAATTGAAACATTGGACCTGAGTACTGTAACTAGTTTGACATCAACAACAAGCTGTTTCTTGGGATCCTAGTCTATATCACTGGTGAAGTGCCCCTTTCTTTGTTATTGTTTTCCTTCTATGTATGTCATATTGTTCACTATTCTCTGATAAAGAACAACATTCATAGAGTTAGGACCTACTGTACATCAGTAACCTTCTACGACTGAAAAGCTTTATCTCAATGTTTTCCTCCAATTTGTTTATTTAAAGAATGATTTAATACAGTTTAAGAAGTTAGGAATGCTAGAGTTCCCTCGTCCTAGATTTTTCTTTAAACATTGTTCTTGAAAGTTATTTTCCTTATTTGCTTATTAAAGTTAGACTAGAAAAGTGATGGTTTGCCCTGTTTCTAGCTTCTATTCTCCAAAGGCAGATTCTGAAAGTTTCCCTTGGTGTTGACTGAAAGCAGACTAGGTTTAAAAGTACTTTATCTGATCTTAATTTACACTATGTCTTCTCGTATATGTTTTCATACTTTCTGAAGGTAATTATGTGGATTACTAGATTGTTGTCAATTAAGCTGCTTTAATACAAACCTACCCAAAAGGTCAATGGTTAGCCCTGCCCTTGGTTGGTTTTAAACAGTTACTTAAGAGGCTTTTCTTGTTTGGACTAACTATAAATCCTTTGTGAAATTTTTTGAGCCCCAAAGATGTCCTTTTCTTTCACCAAATTTCACTTCATTTCCTTTGTCCTTTATCAGTTATAGGCTTAAAAGATCAATAGGATTGATTAAATTCACTTTAAGAATGCATATAATGACTGAATTGCTATACTTTTATGGTTTTGTTGTTGTAGTAATTTTTGACTAGACTTAGCTACAAAATGTAGCCATTCTGTAGCTAGTCGCACATTCCACAACTATCCTTATGTTCACACAGGTTACAGGTGTCACTTACAAGAAAAATGCATATGGTTGAATTCCAGACCTCATCTACATCATTCCTTGCCCTCTATGAAGTCTGAGAAAAAATCTGCAAGTGATTATGCACGTGGAGGAAACCAAAACTAAGAGGTAGACTTCTACCAGGACAAGGACTCTACAGATGTCTTCAGCAAAGTACGAGGCCTCCACAGGAGTTATAATTTGATTTTAATTGAAAAATACACTTATCCCTATTTCTTCTCAAGGGCAGTTATGTATTTCTATTATAAGAATAACTCGGGGAACCGAGAGACAGTTAGCTAGTTGATGTTTTATTGTTAAGCTGTCCAAGACTGTAATACTATGTTTTGAAGCGTTTTCCTTTAATGAAAGAGACACAACTTTAATACATGATCTGAAGCAATCTTGAGGATATTCGTGTGCCAATCCAATGGTAGAGGGCCCCTACTATTTGAAAGGCTCTGTACATATTTTTTAGATAAGTAACTTTAGCTCTATTTCGTTCCTAATTTAGGTAGTTTTCCGAACTTCATGTTTTATGCTCACTTACATCGAATGTTACAGCCAGTCTTGTTCTTATGAATTGTTCCAAAATATCACTAACATTGAAAGAGATGGAGCTGTAGTGTTTCAAAGATTAATTTCATTTTAGTTCAGCTGTAGTATTTCGGAGGTTAATTGCATATTAGTTCGGATCTGTTTATTGTATTTCAAGTTTTACTAGATAATTGTATTCTAGTTCTGTTAAATTAACTTAAAGGCCTTCATTATTTACAAAATTCTCTTGTTCTTAATCTCTGCTAACAAATCATTTTCATATTAACAAGAATTAGTAATATCATTTTGAGGTCTTGATTGTTTTGCAATTTCTCATAATTTTACAAACAACCTTTTTCCAAATCTATTCCAAGAGATCTCTAACCCTTGAATGAGGCTTGACAGTAACATTTTGAGTTGCAGAATGGATTAATGTTAGTGACAAAAGTTAATTTAGCATAGGGTTCCTTACTATGTTGCAGATAATATTTTCTTAATTTATTCCAACAAATTTCTAACCATGAATGAGATTTTCTCTGTGATATTGTAAGTTGTTTTTTACTTAGAAGAACCTCATTGCATTAAAATTATCCTTTTCTCAAGTTGTTCCAACATACTTCTAATGAAATGAATTGGACTGAGTTCATGTTATGAGTTATTTTTCTTGTAAATTTTTGCAATCTGTGATTTAGCATTTTCTGTTCTTAGGTGCCATACATAGTTTAGGGTAGATTTTGCTCTATTTTAGTGTGAACAATAACTTCTCTTTGCCAACAATTTAGTTCCTTTCCTCTTAGCACAAAAACACAAAACCAAAAACACTAGAAAACACTAAACATAACGAAGTAGGAAGAAGTTACCTAGGCACATATAGTGCACTTCACTTCAGCAGTTTACTAGCCCTGGTTGACAATTTATGACATCAATTTAGGAACACTACGTTGACTAGACAAAATTATTATCAGTTTCCACCTCTCCAACACTTTATTGTTCCCATTTCATCATTTTAATCTCAATAATCTTGTGATGTAGATGACTTGCCCCTCGAATCACTCTTGATGTTGTTACTCAATTAAAGCCCTGTTATGACTCCATAGCCCAATGGACTAAAAACCAGGGTTATATCTATCTTTTTAGCCTAGCTGTTCTATTCACTTACAACTTCTCACCTTTGAAACTCTTTGCACTTAGGACTTTCCACCTCAAACAATATTCATGCTCAACCATCCAAAAACAAAACAAACCCTTGGCCTTCAT